>VXBA01003150.1:688563-780874 GCA_013399895.1 Serilophus lunatus
GTGGTGGTGGTGGCGACAGCAGCAGCAGCAGCAGCAGCGGCGGCGGCGGTAGTAGTAGTAGTGGTGTGTCTGCTCGGCTGCGCGCTCCGGGGCTGGTGCGGGAAGAGGCTTCTCTGTGCCCGCCTCGGCGAGCTGCCCGCCGGTGCGGGGCAGGGCCTGCCGGGGCTGCCCGCCTGGCGCGGCTCAGCGGAGCGGGCGGGCGGGGAACCGGCTGATCCTCCTTTCTCTGCTTCTCTCTCAGCCGTCGCTTGGCAGGCGCCGAGTGCGAGCGGCAGCTGCGTTGCCCCGCCGCCCCGGGCTGGTCCCCTGCTCGCGGGGCGGTACCATGCAGACCTTCCTGAAGGGGAAGCGGGTGGGATACTGGCTGAGCGAGAAGAAGATCAGGAAGCTGAATTTCCAGGCCTTCGCCGAGCTGTGCCGGTAAGGAGGCGGCCGCGGGATGGGGCTGGGGCCGCTCTGCGCTCGGCCGTGGCCCGCGCTGCCCTCGGGCGTTCCGCGCTCAGTGCGCGTTCCCCGGAGCCCGCTCTGCCCGTCGGCACCGGGGCCGCGGGATCGTCGTGCCCCGAGCACCCCGCTCCGCTGCCGCCGGGCCGCGGCTGAGCGCCCCTGCCTCCCGCTCACCTGGACGCTGCCGATCGCTCCCGGGAAACCCGATCCGGGGCGGTATGGCGTCCCCCTGTGTGTGCGGGGGCCCGACACAGCCCCGCGTTACTGCCCACCCCGGGAAATTTCTGCCCGCTGCTTCCCGAGAGGTCTCTGGTATTCCGGGATCTCTGCAGACCCTGTTACGAGCCGAATTATTATTAGCAAAAATCAAACGACTGGGAATAACTTTCCTTCACATCATGTGAGAACGCATAAAATTAGGGTCTACAAAGCCCTGAGTAAGCTTGTATTCGCCTGAGACATCAGTGAGACATCTGAAGTGGTATAACTGCGTCTATTTTGTGCAGTCCCAGAGGTAAAGGTTAGTTTGATAAGCTGTAATTAGACTTTATCTGAATATCTTAGAGGATAATTTATGCAGTATATTACACAATTTTATTATTTAATTGGGACTTGAAACTGCATGTGGGTCCAAGGTCTTGTGACACATACATTGCAACTTCTGATATTGAATAACAGCTTTTTCTTATTTATTTCATTCTGATAGTAAGTTCATAACAAAAACATCAAATAAATTTTGATAATTGAGATGTGTGCTGCATAACCTGTGTTCTGTTTTCCGTGAAGTCTTTTCAAACTTTACAGAACACATTTTACAAGACTTCAAATATACTTTATTAAAGCATGTCATGCTGAAAACACAAATCCCTGTGAAATTTCTGTTGGCAGCACTTGCTTCTTTCTGTAAAGATGAAGGAGGCAAAAGAAACGGAAAACTGTTTCAAGAAAGTGACAGAAGCCTTTACATCAAGTTTTGTACTTGGCATTCTGTATTCCCTATGACAAACTTCAGTAAAATTATCAGTGTTTTTTTAAAGTATAGAAAACCCCACAAGTTCTGGTTTTAACGTCTTTTTAAATTTCATATGATTCTCCAAACAAAATGTAGATGAATAATGTTATGTTTTGACCTTGCCCACGGGGATTTTAGGTTAGTTTTTGTGAAGCTCAGAAGTACATTTTAACCTCTATTAAGCATAAGAATAATGTAACTTTTTGGGCCTTGAGGCTTGAAATAGGCTAGTTTTCATGCCCAGAAACTAAGAAGAATCTCAGAAAATCCATTAAAAACTTCTTGAAATAATTTATCTTCCATTCTTGGTGTTATATTCTGTACATAGATATGCTTTGGAATCTCCAAAACAGACTTTCCACTCCCCATTTTCCTTGTTTCTCTTTTTGAATAGGCGCTTTTCTTCATGTCTTTCTACTTCAGAATTTCATTACATTGTTTTACATAACATGGATCTACAATTTCTTTGTGAACTGTACAAATTTATTAATAGTTTTAGGCCTTTGTGGTGCTGTAAAAAATTGACCCCAAAGTGTCTCTCTTGCTCCACTTGACTAATGTCTTGGTGAAAATTAGTCCATCTCATCCTACAGGTTAATCTTGCTTTGAATAATGTTTACAGACACTGGACAGAGATGTATGTTCATACATCCTTTGGTACTTTTAAAAGCATTATTAGCATTTCTGTAGAAGTGAAGTTAAACATTTGGTTTGAGGATCAGTACAGTCACTGGAGCAAGTTGTGCTTGTATCTTCTAGAGTCTGTTTTCCTTCCATTGACGCTGATGGAGTGCTGCATTCATCTAGGCAAAGATTTCAAGTATTTCATGCATACTGTCTAGTTGATTATTTGTGTGCTTGTAAGCTTTTTTAGCTGTAGAAAAAGTGGTGCCAAACTCAACATACATCTTACCAGAAATCTTGTGTATGGTAAGAAGCAAGACAAGCATACTCATTCCTGTACAGTGATTCATGTGTTAGAGTGGACTCTGTGTCTGTCTACTCTATGTACTTTATGGTGACTGTTACTTGGAATTTATTTGCCTGTTGCCTAGGGATATACTTTCTGGATGACTACAAAGTTCAGATTTGTTTGTATGGGTTTGTAATGAAGCAATTAAATAGTTCAGAAAAGTAAGAGAAGCCTCCTAATGAACTGCTGAAGCATGCTGGGTTTAAATCAGGGATATTGTTAGGATAAGAGTCTTAATTTCTTTGCAGTCTGCCAGGGCAGCCACTTCTAGTCTAGAGCACTGATATTCTAAAGGACTCATGGACAGACATTTCAAAATCTGTTTGAACCATCCTGAGAGATAGTCTAAGTGCAGGATTGCTGTCTTACAAATGGGTCCAGGTTTTAGATTAGATTGTCTGAGTTGAAGTGAGATATGAGTCAGTGTGAGTGGACCAGCAGTTATGGTGCAGCTTTGGGGCATAGGCAGTCCTGCCTTCAGCTTTGTGCTTCACAAAGACTGGGCAGGGACCTTTAATACTTTCCTCATGCTTGTATCTGTCTTGAAACTTTCTACGTGACTGGCATCACAGCTGTCCTGCCTGAACAGAGCGTCTTGGGACTTTTCCCTAAGCTTTATACCTTTTATACCTTGTGGATACAAGGCAATCTTGCTTGTATCAAAGGCATTGAGCTCACCTGCATGTTTGTTCCTCATGGTGACACACTAGATACATCCTACCTGAGCTGTGCTCTTTGTAGAGTGTAGGCCTTGGCTGTGCCTTCCAGGTGTAGCCTGAGGAGATGAAGGCAGTACCTGTGCTTGTATCTACCTCCATGTTTATAGCCCAGACCAGTGGTTCCCAAATTGTTGAATTACAGCCCAGTGCAGCCTTTAATGCTTCTCTTTGAGGCTTCTGAGCAGGGTGGTGAGCAAAAAGGCGGTATGTATTCCCAAGCCTGTTGTAGAGGATCAGTGATCCCTGAATAGTATCTTGAGAATTGTTGACCTGGAGGATAGAACACTTGGCTTGGCAAGTGGAAAGCCTGGTTTCAAGGCTTCAGCTGGTGTCTCCCAAGGGAGGCTGAACCTGAAGGTGGGCCAAGCTCACTCTGATCCTCTGGCTGAACCTGCCACTGTGTATAGGGAGGAACGTGAGCTCCCTCCACAGTGCCAGGTTAGTCATCCTCCCTGCCATATGTGAAGCACCATGGCAGGGGCATTTCTTTGGGATGAGGTACATTCTCAGTTCTGGTCTCTGCTTCCCAAAGTGGTTTTTGGTTTTGCCCAGCAACTCCTTTCTACATAAGCTGTTTTATAAGCTGTTGTTGGAGAAAGGAACATAAAAGTCTTTCTGTGCCTCAGTACAGTTTCAGTGGAGAGAGGATCTTTTCTGTCTCAGCCTTGCTGATATGAAGGCATTCCTAGTTGTGTTGTGGGGTTTTCTGTGTGGAACAGGGCAGGTGGTATGGGCTTCTAATATTGTCAGTGAATTTATTACTCAGGGGGCAATTTAAGAAGCTACTATTGCCAGGTTGTCTTGTGCTTTTGAGTAAAGCTTCTAGGACACTGTGCTTTGTGTTATCTGCATTCCAGCAGATCTGCTGTGGCTGCAGTTTCCCAAGTAGGGTCCCTGTGGGACTGCAGTGTACAGATGTCTGGTTTATGCATGTCAAGTAGACTTTCCTGTGAGCCTTTATGTTCTGCTCCACCAAGGTGATGGCACAGTCTCGGAGCTTTAGGTTGCTGGCTCTTGGCAAAATATAGAGTATCTATGCCCTGCTAAAAAGGCAAGGTTTCTAGGCTCTTAACTGAGAGTTTAGGAGCCTCTGATGTAACCATGTAGCTCTAATGTTGTTATGTGTCACTGCTGCTCTGCTGAAAGGAGCAGTTCCTCCTTTCTGTAGCTGCTTGGTCTCGTCCTCTGTTTCAAGCCGGGTCTAGTGGTTATGCAGTTGGCAAAGACTCTCAATCCAATCAGTTCCCTGCTCATCACATTGACCTCGTAATGGCTGTCACTGTGCAGGTGCATGAGCACTTAATACAAGGTTAGGGAAAGGGAGATGCCATATTCCATTATGGACATGAGAGGGATGTTGTGCCAATGTCAGATGGTGGTCAAGACTCTTGGATGCTCACATTATCATCTTGTAAAATATGCATTGATGTACTGCCAGGTCTCTGTGGACATTGGGAATAAAAAGACTCCTGTTCGTGCCGTATGAGGAGTGATGGTGGTAGTACAGAAAAATGCTTATATCTACTCAGAAAATGAGTTGTGTGTGTTTGACACCAGTTAAGATTAGTGAGCTGCAGCCATTTACAAATGGCTCTTTCCTCTGTAAAAGCCTCCATTTCCTTGGTAGTTGTTCTGCTTGTCAGCTGTTACTATGGTCTCTTCAGGGAGCTGTGGAGATTGAAGGCAGTAAGGGCATGGCAACATGAATAAGTTACAGTGATGTGAAGTGAAATAGGCTTCATCCAAGAGGAGATAATTTAAAGTCACCCAATTCTCAATGATAAGCTGAGTCTCAGTTATTTTGGGCAAAAACATTCACATGTGCAGCTTGTAAGTTTGCATGGTAATGTGGTAGCTTTTCTGTGTAGCTATATTCATAATGAGTCAGAATTTCCTCTTTATGGCATGTAGAAAACGAATAGGAAAGGAGTTGATGAGTTGCCTGAAGATGCAATTCATGTCATGATAAATCCTGCAATTTGACTGACAGAAAAACTATGCTCGTACACCTTAATGTCCATATTATTTATGGATTTTACTGTACTGTGGTGTGTTTGGTTTTTGTTTTTTGTTTTTTTTCATAAAATCAGGGTGAGCAGCTAGGAGGAAGAAGTTCTCAGGAAATTACAGAAATTCTGAGAAACTCAAATTCTGCCCACAAAAGACAATGGAAGTGGGGTAATTGAGTGATGCCTTCTAGTAAAGCCCGATTGTCTTGATTTTTAATGAGCAAGCCAAATTGTCATCTTCCCTCCTTGAGAGGTCATCCAGGACAAACTGATAGTGTTCCTTGACACACAGGAAGCTAAAACATCTTGGTCCAGTTTGGATTCCCAGGTGCTGTGCACTGGTGAGGACTGTTTTGAAACCTGAGACCATGTTCTTGAATTACTACCAGCATCAGTTCAGCAGGTCTTGATTTTATGCACTTTGGGGATGTTGTTCCTGTTAGAGCACATGTCACCTGTGCTGAAGACCATTTGGTTATGACAGGTCACTGTGCTGGGTTGGTTTATTTTTGTTTTTTCTGTCATTGAGTTATTTTGATGCTGATACCGGGTCCATCTGCTGAACATAGCAGCTGATGATTTTTTCCTACCAAAGTATTAGTATATGTAATTTAAATTTCTGTGTGACTTGAACTGGTTTGGGTCTTTTTTTCTTTAAGTTGAATTGGTTCTTCAACTTCTGCCCATTTCATTTGTGATAGTTAGGCCTTATTTTAGCACATATGAGAAACTACTCTGTTTAGTAAATCTACCATAAAATGATAAAATGTTGTCAGTGCTGCAGATCTGTATAGTTCTCTTTTTCTTTTCTAAACTTTATTTGCAGTCTCTTGTGTGCCACGGCCTGTGCACAAGAACCTGAACATGAGTTTTAAGACAGATTTAAGAATAATGCTGGTTTGAGGGTATTAAATTAATCTGTTTCTTTATATAGCAGGCATGAAGTATATTACATATTTTTCCAGGAAGAACTCAAGGGATTTTCTTTAACCCCAATTCCCCACAAAAACTCCTAAATACTACTTTTGCTAAATGTCTGCCTTGTGCCAGTTAGCTTTTACAGCCTTAAAAGCCATAAAAATAAAATGTATGTATGTTGATCAATAGCTCCCATTGTTGCTTGTGTTAGTCTGAAATACTATATCATGAGAAGTAACTGAGGACCAAGTGGGTGGGTAAGTTTCTTGGACATCAACTCTAGAAAAGACTTACAACTAGCCTAATGGTAGAAATACACTAAGACATGAAAAGGTGTAGAAAGTAGTAAAAACTTGTGTATTTCTTGGAGAAAAAGCTCCTTATATTTCTTGGTCCCTGCTCCTTCTTCCAATTGTGAGTGAAGAAGACTTTATATCCTCGAAGAACTGGGTATGTGTGCATTTTCTTAATCTCTGAGACCACTTTCTGGCAGGCATTCTTCTCACAAAAAGCTTACAGCATTAGGCTTGCAGAACCATTTCATGGGAACACGGAGCGCAGCTGCTCGACAACAGAAGTGACTGTAACAATCACCCTTTCACAGCGACTCTGCTTTGTGGTCTAGCAATCATTTACCTCAGGTTCAGGAAGTTTGTGTCCTCCTTATGGTACATCCCTGTACCACAACCTGTTGGAACTAATATGCAGCAAGGAACAATAATAAGCCTGGTCAGGTGGCAGCTCTTCAGAGAAAGGTCTGCATTCTTTTGCCGATCACTGGCTGAATACAGATTGGCAATGTTACCAGAAAAAGCCCCTGAATCCCCCCAATGAATGTCGTCTTGGGGTGTGTGAATTGGAAGAGAGCCTGCAAGGAGCATGAAGTAATGCCTGTGTTCTGCACAGGACTGATAAGGCTGCTGCTGTCCTAGCCTCACCTACTGCCTTTGGTCTGGGGCATAGCATTTCAAGGAAAAGGTGAATCAGCTGGGAAGCGCCCAAAAGGGAGCAGTGAGGAGGATCGGAGGTTTTGTAAATACAGTGTATTGTGCTGTGCTATTCAACATAAATAAGGGGCTGGAGATGGATCTTCAGACACTGTAAGAATCTTGCAGGAAAAGAAAAATCCCAACACAAGCCCTCCTCTGCCACCCCTCCCTCGCCAAGCATATTCCTCAGTTCTGCTGTAGGTAGAAAATAAATTAGTGGCTGGTAGCTAGAACAAAAAGCAGTGGCCTTCAATTGTGCCAAGATGGAGGGTAGGTGGAAAAGATAATGTGGTTGTCTGGATAGACAGTGGAATTTGTTGCTTGAGACTTCTACAACTAGCTTTGACAAACATGCTTTGAATGATACAGGCCTGTGGTCCTCTTTCAAGGCAGAGATATTGACCTCTTCTGAGGTCGGTGCTGTCCCTGTTTGGTCCAATCTGTAATAATGCAGTAGGTGCCCGAGAAACTGTTCTTTGTGTACATTAAGTAGCTTGAAGTGCCTTTACTACTTTCAGAGCCATGACTTGGGAAGTCTAGGCACACTAAACGTGTGCAGCTTTTTTGAATATATAGGCTCAGCCGAAGAGGGTTGTCAGAGGTGACAGAAGATGTTTTCTCTGCCTTAATGTGCTACACCTGGGAAGCACCAACTGACAGAATACCTCCTGATATTAGTGGGATAATGTACTATTCATCTCAACTGTTGACACTTTTTGGTGAGATGACATTCTTGAACATATTCCAAGGAAAGAAGGAAGCGGTGCATGTGAAACACACTAAAATAAGTGTGACAACAGATAAAATAAGCACCTGGACTGGGTGCATCTGTGCCCTAGTGTTGTGGAACAAACCCTCTCTTGTCTGATTATCTTCCTTTTTCTCATTTTTGATTTCAGTGTTCAGTCCTTGGAACAATGGTTTGTTTTGTACTGATGGAAACTTAACTCTCTTCAGGAGTTATGTGCTTTATATGATCAAGGAAGAAACTGCTCATACTTCCATACTGTCCAAATACTACAAAAATGCTGGTTAGTATTCTGTCTGCAGAGAGAAATCCTATTTGGGAGACAACCATGTTCTTTAGGAATGGCTTTGAAAATGACTGATTTTCATTGAAGGGGATGTCCTTTAGTTCCAAGTAGTGTCCTTACTTGTAGCTCTCCTTCCTCCTAGCTCCAGCGTTTGAGCTATTTTGGCTGGAGTGTGATTGCCATTCATACAAATTCTGTCAAGTAATTCCTGTGAGTTGGGAACCAAAGCAGAAGTCTGCTCTTTCCCACAGTCAGACTGTTACCTATGCAGGCAGCAGAGTGTGTGCGCATTGAGAGGTTGCTCTGAGGACTCTCAAGGCTCTGAACTGTAGAGTGGAGAAAATCGCTTTTCCAGATCTAACAGCACTCTTAGGAAAGTAGTTGGCAGAGCCAGGCACAGAACTTGGAAGCAGGTTCATTTCACATTGAGCTGTGTAATCTTCTCCCCTCAGATGCCAGTTAGTGAAGATTTATAATATTCTTGTCGCGTTCTGCTGAGTCAAGTTTCCTTTCTTGGAAGAACTTGGAGTTGGTCCTTCTTCCTCAAAACCAGGCTTATTTTTGTTCTTCATCACACTCTTCATAGGCTTTTCTTCCTTTCTGTCAACAAGGCATCGTCAGTCGTTTCCCTCTGAAATACATTGACTCTGCACGTTCAGTTTGAGTCCAGAGGCACTGCCTCGAGAAACTGAATTTGTGGTTCCACTGGCAAAGGAAGAAAAATAAGTGGATGAGACAAGTCTGTAGCAAAAGGCAAAATACTGAATCTTGACATGTGAAGCTGGGATGCTCCTGGCTGTCATTCTGAAGGCCCATGTTTGTCTCATCAGACCACACCACAAACATTCATGCATATTGAGGGAGTTCCACCCTCGATGATCACTTATGGCCTAAAAATCAGTGGTTTAAAACACCTGGCTCGAGTTGAATGTTTGGGCCATAAGCAACATAGTTATCCTTCTCTGAAAAAAATGTTTTAAATGCTAGCAACTTTTTGTACTTTTGATAATTTTCTCCCTGATGCTAGGTATGGATAAATATATCCCATAGTGCAATGTGTTTTGTTACAGCAGGAGGAAATAGTTCAGAGGATTCTCTGGAAATAAAGCCATTAGCACAGCGTGTTGTAGTGCTTAGTAATGACTTGCTGCCTAACCTTGATAAATTTATCTGCATGTTGGGGTTGGGACAACTGGTTAATAGCTGATAGAGCAAGTGATGTCTGGGATGATTAATGGTGCTGGAAGGAAATGATATCATAAATGTTCACTTATGAAGTGCCACACCTGCCCCATCGGCAGCCACAGCGCTGCAGTCTTTTTTCCCTGCCACTTTGAAATGACTTTCGTGGTTAAAAGAATTAGTGTGATGACTAGGCGTATTCCTTGTCAGCTCACTTACCCTACAAGGATAAAAGCGTCATCATTTGTATAGGTGGGCTGTGAAACACTGCCTGCTTCAGCAATATGGTATGTTTTAGTGAGTCCAGCAGTGACCACTTACATGGGATTGGATATGTGTGCTTCAAGGAGAAGCTTGTTTATTTTCTTATAGTTAAAAAACCGAGATGAATGTAAATACTGAAAACTGTTGTTCTTTAGCTCTAGCTGCATGTCATACAGCTGCATGTAGATACTGCTTTCTTCAGGAACATGCTGTTTCTTTGACTACAAAATCTGGTCTCAGTTCAGAAGAATTTACGGGTGAGGATTCAGCCCTCTCTGCCTGCTGTCACTGGAGTCTGGTACCAGTGCAGGCAGAATGGGCTTTCCTTGCTGCTGTTTGAAGGGTGAGAGGGTATCATGGGCTAACAGTGAGGTTACTCCCTTACAAGTTCATCAGTATGTTTTGTTCCGTAGCAGAGGCTCTGACTGCTCAGACGTGTTGTGGTTCACAGGTCAGTGAAGAGCGTGAGGGCAGCCAAATAGACCTGAACCCAGGCAGCTGGGACCTGGGTGATGGTTGTAGCAGATATTTAGAGAAAGCATGAGGCATAGAGCAAATGTGAGGGGAAGGGCTCACCTTCCCCTTGGCAGACTCTCTTGCCTTCTGTCAGTCACTGTTTTAGGGACTCCAGTGGCAACAGTTTTGTCCATGGTACCATGTTCAATAGACACAGATGGATCTGCTCCACATAAACCTTTTAATGCATTTTTGAACTCACTTTCATTTTTAACATCATGGGAATAAAAGGAGGCTATTGGCAGTTGTTGGCATTTCTCCAGTTTTGCTGTGAGTAAAAGCGTAAACAAATACAAAGTTGCTTCTATTGTGTTGTGGGATATTTTGTTTGTTGGGTTTTTCTTTGTTTTTCAGCCTGTATAAGAATAGATAGTACTTATTTTTAAGTGTATGTATGCATGTTCATTTTCCTAAAACACCCTTGCCCTTGACTAATTAAAAACAAAAAAAATCATTTTGGTCAAGATGTCTTGAGGAGTTCAGAAGTCAAAAGTTCTTCCCCAAAACCAAAAGACTTTCCTGCTAAAAATAAAAAAGCTTGCAGAAGAGGGAGGAGGAACTAAAAGCTGGGCACGGTTTAGGAGCCATCTTCTAGCTTAATCTAGTACATGCTCATCTGTGACTTGCAACTAACAGTGGAGGGTTTTGTGGAACCTGTAAGCCCCTTGTAACTGAAGAGAGGAAAGTGTCCACATCCACGTTTGCTGCCTGACCAGGTTAAATGGTAACATAGCAGAAGAATACTCTTAAAAAGTGAAGCATAGTATTAGTACTGCAAGAGTAACAGAAGGCCTGTCTCTAGCCAAATATGTAGTTATTTTTTGAGTAAGATCTGCACTCGTCTTTTGTCAGGTAATTCAGCACATTGAGTTTTGCTGATCTTCCTGTTGATTTTTGACTTAACATTGCCTGCAGTCTCAATTATGACTTTGTGTTGCTTCAACTTGATGTTCTTACCATACTGTTGTCTAAAATGGATTTTCTTTGCCAGTCGCCCTTTAAGCAGAGATGTGCATGTGCTGAGCCCAGCTCGTGGTTTAAGAGTTACTGTGCTGTCTGACACAGGTACGTGCCGATAATGTGTCAGCTCATGGATGTTTCCAGTGTGTGTGACTTTAACGTAAGTGCTTCTGAGATAACATGGTTTGTCCAGACTATCAGAGGCTCTGTACAGGGCACCATGGCACGATAGAGCTGTGTGCAGAGCTCAGCATTCAGATACACTTGCTAGTTGGAGGGGTGGGAAGGGGAGGATAGAGGGAGTTTGTTCTGAAGTTGCCTGTGGTGCTGCTCTTGTTTTGCTGACAAAGAAGGAGCTTAATTCACTGGAGCTGTCAATCTGGTAATTTTCAAGCACTGGAAGAAAACTCCTGTAGAAGTGTGTGTAAGAGGGAGGAAAGGGAAGAAGAAACTAAGCAAGACTACTATTTTGTTGAAAAGTTGATGGTGAAAAAACCTCCAAACTTGTAGTTGCTGACCTGCACTCTGTGTGGAGCAGAAAAGGGGAAAGCATAAGAGTGAAATGGAAGTATTATTGCTATCCTACCGGGTTGGAGCACTGTGTACTGTGAAAAGACTACATGATGATAGAGTGGTATAGCACCCTTTGTTCCTCAGTAGAAGCTTTGTTTTTCAAAACTGCCACCTTTTAAAGCTCGTTTAATCTGTGGAGAAAAATGGTTTGTGCTATGCCTTTAGTTGTTCAGGGTTGCATGGACTGCAAGTGGGAGTTGGGACTATAGGGGGGAAAAGAGATTCATTTGCAAAAAAAAAAAAAAGAGATTCACTTTGTGGCTTGACATTTTGGTGTTACCTTTCCTTCTCTCTCAAGGAATAGATGAAAGTCTGGGGATGTTTTCCAGGTTAGAGTGAAGATTATGTTCTTTTTTTGACCTTTTTCCTGGCCTTTATAAAACCAAAAGTTTAGCACACCTTGAATAGAAAGTACAGGCTTGCTGCTAGATAGGGGGTTGAAACTCCATTTTCTTTCTCTTTCTGATGCTATTTTTAGGTCCTCAGTTCTGAGCATTTGGGAGAACTTGTGCTTTTGAGTGTTGGTAGGTTTGTTTTGTTTGTTTGTCATTTTTGTTTTGTTCCCCCTCCCCCCACCCCCCCAATTCATAGAGTTAAAAATCTTTGGTCATAGGCATCCCCAATTTTAAATTTCTTTTGTTTGGGGCTGACTTTGTTTCAAGAACTTTCTAGCTTGTTTCTGTTCTAATTCCTTTGTTAGAGTAAATCTGCAGTCACATTGCACTATATGTATGGTATGAGGTATTGATCTTCATCGCTTTTGTTGCTCACTAGTGATGGATTGCCTATTTTCAAGTAGCATTGCACCTCAAGGTAGAGCATACTTGTGGATCAGAACTTGCTTTTTTTGCAGGAAAAATAGTGGACTTAACTACTGTCTGGTCTATGTGTGATTTAAAGCCTCTCTTGGCTATCTTTTTTCCTTGAAGTAGTTTATGGTTGGTTCTGGGTATTGTAATCAAAGCACATGGATTTTTAGCATATATAACTTGTGTCTTCCTGAGCAGTCTCTGGACAACAGAGAAGACTTTACTTGATTGATATTGGTCAGCTGCTGTGTTTTAATGCTGAATGTTTCTAAGAGACTGGTGGGATGAAACTGCTCATCTGTGTCAACTAGGGTTGGAGCCCACAATGATGCTGTGAGGAGTAAGAAGTGATTGAATGAGAAAGGCATAAGGTTCTTGGGAAGTTTTATCCTTTTTCTCCAAGTAAAGTAAGCTCAGGTGCATAGCAGAGAATTATGGTTATGGCAAACTGTCACTTCCAGGTGTGCTGTGCCCACCTCTAGCTTTTCTAGTAAGAGTAATTTCTCATTTTTGTGCTACAGTGTTCAGTGGTTTCCTGGTCAGTGAAGGGCTACATCTTTGCTCACAATAGGTATTGTTTGGGTGGGGGTTGGCACAATATTTTTGTGCTGTGATTTGATCTCTCCTTTGTGTTGCATAATCTGTTAAAATGTAATGCTTAATCCCATTCCTTTTTGGCAGGTTTTCCTGTAGTATTTTTGCAGTGGTAATGAAACAGTGTAGCTCTGCTTGCAAGAGAATCACTGAAAGAAAACAGTATTTTCGGATATTTCTTTTGTGTCTTTGGCTATAAAACAGAAAGAACAGCCAGAGGCAGAGTAGTTTGAATCTGACGTGCTGTGGCTGTTCGTGTATTAACAAATAACTTCCCTGATTTTCCCTTGTTACTAGTTTCTCCTGTTTGTCGTTGTGAAAAAGTTCTGTAGAACCAGATAGGGGAGTTTGCTCAAACAGGAAAATGTGTTTCTGAAACCACAGAACGTTGTTAGAACATTTACTGCAGCTAATGTGTGTTTTCAGACACTTTTTTGTCAGCTTTCACACCAGCAGACTGTGGAAAAGCATGTTTCTTCCCTGCCCCCTACCCTAAATTACAACAGCTGCAATTAGGAGACCTTAATTATAATGCTTCCTTCGTAGCTTGGACAAATACTTTGGAAACTACGTAATTTATTCTAAGACAGCTTTACTGCAGATTTCTTCTGGGGCAAAACTGTTCTCTGATGTGTAAGATCAAGATCTAAATCTTGTTCCATAGACAAGTTACAAGGGGGGCCAAGTTCTTCGTGCAAGTGCTTACTCCTTAAATAGTAATCCTTGCATATGAATTAGGCTTGGATTCTAAAAAGCACCTACTTTTTAAGGTGCCGAATTTCCTTGACCTTGGTGACAGCTGACCACGTTTGCAGGCCTTAGCCTAATCCATCTCCCTCTGAAACTGTTGGCAGTCTGTGTAGTTGGATTCCCTGGGAGCTGGATATACCTGATGTTTGGATTTTTTTTTTTTTAATGGAAAGCCTGAGAGACAGGAATGGGAATTGATTTTATTAATAGTGGCACAAGTTTGGTGGCAGACTTGAGATCACCACATGGATTTCTTTCGTTGGTTTGTTCCTGCCTTGAGCAGGCACTTAAAAGATGTCATGGCATGATAACAACAATTGATGGCCAAGAATCAAAAATGTGGTAAGTAGTAATTGAAACATGTAACCCTGATGCCATTGAAAGTACTCTAAATGCCTACTTGGCCCAAAGAAGCATCCGGTGGAGTAATTTTAAATTTGTTTTTGTAGGACCAAGTATAGTATTTGAGTTTCCTGTTAATGCTGCTGCCACCTTTTCTTACACTGACTGATATGTGGGTGTGAAAGCTCCCTGTAAGAATAGATGGTGAAACCTGAAACACAAAATGTTTGTTTCTGAAAAATGTGAAGGGTCCATGTGGAATCTCCTGGTTCACTCTCCCATTAAATTGAAATAGATAGCCAATTGTTTGGGGCTGATCCAGGCAGAATGGAGCAGCCTAGCAGTGCTGCTAATATTACAGTAAAGGAAGACTTTTGCTGGAGAATGTTTTGGTTTAATATTTTTCAGTCTTTTAAACAATAGTGTCTGTGTGGGGCTGTTTTTAGCAGCCGCTTTGTCTTTGAGAGGTTAATTTGCAGAGCCTTCTGTAAGAGCAGGGATGAAGGTTCTCTTTCAGTAAAGCTTGACCTCCTTTTGGTGAAATAAAAACTATTAAAGGGTTAAGTTTTTCTCATTCTCTGTATGTCTTTGAAAATTCTTTCCCGGGCCTTGTCTCTCCTCTCCAACACTTCAGGAAATTTAATTATTGATTCAGAATGTCTGATGTTGGTGTTGGATGCCTATAGGAACTTAGAGGCATTTCTGCAAGGCCTATCCCAAAAAATCCCAAGAGGTGTCTCTTTCCTTCTGTATTGTAAATGTATAGTTTGAATATGAAGGGTTTTTGAAGCATGCCACCCAGGCAGTTTTGAAATACGAGTAAAGTTTTAGGTGTATGTAGATGAGCTGCAAACAATTGAAATGTGCTTAAATCTTGATATCTTCTTATTCATGGTGGGGAGGGGGGTTGTACAAGGAGTTTCCAAATCAAGGAATACTCTCCTATCCAAGAGAGAATAGACAAAAGACCCTTAAATAAGGCATAAGCTTGGCAGCCAAAATTGGCCTGGCTTTTGGCTCAGTAATAGACTTCACTGTAACTTAAGTAAATGAGTGAATTTCCAATATACTTTTTCTGCATGTCAAATGCTGAAATAATACAAACCTGTGAGAATGCTATTGAACCACTGAACTGACTGTGCATTGCTCATAGATCATTGGATCTGAAAGGAGATACAATTACTTTATCTTGTTATTTGTCAGCAGCTCTTAATTCACGTTTAGTTATTCCAACACGTGGTTCAAAGTTAAAAATTCAAGTTGTTAAAATTTGTCTGCTTCTCATTGATTTCTATAAAAGAAATATTGTTGGACCTAGTTGTTGAACTCTCTCAACTGCTTTTCTTTTCAGACCTACCTTTTCTGTTTATCATGTACTCAGTAAGTAGTCATTCAGTTTTCGCCAAGCTAAGATTTCATCTTCTAGCATTGACTTTCCTAACTTGGTAATTTTAATTTGTGGTGAAAATGAAACTATGGTTTGAAAAGCAAAGAGAAGAGAAGGAGCCAGGAGGGTGTGTAGCAATCCACTGCAGAAGGGGCAGGGACAGTGATAAGGGTTGTTTTCTTGCTTACATTTTTCTCTGCTTCTTGTGTGGGTGCCTGAGTTCCAAGAGGGCCCTGGTAACCCTGTACATAGAGCAAGTACCTGCTGCTTCCCAAGTGCACACAAAACCTGATGAAACGTAGAAAAATGAAAACCCAGGAAGCTATAAATAAATTTGAGCTTGAACCTGAACCTGCTGAGGCTAATGGGAAGGAACTTTGGAAAAAGTCCCCAAAAGTAGAAGTCTTTTATTCTTCTGATAGCAGCTTATCTATGAAGTGCTATGTAACTCTCATCTAGCCGTGAACTGGAAAAAAATTAATCACATCTGAGAAGCAATTATTTTTAATTTTTTCTTTCACATCTGCAGGTTGTTTACTGGCACTGACTCTTCAGGAAGTCTGTATTCCTTTTTGTTTATTCTACACCACTTTACTTGTACTAAACATCTGAAAGAGTTGAATGATTGCTTGGCTAAGGGTTGTATCAGACGCGAGTAACAGCTTGGTTTTGCCGTGCTTATTTAAAAGGTAAAAGATCAGGTATGGTCTGCAGCTTGATTTACTAAAAGAAGCTGCTGTTCATCGTTATACCAAGAAACTATTTTTTCCCCTCTAAAAGAGGCCTGGATCTCCTGGGAGATTTTAAGACTGCATAGTTATTTTCTGGAATATGGGATCATTTGGTGCGTCTTCTGAAATGACGTTGAGAAACAGCGCAATACCTCTTCCTGGTGACCAGCAAGCAGCACTGCAGTGTTTTGGTCTTCCTTTACAGTGGAGGATGTCGTTGTGAAACACTGGCCAGATCACATCCCAGCAGTGAAAGTGGAGCAGTGTAATCTAAACACTCCCAAGTGAAAAAGAGGCAGGCAATTACTTTGCTTGAGAAGACACAGTGTGGTCAGTTAATCTCTGTGTATGTGAGGGCTTCAAGGAGTGATCTCATGGGAAAGAATAAAATGCCCAAACCAGAATGAAAGTTTTCTAGACTACAAGGCCCTGTACCTTCTGTCCTGGTTGCTGTTCAAATGGACAGCTGTGAGCCACATCTAGGAAAAAGATGGATATGGTGATCAGACTGGGCTGCCTTCTGAAATGCAGAAGTGACCGGGGTAACTGTTGAGCCTGAGCCTGTGTGACGCAGCTAATGGAAGCCTGGTGTTCTAAGTGAGAGAGCAGGGAGGCGTGTTAGAGGGTAAAGAGCGTCAGCTGTAAAACTGAGGGACAGCACGATAGGCAGAGGTTTTAGTTCTAGGCTCCTGTGCCTGAGACTTGTTCCGATTGAGGCATTGATGGGATTCAGCATGTCCTCCTCAGAGGTTGTGGTTTTAAAACCTGTTTCATATAAAACCTTTCCACTAAAAACCTGAATTCTAACTTTACCTCTTTAAAAATAACGTTTTATCTGGGCTTATGGAATAAATGCAAACTTTTGCTCTGTGTGTGAAGTGTCAGTAATGCCAGGCTTCATCCACAGCTGCTGTCACTCGTGTTCTCTGAGCACATTCCTCATCAGTGAAGGTGTTTGGGACTCAGCAGCATAAACATGCCCTGCCTACTTCCACTACTAGAAAGGTGCAAGACCAGTGATGTTTGGCTTGGTGCCATTAAATTACAGCACAAGAACTGTATGGCTGGAAGTGGGTAGAGACATTAGATAATGCATCTTGAGCAAGCCTAGTGCTGAGGCAATGGTAAACTTTGAGGAAGAAATTAAAAGAAACTTGCTCTTTGATATTATGTTCTCTCTAGATCTCCCTTGTGAATGAGCAGAGGGATAAGTTTAATGGCATGTTTAGCACACTGGTTATCTGCATTCATCTCTAAGCAAGTTTGCTGTAAGGTAGGATGCAAAACTGTGGGTTAGGGCCCTAGTTATAGTAACGTATTTTACAGAGAACTACTTGAAAAAGAGAAGTATTCCTGCTTCCAACTATACTAAAATTTTGGTTTGTTTTGACATAAGGATTTATCCATTCTTTTTCAGTTCCTAGCCTTAAATGGCCAAAAATGCAGTTTTACATTTTTTACTTTCATTTCCTAATTGTTTGTCTGTAGGTTTTTTTTTTGCTGGTGATGTGAGTAGAGAAGTTAATCTTCACTAGGGAAACTCTTCCAAAAAAAGTCTAGGCATGACCTTACTAGGATTTTTCTAAGGAGAGCACCACAATATGAAAACAGTGGAATAAAATAATAATTAAATGATCTTTTACCTTTCCAGCATTGCTTCTGACTAAATATGCTGAAGACAGGCAGGGATATAAATGGAGCTGTGATGTACCTCTGTGAGCAGTGGCTGTGGTTTAAAAGGGCCTTGGGGCACTTGGCTACACTTGTAAACTCCATTGGAAATGACTAACTGGAACTGTAGGTATTGTGTCTGGCCAGTATTCAGGTCAGTGCTTTTTGTTGGTTCAAAAAATTTGTACTTTAGTGCTTTACACTGCAACTGGTCTTTTTTTGAAGCTAGGCCTTGAGAAGATGTCCTGCTGCAAAATCAAGGCTGGTTGTGTTGCTGTTGGGCTGTTGTTCTGGCTGGTCTGCAGCCTTCTGAGGCTGAGACCTGTGTGGGACTGGGGGGGATGCTTGGCTGCTGTCTGCCCTGGGGCAGTGAAGTGAAGACAAACAGGCCAGACTGGAGGAAGATTTTTACACAGTGTGGATAGTGATGCTAGAATTCAGATGAGGGGGAAAAAAGGTAGATGTTTGAAATATTTTTGCAAAAATATTACTAACCTGGCAATTTTTTTACTTTTAGCTGGAAAATAGAGAAAATAATTAGGAGTAGTTTAAGGAAGCAGTCCAAATAAGATGATGGTTTATGGTCTCATCAAATGCAACTTTTGCCAGGTTTTTATTTATCATTTCATAACCATCACAACTTTATTATTACGGTCAACTGGATGATTTTGAAGAGGAATGTTTTTGCTCAGTTGGATTAGCTTCTGCCCTTAAGGTGATACGTGTGTATTTGGCACCTTGGATTGTGTGCTGACCAAGCATGCAACCCTGCAGGCCCATAGAGGCAGGTAATACCCACCCAGTGCAAGAGTGAAGTCAGCAAGGCTGAGCAGCTGTATGCAAGGGGGTTACGTAAAGCTGGGTGTGGAGCAGCCTCCTTTTAGATCCTCACGGCTGACTCTGAGGATCTGATGTGGAAAGAGCTGTGAAAACATGCTGCCAGGGAAAAAGGCTTCTTGGGATAAAATCTGCTGTTGCAGATAGATGTGCTAGTGGAGTGTAATAGCAGACACTTGTTCAAGGATTTTCTTTTGCCTTCATAAACAACTATTCATGGAAATATTTGGAGCAAATGTTATTTTTATTTACTAAGAGACTGAGAGGTAATGGCCTACACTTGCAAATTTTAATAGTATAACGTGATTCAGTCATTTTCATTAACTGTTACATGTTAAGTGACAACAAATGGGATGAACAAAGGTTAAGTTACTCAGTAGACTCAATGCAAGGATCTAAAACATTCAGAATTTTCTACATTATTTGAAGCTGTTGTTTAATGCAGATTTTTTCATATATATAATGGTTCCTCAAATTCTTGTACATATTTTGGAATTACAGTAATTTAAATCTTGTTACAAGTCCCTTTCCTGTATGTTGATTGTATTTTGAATTAACCTGTGATGTAATTCTGGCAGTATCTTTGAGCTGATTCTGTGTATGACACCCTCTGTCAAATTTGAAAGCCCTAAAGAGATAACATGGGGGCTTAGCAGTGTGCATCTGATGGGGAGCAATGTGCAAAGCAGCCTGAAACAGCGGAGAAATCATCAGTTTCTCCTTGCCTTGTGTTCTGCAGTCACCTATAGGCTTGAAATCCCAGTGTGTGGTACAGCAGCATCTCCACAGTGCTTATCTCATGTCTACAAACAAAAGAAGTGAGCAAGAGAAAATGAGTACACTTGTCCAAGGGAGATTTGTTCTGTGATCATGTGTAATCAAACATGTAATCAACATTTAATAAACTACTTGCATTTTTCCTTCTAATTAGTTCCTGCCAATTATTGGGACTGTAGAGTGTGTTTCAGGGTGGAGCCGGACAAATATAACCCAGAGGAAAACAAGTAGCTGGTACTGTGCCTTTGTGTGTCTGCCTCTCCAGCTCCCTCTCAAAAGCTGGATCAGCTGTTTATATATCCGCCTCCTTAGTCATGATAAGGACAATGGTAATTTGGTAGATTAGAAATTCAGCCTTTTTTTTTTCCTTGAAGAAGAATTTAGATTGTCTTTGAAACTCATGAGTAGGTTATGATCACACCAGTGTTGTAATGGGGAGGGGAAGGTACCAGAGAGTCTAGGTAAGTCCACCAAGGGAAGCAAATGTAAAAGATGAAGCTTAACTGTTGGCCTTAGGCTTTTTTTTTCTGAGAGGGAGAACCAGGATATGAGGATGATGATATGATTTAGCTTGTTGAGGTAGCTTCTAGAAAACCTGAGGAGGCTCTAGAAGTTGTCTGGATTTCCCAGTTACAGTGTAGCAGAGAGCTCCCAGCAGGTCCCAATGTGGGCTAGGGTGGAGTCTGGTTAGAAAATGAATAGCATTTTGGGGGTTGTATATCAAGTCCTTCATGCCCTAGCCCAATTTGGGAAAGTTATAATCTTAAAACACGTGAGCTCAGTCAGTGATGGAAGTGATGGGTGTAACAGCTGCTGCCTGGGCTAAGTTAAAAAAACAAGGGCAAGATTAATTTGAGGGCCCTCTGTGTATATGTACCCCAGTGTCTGTGTGTGAGAGGAGTAGCAAGCATGGAAGGTCAGGGGTGTGAGGGACAGCCAGGCACATGCTGTGGGTGTTGGTACAAGGCACAGCTCTGAAAGGGAGGGACCTCTTGGTGCCTGCAGAAGGGCTGAAGCTAATCAGAAAGAAATTAGTTCAGGGAGATGAGATGCTCTAAATTTCTTGCAAGCAAACAGGATTTGCTTTGAAGAACTTCTTTGTCATTCACTTTACCTTACAGAGGGACCTATGTTTTGCGTAACAGCTTGGATAAAAAACAAGCAGTATTTGTGTTTTATGATTTATCCAAGGGTTGGGTTTTTTTTTTGTGTGTGTCTTAACTGCACTGTAAACAATTCCCTGAAGCAAGCAAGAAAATGAGTGTTCTGGCAAACATATACAAATGCTACTGCTTAAAGCAAGAAGCCTGTGGACTGGAAGAAATAGAGAGAATTTTAGTCTTTCTCTAACAGCAGTGTAATGTAAAGCAGATAAAATGCCTGATAAAATAGATATATTTGTAATGCATACATAGATGTGCTTCTCTGAAGTGGTCTAGACACCAGGACAGGGAGTTTTCACCAGCTAGAGTGGAGATTTCTTAAAGATACTGTTTTGCCCTTTTCAGGTGGAGAAACTTGGGTAAATGATAGTCTTTGTCTTGCTGTCTAAATCTCTGCTCCAGCTTCAAGTTTGCACTCTCTGACCTTGGCTGATGCTATGCATAACAATCCTATGCCTATCCCTTCCCAAAGATTTTGGTGTATTTCTGTGAATCTTCATGACCTATATTGCCTTGATATTAAGAGATTGGCAGCAGTACCTTGTTCCATGTTTTGGATTTTCAGCTCCTCAAACTGCAGCCCTATCCAATGAAATCCCTTACCTGAACTTTTTTCACTCAGGGGGTGTATGTTGAGTTTTTTAAAATTTACTATTTTTGATCCCCACCCCAATGTTCACAGGAGCTATTGTAATTATTCTGTATGCTTTATAACAAAAAACATTTATTACCTTGCTGTCTCTCCATTTTGATACATTTTCTTGTAAACTGGACCATACTAAAATATTGCATGTTGCAGGCATTTCATGTAATTTGCAGGATCATGTGTAATTTGTGTAGATTGCCAAGAACCTTCACTGCAGCACTGTCAAACACTCTATCCTGTTGCTTCTCAGGGAAGTTGGCCACGTGTCAATAAATGGAATATTTTCAAATAGTATGATCATCACTTGTTGGGAGCCAAGCTTTCATTTTGTTACAAGCCTCTCTAATGAGGATTCTAAATAAAGTCAAGTCATTTTTCTTTGATCTGTGGTGATGTAAACTCAAGCAGAAGAATCAGTTGCAGAGGAAGGAAATTCCCATTATTGGTATTGACATCTGCATCTGTTCAAATGAAGAAAAGCAGTCCAATTCACAGTTCTTTAACTTGTACTATTTTCTGCTGAACATCATCTCCTTAAATAGAGTACTAGGCTGCACTTTTCAGTTTCTTAAGTGCGTTTCCATTTTCCTTTGACATGGTTCATACAGTGTTTGGGGAGAGCTGCATAGTGAAATAAAGGTGAAATACAGTTTCAGATAATACTGAAGTGCTTTTAGCCAGCTTTTTATTTGTGGCTTAACCCCTTTAAAATAACAGCTGAATTCATAAGTGCCCCAAACTAAAGGCTGAAACTTGAAATGCATCTCAAAGGGAGCAAACAAAACAGGAACTGACTGAATGAGTTGTGTGAGCCTAAACTGATGCAGAGTTTGAGAGGAAAAGATTTCTAGGAATGTCTTTACTTACTTTATGCTAAACCTTTACATGGATGTCCTTTTAACCTGATTACTGTCTGACTTATACACTGCCAAAACATTAAGACCATCCCTTAGGGAGCGGGGAAAAAAGAGTTGCAAATGGGTTTCTTCAGTGACCAGACATGCTAACTTTCTCTTGTTTGTATAATGAAGTTTTGCACAAAGGAAAAAGCCCCAGACACCTGTATATCTTACTTGAACCCTGGCTGAAGATGAATAAACTTATTTTTGCAGGGCAAGTTGCTGAGCTTAAATATGTCTCTAATTTCTGCCAAAAACATGCCCAATCCCTTTTAGAGATCCAAGAAGTGGAAAAAAAAATTTTGTATATTACACATTTCTCATGCATGTCTCAGTGGGTGTCTGGCCTATATAAAAGCTCCCAAAAGCTTTTTTCAAGGCTGTTTGCCAAAGTCTTGGAAAGCTTCAGTGGATGTATAGCATTTAGTTTCAGGGTTAGTGGATTAAAAGCCATTTCTAGATGAAAGCTGGCTTGAGAGATGTGTTTTTTTCTCTATACCTCTTGGCTTTAGCAGAGTCGAGTTGTGCAGGAGACCTGCAGGGCCAGCCTGGGACCCAGTAGGGCCTCATCTTGCTTGCCATAGTGAGCTGGTCTTAGTGCAGCCTGCATAAAGTGAAGATGAGAACAGCTGAAGCTCCTTCTCAGAACATCAAGGCATATCTCAGGTTTAGGGGCAAAGATGTTATGCAGGACAGTCCAGGTAGATGGCATCAGTTACTCCTCCTTTAGTCACCAAATTCATCAGGCACAGTTTTCTAGCTGTCACCAATCACCTCCATATTTTTCATGTCTTAATATAGTTTCTAGGAGAATTTGCCCCATGGATCTCGCTGAGAAGTCTTCCAGGGATTGTGAATGTGAGGCTGTTCTTATCTATCTATACAGGGCCTCATCTGCTCTGTCTTCCTGGTCAGGTGGTGTGTGTCAGACCCCCATTGTAAAGTCATCTGTCCTGCCCTGCCTTTATTCTTGACCCATAAGCTTTCAGTGAGCTCTTCATCCACTTCCAGGAAGAGCTCCATGCACTCCAGCTGGTTGTTGACATAGAGGGTGACACCTCCTCCTTGTCTCCCCAGCCTGTCCTTCCTAAAGAGATAGTATCCTCCCATTCCAACTCTCCAGTTATAGGAACCATCCCACCATGTTCATATGTTTCCACAGGCATCCAATAGCTTCTGCAGTGAGGGTTATATATATAAACACCATATCTGTCCCTGGAAGGGATATTGTCTTCTGCCTTGTGATTCTGCTGCCTTCTCTTGGGTCTCTTTCACTCATCATGGGTGCCTCGTGACCTTAGAAAAACTTTCAAAAGGGATGGGGCACGTGTTTGCTTTTTGCAGAGGGTCGTGTTGGCACTTGGGTGACTGGGGTTGTGGGGACACAGAGGGAATGTGGAACAGAGACGACGTGTGTGCTCTTTGCAGTGCTTATGGAGCCAAGGAGTTTATTGAAGCCAAAGGATAATGCTGAAACGATTTAGCCAGCAAATTTGAAGGACTCTGACCTTTGGGAAATGAATGTCTTGTAATGGAAGATACAGTGCCAAAACAGCTTGGTTTGAAGCTGGTTTTTAATAAGGTTATAAAGAGATCACATGATGTGGCTGCTTGCCATTTCTGGGAACTGGATCTGATAATGTCTGGTGGTGTAAGCCTATGGTTGAAGGCTGAACCCTGCCCAGTTGCTTATAATTGTCATCAGGTACTAAATACGTCTCTGAATGGCTGGTAGGGTGAATAACTCATTGCCTTTAATAATTTTTCCATGCAGCTGTTAATTATTCCTTCTTCCCACTGATGATTCTTAAGGTTTTTTTCTCTCAAAAGACTGTTGTTAAAGGTTTTGTGTCCCTGCTGGGAAAGCAGCAAGTATGGGCTCCCAGAACCTGGGGTCACTAGTTCCAAGAAAGGAGTCTGGCAGAGCTCAGCAGCACTGATCCATCTTAAATGCCTAGTTTAAAAAGAAAACAGATCCTTTCAAGTTTGTATTTACTGACTTTATGGATTTTATAACACGGGATACACAGATTTTATTTCCCCACTAACTGTTTTTTTAATGCTGAAATTAGTAGCCCTGTAATATTTCATGAAACCATTACTGAAACTTTGTCTTGATGTTTAGTGACTAAAGACAGTTTATTTCCTCTAATTAATGGTTGCAGTGTCTGTTTTCTTTCTTTCATGGCTTTTTCCTCCCTTCTGCTTGAACCTCTGAAGCATTGATGTCAGATGCTTCACTTAGTTATTGCTCTTGCAGGATAAGGGGTTAGTGGGCTTCTAGCTGGAGCTTTGCTGTGAAATGCTGGTGAATGTTTTTTGTAGTGGGAATTTGTGGCACTGCAGGTGAATGCTAGAGTGATCCTGCTGCTGCTCTACCAGGATCCTCTCTTACTTTCTAGTCACTTTCAGTGACTAGACTTTGTTCTGATACAACACACTTAAGCATTTTTGCTGGCTGTAAATGGGATGATATAATGCTTTGAAGATGTGGAGAAGAGCAGATGATTCTACCAAATGTTGTGTGTGAATAGGGTGGTGGTGTGAAAATCACTTATGGTGCTGTAGTGTCTGATATATGAGGGCTCCTATTGCTTGGACCATTCCCTGTTCATAAAAACAAGGAATAAATGGAGAAATATGGCTACCCTGTGTGGGATTTTATCCTACTTTAATGGCCTTCTGTGACAGCCCAAAGTCTCGGGATTTTTTTCAGCCCACCTAAAAAGCACCTAGAATTTTAAGTGAAATGTTTTCTCCCCCATACTACATTATCTGTTCCTACCAGATTGTAAAGGTGCACTCTTTATTTCCCTTCTTTCTTGGGCCTATGATACTTTACAAAGTGAGAAAATTGAGAGCTCTGTCCCCCAGATGCCAACTTTTGATCCATCTGGGTCATAAATCTTTTCAAAGCACTGATTACTGGGGAAAAGCTTGCTGAAAAGTAAGTATAGTTGGATACAAATTGGTAAAAATAACTCTGATTGATTGCTTGCTTGACAATCTCAGTGCAAAAAACCAAACCACAAAAACGTTCCCCTGTTACAGCTGAGTCTTGCCATGTTCCAGATGCTCTCAGGTAACTTTCATGTGCGATCACTCCAATGCTGGAGTTGCTGCTTAGTTGCTTCCCTGATAGACAATAAGGTGGAGTCCACCAGTGACAAAAAGTAATAAAAGTAAGGATTGTCACAGATATTTAATAACAAAAATATAGAGTATTCTGCAGATGGAAAAGGTAGAGACAATTGAGCTGAATTGCCTTTGTGCCAGGAGAAGAAACAGGCTGTCCACAAGACTGTGGCTGGCTAGTACTGGCTGGTTCTCATGCTTTGCTTTGGTATTGTTTGCCCAATGCCTTTCTCTGTGTCTGGTAATTTCAGTGTGGTGGAAAGTCTTAGGGGCTGCAGGTTTTTGCTCTGATGCATTAATATTTATAAGCTCCCTTTTATGCTAATGTATTTTCTGTGAATTTTTTTGTTAATATCAAAGCAATACATTATTATTATTATTTGCTACTGCTTTACGTGGGAAATTTTTGAAGTGAAACATTCTTATGTCTGGGAAAATGAATTTCACTGCATGCACTAATAACTTCTTAGACTATTAAAACAGATTGAAAGATTGCCTTTTACTTTTGAAATTGTAAGTTCAGTTTGGCATTTTTCAACATGTCACTCAGACCAGACAGCAAAACTAAGTTGCTTAATTTAACCATGAATATGGTATACAACCTGATAGACATTTTCTCTTTTATCTGTCATTCATCATAATGTTCAGGTCCTGGATGCTGTGGGGAATTAGTCCAAGCTGTTTACTTTGGATGTTAAAAAAACTCACAACCTGTATGCTGAAGGAAAGGAACATGCAATGCACCAGTCATTAATTTGTGCTGGTCCTTTATAGGTTTCCGTAGCTTTAGGCAAATTGAAGACATTGAAGCAATGAAAGTGGGCAGATGCAGTCTCTCTTTGACACAGTTGTGTTGTCTCTTTGGAGGCAGAAGGGAAATACAGCTAATAACGATCTTTATTTTCTCCTCAAAGAGAGACTTGCTGTGAGGTTTTTATAGTCTATTGCCTTTCGTATAGCCATTGCCAGTGTCAGGAGGCAGCCAGGCCAGCTGGGAAAGTGAGCCCTTCCCCTGCTAGGCAGTGGCTGTTTCAAAGTGTATGTGTAGAAAGAAGGGTCATGGACAACACCATGAGGGACACAAGAGTAGTGGACAGTACACCAAGTGAAATAGTCATCCCATCCTGTCCTGTCTGTTGTGCCCTTCCTGTCTTCTGCTAAAGAAACAGGCCAAAAGAATGTACACCAGGGCTGTAGGATGTATTTTTCTTACTGGCTTTTAAAGCATGAGAGGAAGAAGCGACGGCTGGTCTGTGGTTCTCTCCGACTGCCAGAGCAGTTCATTCAGCACCTATCTTGTCTCCACTGAGTGTCCTGCATAGGCAGCTGCTTGTTGGGGAATTGCTTGTGGCCCAGTCTGCTTCGTTCTTTCTGTTTACTCTTTGTTTGAAGGTCTTAGAGTATCTTATGAGTAGGATCAGCTTGCTTTCTGTGCCTGACCCTAAGCCCTTTCACAGGTGCTGTAAGGCCGTCAGTGTGGTTAGATGGTATTGCATGCTTGATTGTATAAGGAATGTCTTGCTGCCCTGAGCATGCAGCTGTGACCTGCCTGGCTGATAAGCCTGGAGTTACTGGTTTAGGAAATCTTTGAGGAGGAGAATCAGCCAATGCCAGAACTGAGGTGCATAGTTGCCTGACATCCTAGTTGTTTGGATAATTCTTGTTTTTTAAATAACTTATTTTTAAATAAGGCTATTTTGGTGGAGGATTTTTTTTCCCCAGATTAACTAATCCTCAAAATATGCATGTTTCTATGGTTTCTGGTCCCCTGGGTTTAAATAGAAAAAGTTCTCATATTTCAGGTAACCAAAAGGACATCCTGCCCCCTTCTGAAAAAGGGGAAGCCCAAGCCAGCCTTGGTAATTGCTTCCTCCTTCCTGTACCTTTTTAAGCATGTGTGACATCATACCTTAGAGCAGACACCTCTTCCCTCCCTGCTTGTGTGCTTCTTCCCTTCTGCTGGGACAGTACAGTTGGTTCCAGCAAGTCCCAGAAAATTTGCAAGTCCATTTTGGGGGGCATTACAGAAAATCTTTGGAGTGATGCTTTCTCAAGTGGTCTTGGCACCCAGCTTGCAAGTATTTTCCTTCAAAGTAGAATAAAGCATATTCAGTGCATTTGTAGGCAGGACAAGAAATGCAACTTTTGCCATCAGCCACTGTTCTTCCAGGGACTCTGGAGCAGACCTGTCTGGTGTATTTCAATGGCAGTTCTGAGTTCTGTTTACTCCAGGGCATACACAGCAAAAATGTAGCTGGTTTGGTTATTTTAAGTTTTAGCTTATAATACTTGGAATGCTTCTGAGTAGGCTTCAGCACTAATTTACTAAACAGAATTCCCCACCTAATTTTTCTTAGCTTTCTCACTTAGCTTTCTGAAAATGGTGGTTTCGATAATTTGGCTAATAGATCCTTCTCTACGAGATTCGTATTTTCTTCTCACCGCACAGTTGGAACGTATCTGGCCAGACTTCCCACACTGTAATGGCAGTGTATTAATCACCCACCACTTAACAGCTACTGTTATCTGCAAGAGGGCTTTGAAATTCTTTGCAAGAGGTGCTTGGTTTCATTTTCTTTTTAATTTCCCTGCTGAGCAGCAACAAGCTCTCTCCTGTGTCTGTGCATTGAATGCTGCTTCTAGCCAGAGAGACTCCAGACTGGTAGAGTGGAAGAGGGAGCAATTTGTGTCATAGATGCTGATTGATCGCCTTTCCCTTTGGGCATCTTTGTAATGGCCTCCAAAAGAAAGAACTACTGTATTGGGAGGAGAACTGGAGGAGCCATTGTGTATTCAGCAGTGTGCAGCATTTGTGACTATGGACAACAACACAGACGCTCTTAGATAGAAAAGCATTGAGGGCAGAGTTAGGCTGTCCTGTTGCCTGACCTTCCCAAAAAGGATCTTTGATTTTCACGTACAGGGCTAGTGGGAACAAGGAAGAAAGATTCCTGTCTTGTACTTGCTGAGGCTTTTGATTTTTAAATTAAATTTCTTGTCTTCAAAGTGAGGAGAAGGTTCTAACATATTTAAAGAGCCTGCATACACTGGGAGGAGGGCACGGAGCAGGGATGGCTGGGTGTTGTGCTAGGGATTCAGTTTTACTCTCAAGACTAGTCCAGAAATGGTTTCTTTTGCTTGATAACTTGTCAAAGGCAGTGACTAAGCACTGTCGGGCTGCATGTACCTGAATTTCAATTCTCATACCAGCAGAATGGACAACTGTCTTTTCAGATCTGTTTAAATGGGCTCTGCCCGTTGCAGTTCTCAGCATTTTGATATATCATTAGGCCTCTCTAGTCTCTTATCCCTGGCAATTCAGGATCACTGGAACTATTCTCCATATGGCTAGAGGCTTTGGCCTTTCTGACAAGTATTCGAACCCTACTCCTGCAGGAGTCAGACTAACTGCAAGTCTTTGAACTGAAGTGCAAGGAAGCATCCTGTGTATCAAGATGATGGAGGTAGAACACGGCAGTAAATAAGAGGATAAATGGTTGCAAGGTGCTGTATTCGTTCTCCCTGACATTTATACATGTATCTTTGAATCAAAATGAAAGATCTGTCAAGCATGTGGAATGTGCTGTGGTGCAATTTGCACACTCTGAGGGAAGATGAGAAGTGAAAACTAGATCTAATTGAAATTGAGATACTCCCCCTCTAGCATCAGCCACTACCTACCTGTGCTCACCTGGAAGCCCTATCAGTCCCAGCTGTGCAGCTGCTTAGTATGCATCTTGGGTCACTTCGGAGACCATGATTCAGAAGCTGCCAAAGTGCTTCCTAGGCAGGAACAAGTGCTTCCCTGATTTTCAATCATGTTATTTATTAGTGCAGATTTTTATTGTTTACAGTCTAGTTTGAAGCAACCCTTTCCCATCAGTTTCTGTTTTTACGTGTTCCCTGTGTTCCCAACACTAACCTTTATTTTTTTTCTTTTTTTTTTCTTTTTTTTTCAGGAAAAGAGGAGTAGAAGTAGTACAGGTGAGTAAAAACTCTGTTTTCTTGTAAGGAAGGTTTCCTGATTTTAAATGCTGTCATTTAGTTGTCAACCTAAGGTTAATGATTTTTCTTGGGTTTTTTTTCCCATTCAATTCTCTGTAATACTGGTTATGGAAAAAACAGGATCCCCTTTTTATGAAGCTTGTGTGGAGCCCACATGCTGTCTAGTTTAACAGGTGCCCTGGTGAAAGTGGGAATGCAGTTAGGCTTTTCTTGTGTCTGTCAACTAATAAGATCTGATAGTTAATTAGGTATGTTACTCTGTTAATTGCATTCACAGCCAGTCAAGCTTAACAGAAACAGGAGCTGCCCTTTGAAAAAAAAACTATGGCAGAAGGAATGCTCTTGTAACCCAATGAGCAGTGAAATGATACTAAAGTACCTTTGAGTTGTAGCCCATCTACAGATAAGTTCAGGTGTTGGCCACATTTGTTCTTTCTCAGGTCTGAGTGGTCGTATTTCACACAAGATGTTACTTAAAGGATGATGTCAGCTTTGGAAAGGAGTTATGTTACTATGCCAGCTGTAGCATAGAGCATTGTAGCCCTAAAAGATGAAAGGGGAGCATGCGCTTTCCTTCTGGCTTATTTTGTGTGCTTAGAAGAGCTGTATGTCATAGTCTTCAGTCTTACTGATACCTACCTAGTGCTCATTTTGAACTTTAAGGTGGTCAGCAAGTTCCTAGATAACAGAGATGAAACTGTCTCAATAGAGAGGATAGGGGAGAGAGAAGGAAAATGGTGTGTCAGCCACTGATAATTAAGGTTGTGAAAGGTGAAATCTATGGGAAAGGTGCTTCTCAACACCAGCAGGGAGCAGAAGAAAAGCACTTAACAAAAAATAAATGGAAAAATCAGGCCATGTTATTTTAAAGGACTCACTGTCAGAAAAGGCTTGAAAAATTCTCACTGCTAATTAAAATGCAGCATGTATCTTTCAGGTATGAGTGGTTGTCTGAGAACTGCATGCTGTTGGAAGGACAAAGGGCATATACTTGGCTGTACTTAACCTTTCACCACTACAGCATCATCTTCCTTACCTGTACCTCCTATTGCTCAGAGCTAAGGAGCAGCTTCTTCCATCAGTTGTGATAGTGGCAATGCCAGATTGATGAGAACAAACAACCATTTGCAAAGCACAGCCTCACCAGGAGCACAGGGAGGAAGCTAGCTTTTATTTGTGTCACTGTCTAGGGGACAATATTATTTAAATGATATCCTACTGTATGAAAATCTAATGCCTGCGTTTGTTATATTTGCCTTGCACCTTCACTGTACATTTAAGCAACAAGGGGCTTGTATGGAATGAATTCGGTGATGCACTGGTTAGTTAAGCAGAGGGCAAATTGCATTTTACATTGTGGATTAAAGTTGCTATCCTTCCACAGATTGGCTCTTAGTCATCTGATGTTTGTGTAACTTAATGGCTAGTCATTATTGGAAAGTATTTCTTTATTGAAAGAGCATTTTGGGAAACATTTGGACAGAACTAGACAGGACTTTCTCCCTGTAAAAATGGTTTATGATCTCAAATTTCACAGCATGGTTATCAGACTAACCTGTGCTGGCAATTTGTGCTCCAAAGGCATCCCTCGAACACTGATGCCCACTGCTCTGCCTAAACAAGATGGATGGATGCATGAGATCACCCTTTGCCTATCACTTGTGTTTTGCTTCATGTATCCTGATACATGCACTTTTAGCCAGTAGGGAATGTATCAAAAAATGGGGTCTTTTTCCATCTCTTACTACTAGAAACCTTTACTTGAGTCACCTCACCTGATCTGTCCCACTAGTCCTGCTTCTGGATGGGGGATTGTCTTAGTGTCCATCTGGTGGATAAAGTTTATTTGAGAGAGGGAATATTGTCTTCCTGTGTCAAGCAGCAGCATCTTTGATTAGTTTCCCTTTCTTCTCTTTTAAAGAACCTGTCCTGTTAGACAGAAACCAGCTCTTAGACCTCACAATAGGCATGTAACTCAAAAAATACACAGGATGTTTGCCTAATTTCTTCTTTATATAAATTCATAATTTTTTGGAATGTAGACTTGCTTTCCATTAATAAGTAGTGAATTGGAAAGTAAGGTTTAGTTTCTGGCTTCCAAAGAGCAAAGCACGATGTTCTGGCTTTGTGAACAGACATCAGATTATTCTTTTCCAAAGATGCTTTAAAGGAGCAGGAAAGGATTTTCTACTAAAGAGAAGCCTTGGAAATCTTTAAACAAGCACCTTGCATGATTTCTGTTTCCCTCCTGCAGTGAGGATTTAGGATGGTCTTCTACTCTTTACCTAGACAGATTAAATTCTATTATTTTGCTTTCTTAAAGCTAATTATGCTATACAGATTATCAGCAAGCTGCTGCTAGACAGCAGTTAACATTCTGTGCCTTGTTTTGAAGTTTCGTGTTTTGTCTTCTCTCAGTCTTCCAGCAGAAAGAGTGGTTCCAGATTTCTGTTTTTATTGAGTAGGGAAACATGCACATCCTCCACAGAGAAATAATGCAAGAATGGGACAGGCAGAGGGATGCTAAGCAGGCATGCTCCTTCATCTGGCAGTAAGAGGTCATTAAAGCATCAGATTGAAAACAAACAAAAACCTCTCAGCTTGTGTGGTGATAAGTAATTGGATTTTTTTTTAGAAATACTGATTAAATTCTAACATAATAAGAATTCACTGCAAATTCAAGGTACAGGAGCTGAAATGTGCAACATTATGTAGTACAACTGAGTAACATCCATCAAGCTAGTTGGCTTAAAAGATAGTACAGTAGATTAATTAAATAAAACGCTTTCAAGGTTATGAGCTTTCCAAAGACAGTGTGAGTCTGAGCCTGCACCCAAACATTTGGGAGCCTGAACAGGATTAACTCATTTCTGTTTTTCTAGTGGGCATGGCAGAACTCTGAGCAGCAGCATCTTTAAGATCTGGCAATGTTTTGGATTTTCCACGGCTTAAATCCAAGTCAGTGGGACAGCTGTAAACCAGTGCCATATTACAAGAAAAAACCCAAAGAAGTGGCTTACTGGCTTTTAAAGATGGGCTCTTAGCAGAATTCTGTGCTCTATCTCTTGCCTTGTAACATGTAATTTGCTTATTTTTTTAAGCAGGCATCACCCCAGTATCGGGGTGCTTTTTGAATTAGGATACTTGCTTGTTTGTACCTCATAAGGTAAGGAAACACTCTTGTTCCAGTTTTGCAAGAGGAAAGACTGAAGGGTGTGTCCCATTTCTTCAGGGAACCTGTTGCTCTACCAGTGCTGTTTGGAGCTGTGCTGCAAACCTGCACAGCAGGAATTCCAGACCCAGCTGTCTTGGAAGGGGTGTGAGGCCACAAGCTCATGCTGTGTTGTGTGAGCATGAAGGGAAGGGAAAAGCAATTGAAGGTGACCAGCATGGTCTCTTGTTGCTGTCTCTCTTCCAGTGAAAAACACCACTAGTTCAGCTGGGTTTAATCTTCAGGCTGCATCTAGAGTATTGTGAATGTGTGGCTCTTGCAGTTCCTGTGGAGTTACATACCTTCTCTCTTCTTGCCAGCTCTTCCCACCCTTCACAAGTGCCTGCTCAGCTGGAGTGGCCTGAGCTTGGTGGCCAGAGGAAGGGTAGCGATGCTCTGAGCAGGTGACAAACATGACTGAAGCCCATCTGCCACGGCCTGCAGGCAGTTGCTAGGCAGGCAGCAGCTGGCAAGGCTGAGGCAGAGCAGCTATTGCACTGGCTTTGGGATGACTTGCCAGAAAATGCTTAAATTGAAGCATTTCTTAATGAATTCTTTCATCACTGTTTCAAGGGAAAGGCTGCCTATGAAGTTATGTAGAGGATTCCTGATGAGGCATTTACTTTAAAAAAAAACAAACCGAGAACCAAAGCTATTTTCTGTAATGAAATCTAGCAAAGAAGGGTTTTGTGTAGTGTCTAAAAGGTAAAGCTGTTTCTGATCTTGTTCTAACCCTCACCCCCCAAATTGGAGGGCCAATTTAGGATTAAAAATTGTAAGCTTTTCTCTAGCCAGTAAAGTATCCAGTTTCTTATGACTTTGTACCCTGGCAAGAGAGAGAGGGAACATCTCCATCTACCTTGTTTTTCAGGAAAAATCTGTTTGGTTTAGTTTGAAGAATGTAAGATTGAAAACACGTGCAGTGAAGTGGAAATCATCGCAAGTACCTCTGATGGGGACACGCATTTATTTTTGTTTCACAAGCTATGCAAAACCAGAATAATTAGCTGCAGCCCTTTGGCTTCTGACAAATTGCCAGTTCAGTCTTCTTGTGACAAAGTTTGGAGCCTTCTTATTTCTCGTGACTTCAAAGCTGTTTCAGGCACTTCCATGCTCAAGCTTTCCTAGAGCTCTTACTCACATTTTTAAATTCTAAAATAGTGAAGATTTCCTCTTTTTGGTAGCTATTTTTGGTTCAAATGAACACTGATGCTCTTTTATCTTAGAAAGATGTTCTAATCAGTTGGATATAAAGGTGGGATTAGCCATTGTATTTCAAGTTGCACACTTTTTAATAGCAGTGTGATGTGAAGGACAACATGTTTTCTAATGTAGAGCCAGCTGATTGTAATAGTTACAATGGTCTTGACTGCTGTTTTGTTTTTCCTCCCCCACCAGCTTCCTGGGAATTGTGATATTTGAAATCTTTTTCTTTGGAGAAGAAAACTGTCCTTTGAGCCATGAGTTTTCTTGAAGCCTGCAAAAGAGAATTCAGGGTCCCTCCCCACTTTATAATTCTTTAATCCAAGTAAAATACTAATGACAATGGTTTCCACTCTTTGTTTCCAGGGAACTGTTGTTTCCTTGAAATGAGAAGAGGTTTATTTTCACATGAAGTATTAATGGAATAAGCTTGAAACAGCAGTGTTCTAGCTGAGAAAGGGAGCTTATAAAATATATATCCGATAGCATATACAGAAAGATGTGACTGGAAAGCATCCAAAGCAAGCAGAGTTGTTGAGATGTTGGAGAGTTGGCTCTCTAGTACTGGGAGAAGAAAGTTCATTTTTATATGCATGCCAGGCCCTCAGTAAAGTGCATATTCTCCTGAGAATGGCAGCCTGCTTTGTCTTCAGAACATTTTTGGAAATGATGCTATAGAAGCCCTCCAGCCTTCACCAGTCTGGATTGTGTTAGGTACTTGCAGGTGCTTGAAGGTGAGGGGCCGCTGGTTAAAATTTTGGAAAGATCCTGAGACTTCTTAGTGTCAATGTTACACCAGAGTGAGGTCTTCCAAAAAAGTGCATTAATCTTAGTTTTAAACCAAGACGTAGCAGGACTGAGGAAGAACAAATCTTTCCTCTGGCCCTTCTTAGTAGGGGAGATTCCTCTATGTGAGACCTTCCTGACTGCTCAGAAGCAGCACTGTCTAGCAGGAATGAAGCACAGATTCCAGTGCAGGGAGAGGTGATTTTGGCATTATGCTTTCTGTTACATCAGCAGGTTGGTCAGTTAGGTACAGCATGGGTCTTTCAGGTCCAATGGGAAAAAGAATAAATATACATCTGTTAGGGAAAGGAAGACAAAATGACAGAATGTTTCTACCATGTGGATTAAGCAGATTTAATAAATAAGCACTTATTCTTAAAAACTAGACAAAATAAGCCAAACAAATGAAAATGCATTTAGATTTTTTTTTGCTTTTGGTGAGTGAATGAAAGAACCATGAAGAAATTTTTGTGTCTCAGAGACAGTCTCTTACTGACTGATTTCTGCTTTCTTGTAACAGAGAGGTGTGGGCTCTGCAGTCAGGGACACTCACCTGGCTGAGTGAAAACTTTACTAAGATTTAGAAACTGTAACTAATCAGTAATGACCGGCTATCAGGTTTGAGCTTGTACTGCTTTGGCCCATGGAACCAGTTCTGCCCAGTCCCTTTGACTCCTTGGTGTATAGTAATAGGGCAGTGATTCCTAACAGTGCTAAAGGCTGGGATTTGGGGATTTGGGCTGGGTGAAAATTCAGTCCCTGTGCGACCTCTGCCAAAGATTTTTGGTGGCTGTAATGGGTAGAGTTGCCTCCCTTTGTCACTTACTGCAGGCACTTTGGGCAAGTCCCTTACAAATTCTGCCTGTTTACTAATGCAGGTAATATTCCATGAGGTGGAATGCCATTTAAATTGTTTTGAGATATCTGAGTGGAGAGACTTAGAGCAAGGTGACTGTGTGAAGGAAAACAGAACTGTTAATTTCTGAAGATTGCAGTGTATGATATTCTTTCTGTCAACAGCAAATGTCTTCCCAGATACTTCTGTGAACTGCAAAGCTTTGTAATCCCTCTTCAAGAAACAGTATGGATAAAAATAAGACCCTCACAGAGACACTGGGATGTAAAACTCTATATTTGCCTCTTTTTGGAGCATACAGTCTGTGTCTTTGCACAAAATGACAATTAGACACAGCTTTTATGAATCGTGATTATTGCAGTGTTACCTGGGGGCCAACGAAGACCTGTCTTTAATTTGGATCTGGATTAAGTAGTAGGATTATTTGTCTCACTGATACGGTATTAAAACAGAGCACACAGGGTGTTTTTGAAGACATGTGACTCAGGAAATGCCTTATTTTAAAACCAATCTGTCTCATTTGTGGTTGTGCTGAAACTGCACAGTCAGTGTTGAAGTACAAATATCCATGTAGATCTTTTGACCTTTTCTGAAGTTTTTTCTTGGGGTAAGAAGGAGAATACCGTGACAAGGGTGACTATATCTCTGACCCTAATCCTCTCCCAGATGAATGTCTCATCCTTTTTCTGTTCTGAGGGTCAAACATGCAGTTCTCTGCTCAAGCAGAGCTGCAAGCTTATTCCTGTGACACCAGTTGTAACCTTGTCTTCAGTCCTGAGGTTTTGTTCCACAGAGTTGGTTTTTTGGGAGCAATGACTCATATATCCAACAGAGCTCAGACCTGGTGTCTTCAAACAAAAGCTTTATAGAGAGAATATCACCAGAACAGTAAAGGAGGCTAATTGTATGCCTGCCTTCCTCAGTGACAGTCCTGGTAGGTCTGAACTTCAGAGGACTCTGCAGAAGATCAGTGGAGCTTGGGGAAGTCTTTTCAGTTGTAAGTTGACTCTTCCTTTCTCCAGCTTCTGCAAGAGTGAGTTACTCCTTTGATCTATGACCTGAGATAATTGTATTTAGAGATATTGCATGCTTGTTTGCTCTTCTGGCACTTCACAATTATAGGAGATAAACATATCTATGTTGCAATGTTGAATAGTTCCAATAAAACCTCGTGTTTCAAGACATTACGCCCTGAAATTTCTTAGGCTGTCCTGTACTTGGTCTTCAGCCTTAAGTTAGAGAACTCTTAGCACATGTACCTCAGCTGCCTCTGTATAAAACAGGGCACAATCAAACACAGTGAAACCTGGTAATGTTTTCCTGAGCCTGATTGCATTCATGGAAATGCAGCAGAAGACAGAAGAGTGGCTTCAACTTAGAACAGCTGAACTTCCATCACCCCAGCTCCTTTTTTTTTTCTCTCCAAGGGTGACTACATTTTAAGGATGATGTCTTTTGCTGAAATGTTTATTACTCACTTTAACTCTGCACTTCTGGTGAAAGCAATACTCCTGGTTTTTCTTTTAATTTCTTTTTACAACAGTACAGACCTCTTTACTGTATGTCCAAAAGTAGATCAGACAGAAAGGGTTTCTGCACATGCTGTAGATGTTTTATAGGCCTTTGGTCATTATTTCGCAATACCTCTAATATTGACTTTTAATGGAAAATGCTTGTGAACTTTTTGACAGTTTATTTTTAAACACTGTCTATTTTTTGGTAATATTTACTGCTAAAGGTAATTTTGCACAGGGTGGAAATTGTTGAATGTAGGATTTCAGTTTGAGGAAGACAGGAGAGCACCAGGAGAAAATGAGAAGATTATAGGCATTGTTTCTCCAAAATGAAGTAGAGATGGTTTATCCAAATTGTGTGTTTCTTTAACATAAAGCCACATTTGTTGAAAATTTGAGAGCTGTGTTATGTTAATGTTTTAAATTATTTTTATTTTTTTGATCCCTCTTCCCTTGTATGACTTGTCATGAAGGAGACTGCTGCTGCAGCCTTCTAGATGAGATTAGTGTGGTTCTCTGCTAGCTATGCCAGGAACAAGAGTGTCCCAACCACAGTTAATCAATGGATTGAAATAGCCATCCTAAGGGCATGATAGGCAGCCCCTTAGCGAGTGGTGGAAGTAGAGTCCCTCCTTTTGGAAAGCTCTTTTCAAAGGGAAGAAGGTTGTGGGCAGGAGTTAACTCTCTTCCCATACACTGGAGGGAACCTGGAGAGAAACCTACTCCAGTGAGTTCCTCTGATTATCTGTGTTACTCAACTTCATAGCAGAGAAGAAACTGTTATTATATAGTATAATATAGTATATTTAGTATATAGTATAATATAGTATATTTAAAAAGTGTGCTACCGATGTAATAATTAATCCATTCAAATTCCAAAGCCAGAGGAGCCACTAAAGCTGTTGAGCTTTGTCTGTACAGTTGTTTGAAGCAGTTTTGTTCATGGGAGTTACAGCTTATGCTCTGCTGCTTCCCCTGCTGCTCACCTGCCAGAGAGCATGGCGATTTTGTTCCTAGGGGGCTCTGTGTCTAGACATGTGCTTTCTGTGACTTAACTGTGCATTAAAACCAAAGCAAACACAAGCCTGCCTTCAGGATACAGATTGGTCACAACAGTGACGCTGTAGTACATTTTACTGTAATGGTTCTTATGTTAAGGTTATTTTTGTAAAGGAGTCAAAATATAATTAACTGTTGTTCATAATATAGATGAATAAAAGTCTGTCAAGAGAACCTGTCCTCTGTGCTTTGGTAAAAGTTTTCTTGTCAGCCTGTAGGATCCTAAGGCAATACTGTCAACTGACCAGTCAGTAGAGATATCTCACTTTTCAGTCACAATAAAAAAAAAGAATTGGGCAGAGGATGATGCTCCTTTGAAACCTGGCACAACGGAGGTTATGAATGAGAGAGCAGAAACTACACCTCTATAGAAACCACAGACTGCTTCTGTCATTGCTAAGCAGTGGACTTACCTTATGCTGCTTTTTGGTTGTTATTTTAGGATCCATGATAGTTCGTTTTCTCATTTGAGTTCGCTGATTGTTTTTTCAACCTGAAATTGCTCCAGTAAATTATAGTTGCTTCTTTTAATTTCTGAGTTAGTGTAAGTCCCTGAATAAATTTGTATGTAATTTAAAGTTGTTACACATGTTCATTTATATGGAGTGTCCTGGTTTCAATGCATGTTATAAGGTGGGCATTTAGCAGTTAGTGAAGGCCTTTTTTAAAAAACCCCAAACTCTTCCTTCTGGTACCTTGCCAAAGTGCAGAGAAGTTATTTACAGTGTTTTGACAGAGTCATTCCAAGACGGGATGGAAAAGATGCCATTGGGACTGAGCTAATACTGTAAAAGACTGAAATGTAAGGAAAACAACTGTTGTGGAGGAATTTCTGGCTGACTTTGCAATCTAAGAAGCTTTTTAGCTTTGTTTTTGTCATAAACGTTGATTGGAGCCAAGAGCTTCCTTTACTCAAAGGTCTAAGTGCATCTGAAATTGTTTTCTTGTACGAGCAGCTTCGTTGCACAACTCCTCTGTCCTATACCCTCAGCAGCATGGTTAGTGTTAAAATTGTTCATCAACTTATTGATGGCAAAGATTAGAGAACAAGCTAACTGCGTTCTGTAGAGAATTTATGTTGATTGCAGAGGGGTCATTTGTGCTTTAGATTAGCTTGGAAAATGTTCTTTCCTGTGACCTAGATGAGCTTATTTTGTAATACCCTTTCCTTTATGATAATACCCTTAAGTGGCTGAAAAAAGAATGGCAGCTATAAAGGGAGAAACAGAACTTTTTCATTTTAACTTTAAATACAAAGAGGTTTGAAGCTGAGTCAAAAAAGATTACATGTTCTTGAGCCTGCTGTGATGGCTTACATACCATGCAAAGACTTAATGGCTGGTTATCGGTGAATTAAGTGACTTAGAAGGATGTAGAGATAACACTCCCTGCCAGTGACAGATCTTTCCACTGAGCCCTGCTCCCAGTATTTTTTCCACCTCTGAGCCAAAAAGGGCAGGTTAGAGTGGTGAATTTCTAACAGTGATGATCCTGTATTGGCTGGAGGACCTGTGTCCTGCCAGTAAAGTGCCACATCCTCATACTGCTTTCAGTTCCTTCTGGCTAAGGAAACTACACCCTGGTTGTCTTGCCTGACAGGTGTGTTGAATGCTCAAGTTCTCTGCTAAGTGCTGCAATTGTTTTTCTTAGAGGTTGTGCTGGGTCTCTCCTTAGCGTCTTCAACCTGCTGGTACAATTAAATCAACACATCTCTACTTTTTCTGTGCTTCCAAAAATCTGGATCTTTTTGACTGAGCCTATAGGAGTGGATGCACACAAAAGCTGTGTTGGCTTTGTAAGCACTGTGAGCCACATAGATGTGCCTGTTCTGTGCCTGAGCAGGTATGGCACCCTTGGGACCAGGACAGTGCTGCTGCGAGGGCTGCTGTGTGTTTAGTCTGTCCTGCTCAGCCCGGGCCTTGCAGTGCCGTTTAAGGGTCTGTTGGTGCCATGACTTTTTAATAGTTTAGTGCAGTCAGCCCTTTGTACAGCAGCTCAGTGGATTATATTTACTTCTGCATTGGTATAGATTAAGTTTACCTTCAATATAATGAATGAAAGAGGATAGTGAGATACCATGATGGTCAGTGGGTAGTTGGTGCTATGGAAGGTTAGAAGGCAGGTGGAATTGCATTTTCCTGGCTGTATCTTCAGCTTCTCCACTGTTAAGGTCCTTTTTTTCTGAGATGGTGAAGTGCTGACTTAGACGTGAGGAAGGTTTAAACTATGTTTTCGGAAGGTCTGCTTTCACCACGCTCCTGGCTTTGCTTACTATGTCTGCACTGCAAACCAAGGTATGCTCTTGTGTACAAAGGACCTCTCCAGGCAGGAATGGAAGAGGGATTGCCTTACCCAGGTGTTACCTAGCAAAACCCTAAGAAACCAGCTGGAAGTACCAGCATTGCAGGTGGAGAGCATCTTGCTCACTTTGGAGGGACTGAGCCCAAACCTCTTTTGGAAGGCAGGTGTAGCCAGCACACTACCCTTGTATCACGTGGGACTTGAAAGTCATTCTTACATGGTTGCTAAGCCGTGGTCACATCCCAGGAATTGTGGTAGTCCTGAGTTAGCCGAGATTATTGTCAGGAGTCCTGTACTTTCTTAACAGCTTGAAAAGGGGTCTGTTGGTGTTTTTATAGCTCATGACTGTGTGACACTTTTGATGTGTCCTTTTCCAATCAACGAATCTGTTTTTGCCTTTTCCATAGAGCTGAATAATACCCAGTTTTTGAAGATTGTTTTTTGTAACTATTGTCCAAGACTGGACAGTGAGTACAGCTTAACAGCAAAAGTGATTTTGAAGCAATGCTATGCTGTCTTTTTGTTTAGGGAATCACAATGTAAATGCTGCATAATCATGCATGAAAAATAATCTGTCCATCTAAATGCTGTCTTGAAGGTCTCCTTTGTTACTGCCCAGATATGTCTGTCTGTAGCCAAGTTTTGGTGCAGTAATACCATCAAGTTAATGTTTAAAAGAAGAGCTAACAGTTTACTTCAGTAGATAGAAGTACCAAACATAGTTGTTGATGATTGGGAATTTTAATTTCTTATGAATTTTAAGATTGATGTGCTGCAACTTTATTGAATCTCTTCAGATTGTTTATGACTTTGTCTCAAGAACTTGGTGTGTTTGCAGAGGATCACTTAGCAACAGCCTATGGCACAGTGACATGCTCATGCTAGTACTATGAACCATAAAACAATGAGGAAACACCCAGAAACAGCAAGTAAATAGAAATTTAAAGAAAACAAAGCAGCTCACTTACTGAAAAATTCTCTGTTGCCGTGGAGGGGCACTGTTTGTAAAATTCTTTGCTTTTCAGTCTTTACTTACATTTTTGTAGTCTTGATCTAATGATACTCTCTGCTTGTGTTGATGTTCATGGGAAGTCTGCAGCTGTTATAATGGAGCATCTCCAGAGTATTTAAAATAGAAGCAACTATTTGATATTAACTCACTCTTTACTTTGTTAAATTTTCTTAATTTGTGCTTCACCCATTAATAGCTAAAGGAATAAAAGTTCCTTGGAGGGTTCTGGGATTTAGACTGATATTCCAAGTGCAGCACTCTGTGCAGCTCTTTGTACAGCTCTAAACTCTGCTGTTTCTAATAATCAGCATCTCTTTTCTTGAAAGTGGTGATGTTTTTTTCTTGTTTAGGGTGAGTCTTGCTCTTTTAGCAATCCTGTTTGATTTCTGTGCAAAGCAGTGGGCACCTATCTATTCTAATATCCATTGCCTCATGTGTTTGTCATTTCATCTATTTTAAAAGCTGTGCATCTGACAAAGAATAAATGGGTAAAAGAATAAACTTTCTACAAGCTAATTCTAAAACCAAAGACCATCAAAATAGTTTTTGTGGATGTGTTCTAGTGGTTTTAGCATTAGCCTCAATAACATTAGATGCTGCTTTTTTATGTGTTGTAGTTTTGGGATAAGATACTTAAAACAGAGCAATGGCATGTCTACCAAACTGTTCAAGTCACTTAATCTCCACATTGAAACCATATTTAAGTCAAGGATACATACAACTCACTGGTCATTGGTTTGTATTTTGTCCCTTGTTTAAAGACTTTTACTGGCTCATTTTTTTAACCTGTGTATAGGTCCCATAGGACTTCCTTTTGAGTTGAATGTTTCTGCTGTTAACATAAGCAGGTTAGTCTGAAATACAGAGCTTTTAAAGAGCAAATGTCAAACTTCAAACCACTCTTCACACTGGCTCTGTATCCTTCTTTGTTCCCCTTCACAAACGCCTGGGCTGTGGTGTTCAGAACAGGCTGTACTGAAGGACCTGTATTTGGGGCCTGTCCTGTTCTTGCACTTGAAGTTGTCTGGAGGTAAGCCAACTTTTCATTTCGAGGTTGCAAAATTATGCTAGTGTGGCAGAGGACTAGCTTTGTTCTCCATGGGACTTACGAGCCTCCCTAGCCCTGTGCCACATCAGCGAGGCCAGGCAGCATCCCCAGCAGAGCCAGGTTACATCTGCTCTGGTTGTGGGAAGAAGAGGAAAATTGTGCGTGTCTCTGCCTGTATGTGACCGCAGACCTACCCAAAATCCATTAATCCATCCAAATGGAGCATTTGAATGACTATTTCTGTACAGAGAGCACTGGTGATGGGAAGCTTGATGAACAGTTAGGACAGTTTTCTCTAAGCTGCTCGGCTTCCCTCTGCTCCTTGCTAGCTGTGTACCAACTTACACAGCTGTGTTTGTCACACCTTGTTCCCTGCGCCAAGACAGGCAGAAGTATGCTTTGCAGCTGGGGTGCTGCTGCAGCACATCCTGGGCTGTAAGCTATGGTGTTAGCTCTTAGCTGGAGGTGGGAGCCCGAGTGTTTGAACACTTCAGTAGTCCTGCAACCAGCCTCAGTGTGGAGTTCTGTCTCCTGGGCCCCTGCTGAATGCTGAATTACATCCTGAGACTGGCTGTAATGTTCTGAAAGACAAGCATGACAGAACTAAAGCTGCAGCACTAAATTTTCATGTGTTCCTTTGGATTTTAAAAGGTGATTTTTTTATTTTTTTTTATGGCATAGAAGGTGTAGTGGGAACATGAAATTTGCAGGTGTTACAATGGAAATGAGGTGCTCTAGTCAAGGTGAAATAATTGTTAGAAGATACTGCAAGGTATAAAATTAGCTTTACAGTTAGTAGAAACTACTTAAAATCGTGATTTTAAATTTACAAAGATAAGTATTCCATCAGGTTGTTAGCTATGACGAAGGTAACACCGAGGGGATGTTCTGTGGCTTGGGCTGTAGGACAAATGAGAGGACCAACCATATTGGTCTTTCTATTATCTGAAATATGAGGTAAGTTGCCAAGTAATGAGTCTGCTTTTCGAAGATGCTGAGCAGCTGCTGTTAAGGTTCATGGAAAAAGCCGAATGCTCTAGCTGTCTTCTCTGAATGTAAATTTGAATGCAGCAGCCCAATCTGCACAACTGTGTGTGTGTGTCTGTCCACTTGTCCCCCAAACATCTCAGCTGAGAAATATTTTCTGAATTAATTCCATTAATCAAATGCTGGCAGGTTTTCTGACCATATTTACTTTTTATTACTTGTATTTTTGTTGCTCTAGACCTGTTTTGTTACTTAATGATGTAAATGTGTGTGAGTGACTTCTAGTTTAGGGGCATAGGAAGGCAGAGCCTCTCAAGTCCCTGTGCTGAGCTAATCCATTGGTGTCCTTCCCTCTATGAACATTCATAGAAATTGCCATATTTTTTTTGGCCACTGATGAGGGATTTTCCCTTTTCTAATTTCAGAGCAAAATATACAAACTATAACACAATTCAACAGCCTGTGTGTCATCAGCAGAATTCTATTCTCAATGAGATTATCATAGTTATGCTTTACACAATAGCATGATTTTGCTATTTTTGTTTCTCATGGTTCTATTTAGAAAAAAATACTACATTGTGAATCTACTACAGGAGTTGGACTCCATGGTCCTTGTGGGTCCCTTCTAATTCAGGACATTCTGTGATTCTGTGATGCTTATTAGCAATGCAATAAAAGAAAACTAAAATTACAGTCTTTCAACCTTTGATTCCTGGTAAATAAGCTTTACAGAAAGAGGAATTTCTGTTAATGTTTCTGTGATTACAGTCTTGTCCCTTTCAAGTTAATGAGATACCACAGTGTGCAAAAGGAACGTGCATGCTCCATAGGCATACTAGGTACGTGAGAAAGAATCTTGTAATACCAATTTCAGGATGAAAGCTTTTTTTTATGAGGTACTTTCAGTATTCAGTGAGGGACCTCAGTTCTGTGGGAACTGGTCAAATATAGCAGACATAAATATAGAAGCCGAGTGGCACGGCAACTTGGAGAACCTCTGCCCCTGTAAAATAAAAAAACAAATACACCAGCAGCTTATTACTGCATCTTTAGTATGCTTTTCTGAAGGAGTCTGAAGGGGTAAGGGTGTGAGAGATGCTCTTTCCAACAGTATAGAGAGACTTCCTGCCTCAGCACCTCTTTGCAAGCCGTGTTTCAGCAGGATGTTTGGTGAGCCTACACCAGGATATACAGAAGTTGATAGGGAGAATATGAAGGCTGTTCTCATTCCATAGTTGAGTTTAACATTTTTACTTACCCGTGCCAAGATCTGTCGAGCATAAGAACCTTTTCTGTAGTCTGGCACATTCTGTGGTCTGAGGAGATGGCCCTGGGCTGGAGCTGTGGGAGTGCTGCAGTGTAGCCGGGAAAGTGGGGTTCCAGCATTAGCCATGGTGGGTAGCAGCAGTGGCATCTTTTCCACATAGGCTGATTGATCTGTTGAAGAGCATGAAGTATGTAGTTATGTTGCTAGTCTGGAATAAAGTTGATACATTGTGTCCACCTTTGCTCATTTTCTTCGGAAGTCACACACAGGTGACTGTGCCTCAACCTTGTCTCCCATTGCATTTTAAAATACTATGTATTTTAGGCAGAATAGTCTTAGATCTATTTTTGAGGGTACCACTCATTGTCTCTATAACTCAGGACAAATTTCTGGTTCTGAAAGAGCTGAATAATGTAATGAGCTTGGTGTGTCTAATATAAAGAAAAACTAGGAAAGAGAAGTTTTATTAAGAAGAAAACAAAAGCCATCCCTCCTGCGAGCACAGGTTAAAAAGAGGAAACTTTATACTCCTGGTAAAAATAATTTCATTGCTGTTGGTTCCTAAAGTAAAATCCAACTAAATAAAAAACCAAAACAGAGTAAGTGCAATAAATTGTTACTCTAGTGCTGTATATCTCTGTCTTATGTCAATCTGAGATATAAATAAGTAAAAAAATGCAATTTATTAGGTGGGCTGGAAATTAATTACTGTTAAGTCTTAGATACTTCTCATCATGTTTGCTGGGAACTTTTCCCTAAAAGGAGACAGCTTGAAAGGCACCCATTTTTCATGAGCTATTTTTAATACTTAAAAGTTACTTGAAGCACTTATTTAAGACATTTATTTTTGTCAGAGAAGAAAACAGATGAATTCTCCTGTATTTATTCTTAGTTTCTGCAGCAAGGTGAATCTCCATTTTTTTTTTTCTCCTTCACAGGCTCCATCTGTATTTCTGTCTTCTGCTTGCACTTGTCTCACAGATAAAGAATTTGGAAGCTTTACCAGGTGGAGGCAAAACATGCCATAACTTTCTAACTTCTTGCCTGTTGGTCTCAAAGATATCACCATAATTATGGTTCAGGTTAACCAGAAGGACATTAGGTCAACATTTGGCAAGTTGCTTTTTGTAAGCTTCAGTTTTTTAGTCTGCAAGTGCAGACTAAAAAGCTCCGGGGTGGAGGTGCCCCTTCCAGTGACCTGCATCCTGCTGGAACAGAAAGGAGAAACTGATAGGGGAAGTGAATGGCTGGGAAAGCTGGTCCTTCTGCATAATGGGGTAATGCAGGAGGTTTCTGGAGGGGTCAGTCTGGCTGGCTCCTCTGCAAATTCTGTTGTTCCCTGGGGAGATGGCTGGCTAAAGGAAGAAAACCAAAACCCTAGCCATGCATGTTTTAAGCCAGTTTGTGGTTGGTGTCCCAAGCAGTTAAAATACCTCTTTTTGTTCTCATACTGGAGACTGTGGATAATTTCTCTGGGTCTTAATTTGGCCCATTAGCAATTTTGGTGGGAACCTCCTTGGGGATTTAATAGCCTTTAACTGATGGAAGAGGATTGAAGATCCTCTGAGAGGCATTGAAACACTTTTCCCAACAGAATTCCTGCATAGTTTGAATTTTATATTTACCCTCTCTTGCTTGGCACACACCTTTGCATGATAGAGCTTGTTTTCTTATCACCCCTTGCTGCTCAGTTGCTTTGACAAAGACAAGATTTCCAGTGCCACGGGCATTGATGTGTTAGTGGCTGCGGGTCAAAGAGGTAACTAAAAGGGGCTGTGAAAAGAGGAGAGAAAACTGATCTACTGGGAAGGGAAGCTACAATGATGCATGGGCCTAATGATCATCTGGGGGTTTGCGATTTAAAAATCCTTGTTGCAGTGTTGCTTTCCTTCATTCTACAGGCTGGAGATCAGTTGTCGAGTGCTTGTGGTTTCAGAGTTGTAGGGTGCGTATAGGGAGGAGGGGGAAGAAAGATGATAGATTGTAGGGGAAAAGGATGGCAAGTCTTGAAGTTTTATTATCAGTTATTCATGGCAGTAATAAATATGACATGGCATCCTTGACATGACCTACTTTTGGTCTGGTAGATGTAGATACCCACAGTGTTGAAACACCTGACTCAGGATGTGCTGTGGAGGGGCATGTTCTGTAATCCTTGGTGCCTGGCTACTGCTCAGCCCAGGTTGCCTCAGGAAGCTCTTATCAGACAGTAAAAAAAATCAGTTATATTTGCATAGGGAGTTTCCTAATTGCACTGGTAGCTTGTTTGGTGTTGAAGTGCACATGCTGGAAAATCTATGAACTTGCCAAACATTAAAAACTGTCAACTTTGGGTTTCTTGGAGAAGGGAGAGGCTGTTGTACTTTCGTCAAATGAACTTTTAAAAATGCTGGCTGTTGGTAGTTGATGCAAGGAAGTGCCTGGTACCACAGAGCACATTGCAGCAAGCACTTCTCAAAATACACTTTCACTGGTGTGTCTCAGCAAATAGCTATGGGCCGCAGCTATTAAACCTGCTGTTACTCAGCCCTATATTGCTACAGGATAGGTAATGGGCTGAACTCTGGCTATGATAAGTCTTTTTCATTATTAGTATATTCAGATGTACAGCTGTCTACTACGTTGTGAATGCCATAGAGCTGAGCTGCCTAAGAGCTTGTTAAACCTCAGAGCAGATTTATTTGGAAAGCTCTAGTTAAAACTTGAATGACACATATCTGCAGTAAGCAATATATGAATATCCAGAACACTGACACTGCAAGCCTGCCTCAGTTAAGGACATGGCAAATGTCTGCAATCTCTACAGACTGGAGGAGATCAGTCATTTTCAAATGCAGGAGGTAATTCTTTTTGGTGTTAGTTTCACATTTTGCAGGCTGGCAGGGCCCCGAGCTGAGAGCAGGCAGTGCAGAGATCGAAGCTGGGCAGCCTGTGGTCACAGGACCTGTGTTGCCTTATGGAATAGGCAATAGGCCCCATTCCCCAGCATGGTGGCTGGTGTCATGCCTTGGTGAAACCAAAAGTACTATGACAAGGAAAGGATCCAGTTATAGATAAGTCCTGTGTAAAGCTTTTCTGGTTTGCTGAATTGAGGAGGTGGGGCTCTGTAGGTGCAGAAATACCTATGCTCTGTTTCCCTGAAGTGCCAGATTCTTTCCTATGTTTTGTCTATTGTTTAGTGTAAGTGTTTTTAAAAAGCTCCAGCTGATTGGGCTTTCACCAGTTCCTGTGGGAGATTGCTCCATAATCTAACATATTTGTCTGACAGGAAGTCTTTCTGCTAATCATGCCATACCTTCATCCTGTTTCCTTCTTGTCACTCCATCAGTCCTAGTTAACCCATTTTTGTGTGTTGCTCATCTTAAGTATTATCTCTCTTCTAGGAAAAGCACCTTTCAGATGCTGATACTTTTACCTTACCAGCTGTTTATCTTGACTGAAAGTAGGGTTGCTCCATAGCCACTGGGCTTCAACAGTTGATGAACTATAAATCCACACACTTTATCTTACTGTAATTTGTTTGCTTGGATGTAACTTAACAATTTCAAAGTAGCTGTGTAGGAAATTTAGGTATTTAAAGGTCACAACTGTGACCTGGGAACCTGAATCTTTATGTTGTCTTGGATATCTTAGCAATGTTTAGCTTTCTCGGTGGAAATCAAGCCCTTTTGCCCGATATTTGTTGCTGGTCATAGTGTTCCTTCCAGCGCTGTAGTGCTTTTTCCTTTTTTTGCTTTGAAAGGTGCAGAAAAGAAATTGTTTCCATTCTGTGTCATTTGTAAGGATATCATGTATTGATTCAATGGGGTTTTAGAATGGGGTATGATTTACTTATGTAAAGCTTTCTTTCATACAATAGGAGTTTGTACTTTTTCTCCCTTCCCTCCCATCTGCACTTGAGAAATCTCTCCCAGTTTAGTTCCTGTACCTTGCAGCAGGAGGGTTTTCTGTATTGCTGGTCTGATCCTTTCTGCATGTTTGATTATATTACCACAGGCCATGTAGCATTGTGAAGAATTTTCTTGATTCCAGTCTTAGACCTTTCCCCAAAAGGTGATTTTGATGTGGAGCAGGTTTTCAGGTAGTATTGTGACATTAATTTTAAAGCAGGTTTTCCAAATAAATAAATACATAAATACCAACCACTTGCTGGCTTTCTACTTCTTTCTCTTGCTATATTATGAAATGCTCAAGACGATTTCTGCCCCTCAGAAGTTCCCATTGCACTGTGTAGAATCATCCTGCAAACTCTTAGGAATGTTTCAAAGGGTTCCCATTCACTTTGAGGAAAGTACACTATTTTCACAAAGTACCATTTGGGTGTTTCCCTTGGTTTAAGATCTACCTGCCAGAGTTTCCTTGCAGGATTTCAGGCCGATTGAGATGAAGTCTTTTGCTGTCAATTCAAGTGAATTTGGTAGAACTATGTTGGCAGTTTTTTTGCATCCTTCACTTTCCTGCTTCTCCTAAAGAACACGTAGTCCTTTCTGAAAAGGTCCTCAAAGAGCATTCATCAAACTTGTCATCTTTTATTCTTATGCATTGCGCTGCTCTTGGGAGTAATCCTCCAGCTGTAGCACGGTGCTATTTTATCCCCCCCGATTGGCATCCCCAGCTGCTGCTTGCCTCTGGCAAAGAAGACAAATGGTTATTGTGTTCTGGAGGTTTGCCAGGTTTTCTGTGTCTCAGCTTGGTCAGTATTGTTGTGTTTTATTTAGGATCTAGCAGTGTTTGAGTAACACTAGTTTATTTTGAGCCTTTCCTTCTCCATCATCCCACACCTAACACCACCCCATTGATTTTTTTGTTTAGAGACCTGGACTTAGTATAGTGAGACAGCCCAGCCTGCTGAGCTCTTTAGGAACCTGACAAAATACACTTTGAGTTATTTTTTTCTTCCTTTTATAATAGATGAGGAGAATGTTTAGTTTTTCATATAAATTTTTAAGATTATTTTTGTCTGTAGTTAAACTGTCAGGCTCAGAAGTTTTACCAATTTTGAGTAAATTTTTTCACTCAGTTTTCACTGAGAAGAATGTAAATAAGCAGCCAGACTTTTATATATGCCTATCAATATTTGTTTCAGACTAAACACATCGTCATCTAAATCAAATGACTTCTCTGTTTTTATTGTCCACTTGTGTCTGCAATGCTCACTTTCTCTGATGTTGCAAACAACGTTTCAGCTGTGGTCCCTCTGTTACTGCTCTGCATAGCAGTCAGCTTTACAGAACTGTTGCCCTCGCTGCTGAAGGTTGGTTATCCCAGACACCCACACATACACTTGTGTAACCCCCCCTTCCTTGAAGAGTCTGTGCTGTCAGAGTAGTTTCACAAACAAAAGGGCTTCACAGAATCATAGAATGGTTTTTTGGGTTGGAAGAGACTTTGAAGATCGTCTCATTCCCACCCTCTGTCGTGGGCAGGGACACCTTCCACTAGACCATGTTATTCAGAGCCCCATCCAACGTGGCCTTGAGCACTTCCAGGGATGGGGCATCCACAATGTCTCTGGGCAACCAGTTCCAGTGCCTCACCACCCTCACAGTGAAGAATTCCTGCCTAATATCAAATCTAAATCTTCTCTCTTTCAGTTTAAATCCCTTCCCCCTTGTCTGGTCACTCCATACCCTTGTAAAAATCCCTTTCCAAGGGCTTGTAGCCCCCCTTTAGGCTCTGGGAGGCTGCATGAGTAGGTCTCAATTAAGGTGAGCATGTTCTTATCTTCTCTTTAGCCAAGCCTTGTTTAGCAGATGTAACCATAAGTAATGAAGCTGCCTAGCTAAGAGTGATTAGCAGACAGTCCACTCATTTTCTTAGGGAATTGAGAATGTATCTTGGCCATCTTCTTAGCTGCACATTAGGGAAATTGTTTCTGTGCCAATGTTGAAAAGTGCATGTTGTCAGTTAAATAATTCTTGAAGGATGTGAAAAACTTGGAACAGCTGAAATAACTGAAGGAAAAAAAGTAATGGGGGAAAAAAATGGAATGTCAAAACTTGAGATCCATTGATGGTGAAATGACTTTCCTTCCTTTAAATTCCACAACTGAAAATGTCATTTTGTCATTGATACATTCATTGTAGTTACAATTTTTTTTCTTCATATCTTTCCGTCTTAGAAGGATATCGAGTTATCTCTGTCTAGAGATGGGAAGGGTATTTTCAGAAAGACCTTTGACATTTACCTGAGCAATAGAAACACCTGGCCTGTGCCAGCCGGGTGTTCTAAAATGTATTATTGACTTCTAATTTTAACCCTATCACATGATTTTAAATCTGTGTTTAGAAGCAGCTTGAGCTCCAATTTGAAAGACACACTGTGAAGCAGTGTGGTGGGTTGACCCCAGATGACAGCTAAGACCCCAGCCAGTCCCTGGCCTGTTCAGGTGTCTCAGCCAAGTCCCCTCCCAGCCTTTTGCCCAGCTCTCTGCATGGGCTGCCAGGGGTAGCTTCAGAGGCAGAGGTGACCTGGGCGTGGTGCAAGCCCTGTTCTGCAGTAACTGTAGCATGAGTGTGTTGTCAACACTGGTTTTGTCACCATTTGAAAATACAGTGCCGTACAGGCTGCTGTGAAGAAAATTAACTCTATCCCTTGCAAACTCAGTACAACCAGTCAGTGTTCTAAAGAGCCTTGTTCAGAGATCAGTTCTTGCTGTCTTGCTGAAGAGGGACTATTTGGTAGCTGCACTTAACAGTGAGGAACTTTGTCACAGAGAAGCAGCTCCAAAGCCTTCAATATACCTGGGGAGTTGGTCAAAGCATATAGTATTGCTCTGAAGTTGGGAAGTAGTAACAGACTCTGCTCCTGGCTAGTTGGAAAAGTAGAATAAACAAGCTGTGCTATACACACCACAGTATCAAGCTACAGTATCCTTGAGTTTGTTTGATGTTAGAGGCACCTGAAAATCTGAATTGTTGAGACACAGTAAAGAGCCTGTGTCTCTCTTCTGTTCTGGTAAGGCTCACAGGTGCTGTAGCTTCATAAGGATCTCTAATGTCCTGATCCATTATAGAAACACAAAGTAAAATGGGCTAATGATAAAAATGCATGGTGGAGGAAATACCTTGGAAGGTCTTAAATGACCTGCTGGATGGTGAACTTCCAGATGTGAGACCACATCAAGTACTGCAGCTTAAAGGAAGTCAGTCTGCTAAAACTAATTTAGATAACACTGGTAGTAAAGGCACAAAAACCAAGTCTTCTCAAGGTAAGTCAGATGCCTTGGAGTCTAGTTTATTGTTTTTAAGTCAAAACATTGCAGTCCAACCAGTTATAATACTTGTATTTTTTCCCCTAAAAAGCTGATGTGCAGAATTTAAAATCCTGGGCACTCCCAGTGCCTATGTCCAGGGTCAAACTGGCCCCACAGCGGGTTCTGCTGAGGGTCAGTAGGAAGCTGGTGTGGGGGATGCTCCATTGTTTTTCAGTCTGTGTGTTTTTCTGAGGATTTGGCTTAAGAGTTCAGCACTTCAGCGCATGTATGCAGGTCCTGCAGTGCTTCCTGTTTGCCAGTAGTTATGTTTTCAGTGCAGCATAGATCTTGCACACCTTAGAACTTCATACGGCCACAGCTGTGTATGAGGTGCTAGGAAAGTTTACCTCTGGTTTTTCATATAGGTCTCTTCCTTTCCCCCACACCACCACCTTCACACCCTGCATCTCATTTCCACACAAGTGGGAATAAATAGGGAGAAATAATGGTTAGTTGCTATTTATTACCACAGCTAAAGAATAAAATCCTTTATTAATGCAACATATGACTAAAGTTTCCTGACACAAGCAGCTTTCTGATTCAGAGTTCTCCAACATCCCCTTCTCCAGCTCAGACAAATTGATTATTTCCTCCCACCAGCAGATGTAGATAGGAACAATTGGAGCTGTGATAACATTATCTTTAATAGGGGCCATCTGGGTCACACACCTTCTCTTTCCTGTCTGTAAACAGCGGCAAAGGATGGTCCTGTGGGCTGCCAGCAGGGAGTCGCAGCCAAGGGAACTGACTGAAGAGGAGGGAGATGCCAGTTCAGCAGTTATCTTCAGCTGCCAGGGATGGAGGGAATTAAAGGAGGCTTGCAGAGAGATGCAGAGTAGCAGAGAGAGAGAAAGTCGTGAGCAGAAAACTTGAAATGCCTCTTTTAATCTGTCTGGTAAGGTGAGAATCAGGAATTGGACAGCTCTGGATCAGCTGCATTCTGAGTCCACTGCTGAAGGTGTCTATGCTCAAGTTGCAACACAGCTTAAAGGAAGTAGCCTTTGGAGATTGCCTTACTAGCTCCTGCTGGGAAATAGTTTTTTTACACTGTTGTGATGCACAGGGTGAACTTAATCTGCAGGGACTATTTTTGCCAGTTGTCTGAGGTTTTTAAGCCAGCATTCCAGTGCCAGTGGGTTGAGCAAGTACAATAAGTCAGGCAATGCAAAGGGGGAAAATTCTATTCCGTTTTTTCAGCATGATCCATTAAAATCGTCTTGAAATAGAAGTTTTCCCCAAAGTTTTATGAAGATGAGTCTTGCATGACTGTTGCCATAAATTAAAATGGGAAGTTTGTTCACATCTTTTGCTTTCAATAAGGTTTTCACTTTGGAAGTTGAGATTTTTCCTGAAAGTTTCAAGTGTGCTTATGCTCAAAAGGGTTCAAGATACTTTGCTTAGTGTAACAGTGAAGACCAAACAGTCAGGAAGCACAAGGAAGGAGTTTGTCAGCAAACAGGCCCTTTTTCCAATTGTACGTGAAAACTTCTGGGTGTAAAAGCTGTGCCAGCAATGATATGTGGTGTTAGTTTTTCCAGCTCAGTCAACTTGGAGGTGACTGGTTATAGTGAGGTGCTTGGCTCCTGAGTATGTGACAGGCAAGGGAAAGAATTTGTGTTCGTGTCATAGTTCTACAGGCTAGTGCCAGAGAGTGCTTCTAATGATCAAGTGATGTCAGTTAACTGCATCGTAGTGGTTTCAAGCCCCCTTTTCTCTCCAAAATGTAGGCTTTTGAATATTCCATTGGTGACAAACAGCTGTGGGAAAATGCACAGAACATAAGTTCTCAGTTTCAGAAAATGGCAGTGTGGTGGTGTCTTCTGTGCCATATCCTAAGTGAAAGTTAACTACTTCAGAAGGGAAGGAGAGGAAGAACACATGTATGTATATCCTCTCTAACAAGGGCTCTTGGGAAAGTAGTAATATATATGTAAAAATATATATGTGTTTGTGTATGTTGTACTTTTATGAGCAACTTCCTTACCGGCCAATGCTTCAAGTTCAACTGAGATGCCTCTGGGCTCAGTTGGTCTCTTTGAATGTTATTCCACCCATAGTAGTTCAGTGTGTCTTTGCCGCATAGCCACGTTAATTTAGGTACAATGTCACACCAGTACTCTTGTTTTTCTAAATTTGTCTGTAGTCAAGCTGATAGATGGAGTCAAATAGACCTTTGGAGAAAAGGCAGGAGATTTTTGAGCATTTGGCTGTTTTAAAGGTGACTTTGTCATTTGAGCAAAACAGGAATTGGAGAAAGGGATATGAAATCTAGTAGTGACAAGGCTGTATGTATGTTCGTGGCAAGCTTCTCTTATTTGGAAGCAGCAAGATGGAAGAAAATGCTAAGGCATTCACTGGCTGCATTTTTGAAATGGACAGTGGAAATTGGCTTTTTGGGTGGATGAGAGGTGGGAGAGCATAAGCTCAAGAATTTTGAAGGTGAACAAGAGAGAGCTTCCCTCTGATCTAAAAGGAGGATGATATGGTTAGAGATACAAGGAATCTGGAAGGTGTGGATTGCAAGAAGGGGAGAGTTTGAGAAAATTTGTGATGACTTCTAAACAGCAGACCTAGTAGCTCAATGATGATTGTGTTCTTGAAGATATAAGTAAGGGGGGAGCTCAAGAGAGCTAACTGGGACAGGAACAAGAGCAGAGGTTGAGGTAAGAGCCAAAAGTAGAAAAGCAGAAACTAGAATTATGAACTGGAGGTTTAATTACAATGAAAAACAGAGCTGAGGGGAGGAAAACCAAAGTATCAAACTGAGGCTGCTGGGGATGTCTGGTAGAGCAGGGACCTGGGGGCTGGCAAGAGTCAGGCCCAGCCCTCCCTGTCAGTTGGCAGAATGGCTCTTGCTCAGGTGAAAGTGGTGCAGAAGTGATGCCAAGGTGAAATTTTGGAAGGAGTTTGAAGCTACCCCTGTGCAAAGAAGTGGAGAAGGAAGGAGAGAGCAAATGAAGTGTCATCTGGTGGATGAGAAGCTGCAGAGGGTGTTTTGACAGACAGCTGAGTGACAGTCAAGACAAGTGCTCTCAAAGCTCAGGGAGAGAGTGCATGCAAACACGGTTCGAAAACTAGTTTATAACATGAGACCTAGGAGCATATCTGGCTTTCTCTATCTTGTTGTTATAAGTTACAGAGGCTTTCCAAATTCTAGCTGTGTATTTTAACTGTTTTATCCTCTTCCCATCTTTGTCTGTTAAAATGAATATGAATACTGAAGATGGGGTTTGGTGTCTGTAGGAGGCATACCAACAATTTATAGATTCCATTTTCTGAGAATGTTTTACCTGTTGCTGTGACAGAAAATCTTGAGATTCCTGTAAACAGAGTTGAGTGAGGAATGAGAACTATAATTTTAGCTGTTCTTTTTCTGGCTCATTTAATTACCCTGGTATTCACCATCTTCCCTTAATAGGAAGTAATTTTCCTGTTCAAACAGTGAAAGGGAAAAGCAAATGAGTAGTGGGAGGCGGGTAATGTAATTTTAAAGCCCCAACAGTCAGATGGTAGGCTTGTGAGACAAAACCTTAAACTATTATTAACCAATTAAAATGAAGTTCTGACCTACTTTTGTGCCACTGATATTCCTTTAAGTCAATGCAACCACCTTAGTGACACAAGGTATCTGGAGGATCCTTGCAGAAGTCCAGTGAGGCCTGGGTGCCTTGCCAAGGACAGAGCTGCAGGTTCTTTATCTGTCTGATGAAGATGGCTTGTCAATAAAGGTGCAATGAGGAAAGACCCCTGATAACAGAATGTGCCAGACTTGAATTGCAGGTCAATGACAAAGTGCTGCTTTGTGTTCTTCCTGAGTGATGTTTCTGATGGTCTTTTTTTTTTAATCTTGCCTCTGTACTGCTCACTTAGGGCTCTGTTTATGATGGAAGTGAAATGTGAGTTTGAATAATTTGAAACATGAGATTTTTCTGTTTGATCTCCATTGCTGTACCTCCTAGTTCTTTTGTTCCTCTGAGAATATTTAGGGAACTCCAGGAACATATGTGTTCCTAGGTAGCAGATTGGAATTTGTACTGCACACCCCAGAATGCCCATTTATATCGTCAAGTAAGTCAGTACTCCTCCGGTGCACCAGCTGTATTTATGCTTGAAGTAAGCTGTGTCTTGCCAGAAAGTGGTTAACACTCTAAGGATCTGTATTAGCCCAAATGCTCTTATTCATAGTTTCTAAGGATCCCTGACCATGGAAGGTATGGAAGGGATTTTCTATATTCTTGAGCCTGTAATTTAAAAAGTTTGCTTGAATTCTTAAGCATTTATTTTCATTTTGATTTTATATTTCTTGTTATGGACGTCCTAAACTGAGTGAAGCTGTTCCACAGAGGTATTAATAGTGCCATCTTTACTAGTTTAACTCCTTAAATTCTCAGCCAAAACACCCAGGTCCTGGTGAAACTGAGTTTATCTTTGTCACAGTTGTACATCAGCTACCATACCAGCATCCTCCTCTGAGCATAAGCTGAACTGTTTTGCCTTGTTTTCGTTTTGTATTTAGTCAATGTTGTCTTATTTCTGATTCTTACTTCTGCGTGGTACTTCTGTCTAAGTGCTGGTGCCAGTTACACTTCTCTGTGGTTATTAAGGTCTATCAGTAATCTACTTACTGTGCTAAGACCACTAATGAAGATATTAAATAAAATGATTACAAAACTAGTGCCTGAGGAATGCCATTAGTGCACCCTCTCTGTTTTGCCACTGCTGCTTTCAACATGCAAGCCATTGTCATCTTTTTTATTTAACTCTTCATTTACCTTCCTGTGCTTCTACTGGTCCTTGTCTTTCTTCAGTTTATTTGCTTGCATGCTTTACTGAGGGCTGAGAAAATAGGTTTGCTGTGTTTTCTTCTTCTAGAAAATTGGGGACTGTACAGCCAATTAGATGGATTTGGTCCATCTTTTTGAGATTCATGCCATGTTTTACTATAATTTTTTATTTACCAACAAAGATTGGATTATTTTTGGTGTCTTTAAATGTACTGAAATACTTCCATGCTACTAGGTCAGATGAACAGTAGTTAGTTGTCGTTTTTTCACCTTCTGCTTTCTCATATGCTACTCATATAGTTGCTTTTGTTTCAATCCTTTGGAACCACTCCAGAGCATGGATACATTTATTCAGAACACTTTTATCACCATCCTGTCATGTCCTATGTCATGTTCTGGTTAGTTGAATTTTGTTTCTAGAGATACGGATTCAGGGATTTTGTTTCTTTTTAAGGCTTTAGTAAGAGTAGAGAGGCAGCTTTCCCTCACCTCAGCACATTAAACTCTGAAGAGTCATCTGGTATCTATGCCACTCCACTAAGCTCCTTCTGATCAGGCATATTTCAGGTGTGATTCCTTATAATCTAGAACACAAAGGTAAGGCAGGCTAGATGAATTTAAGAGGTCAAGGTAATTATTAATTTCTCTCTGAGTGCCAGAAGAAGCCTGAAATTAGCGTAGTTATGGACTCCTGCAAATCTCACTCCATGAGTTCTGGATTTGAATTCAGGTACACGTTGATGTATCTGTACTCATCTTTGTTCACCAACTTGCTTTGCACTCACCGTCCGGCTCTCTATTCTTCCTGAAAGCTGGAGCCAACTGTTCATGTAATGTTTGGGGCTATTCCTGTATTATCTTTAATATTATCCTACACTTGCTACACAGGATCCCAATTTCTCTTCTTTTTTATGTATTCTCAAAATACATTTCATTCTTTGGCATGCTGACAAGAAATGCTAAGCATCCTTTATTATCAAGTCCTGGGGCTTTTCACAACTCGGCAGTCTTTACAAATTACTCTATAAATTTATCATCCTGAAGCCATAAAAAATGCTTAGAGTTGTACAACATTTTATACTGTAATTTATACTAATGCAGCTTGATGTAGTATTCTTTGTATTATATGTTAGTTTTCCTGCTTTGAAATAGCTGGACCATAACCTCAATCAGAAGGATTGTCAGACCTCCTCAGCACAGCAAGGGCAGGAGCTTTTATCATTCTTGTTTAAAGGGAATTTTACTTAAAATGTTCTGCCTATTCCAGAGGTTCTCCATATGTGTTGGGTAGGAGCTGCATAGGAATACAGTTCTCCTGTGTGGGAAAAAAATCTCTGCTGCATGCTTGAGCCGTGGACCTCTTGCAAGGACTTTGTCAGACATGATAGAAAGTAAAAAGCAAAGACATCTTGCAGCTGCTGCAAAAAAACCTGTCTGCCTTGAAGTACTGATCACGTTCTCTAGGCCAAGATGTTTGCTGAAGCTGTGAGTCAGACTCACTGTGCTCCTCTTCCTCTTTTAGAGCCTTGCCTGTGTTCCAGCCACCTTCTCCTGACTTCTTTCTGCTTGTTTTTCCAGTACCTTCTAGTAGTGCAGCACCAGAGAGAGTTATTATCTCCACCCTCAGCTTGAGAAATAATGAGCCAATTGTTTTACCTTTGCAGCCATGTTCATTTCAGACCATTTTAAATGCCTTTCAATTCATCCTTGGAAGGGACTGTTTCATCATTTTGTCTCACTGGGAACAGTGGTTTCAGGCTGAAGTAATGCTTTCTAATTGAAAGGCAACTTTGTTCTTCTGTTGCCTAAAATCAAAATAAGGAATAAAAGCCACAAAACAGATTAATAGAGGTAAAGGAAAAGAGCAGCTTTACTGATGAAGTCTCATAATCCAAAGAGGAAAAAACCAACAATCTCTCTATATTTATAACTTTCTTAGCTACCATCCATCATTTCATCCAACCCAAGTTCACCTAAAACCTATGTCCCTAAAGTACCCAGTGAGAGTGCTCTGTGCCCTTCCAGGACCTGTCCCCCCCTTTCTAAGTGGGTCCAGGAGTTGTCGGCCTATGGTTCATCTTGCTACCTCCTTATCTGATAGAAAAAATGCAAACATCCAGGAACAGACCTCACGAGAGAAAGAGCCTGTAATTCAAACTATGCAGCTAAAGTAAATTCCCCAAAAATATAAAGAAAACCCCTCAGGCATCACTTCCATAAATGATACTTGCTGGAACAAGGAATTTCACAGTCTCTTCTATCTCTTCATGGTTTCTGTCTGATTTCTGTTCATGCAGCATAGGGATATTATACAGATCAGCCTAAGCATGGCCTTCTCTATGCTTAAAAGCAACTTTACTATTTTTTATTTTCCCTTTAGGCTAAGTCTTCTAAAGCTTTTATGTTTCTTCCCTGTTGTATATGTTTCTTCCCTGTTGTATTCCAGTATACTTCTTCCTCCTCCTTCTCTTTCCTTTGCAGTTGCACAAACATTATTAGCTGTCCAGTGCTCATGAGCAGCTCTGTAAAAATTGTTTTGAGGAAGGAGGATTTTTTTGTTAAGAGAAATATGTTTCAATTTTGGTTTGTTTTTCAAACTCATCGAGGTGTGGATAAAGAGCATAAAAACCTTCTACTCTTAACAGCTATTGCTCTCTCCACATGTATTTAAACTCCCTAGTATACAATATAGACCATTTAAACTCAGTGAAATGATGAGCAGACTGGTTTAAATGTACTTTGGTGCTACCTATCTTTGTTTACAACTCAGCATCATCTACAGTCTCTTGAGAAAGGAAAATGCACCTAGAAATTCAGCTCTCCTGAGGCTAGTACTTACCAGAAGTGAAATGCTGGTGGCCTGGCTGTGCCAGCTAAGAAGCATTGCTGAAGGGAAAATTACAATGGAGACATTGGTGATTTCTTGGGAAGCATAGGTGCACACACAGGAGCTTCAGTTGCTCTTAGTATTTGACAGGTGCTGATGAAGAGTTATCTGTAAGCTGAGCCTGACCTTTCTGGTGTAAGCCCAGACCTGAGTTCCTTGGACCTTAGGATAAAGGGTGGCAGCCAGGCTTTCTGGGGGGATGTTTCTTTTGTCTGTCTGTCTGTCTGTCTGTCTGTCTGTCTATCTGTCTGGCTATCTATCTATCTATCTATCTATCTAGAATGTTTTCTAATCTCTTAGTCAAAAGGAAGTTATGCAGTCCACAACATGTGTGTCTTCAAGAGAAACTTTCAAAAGAATCTGCTTCCTTCATCTTAACTTTCTCTGTATCTAGTAGTTATTAAAAGAACCAAAAAAAAAAGTATTTGTAGTACTGTCAGATACTGATATTTTGATTGTATATATAATGTTGTAATTAAGCACTGAAAACTTGAGAAGTGAAGTTGCACCACTCTTGTGCCCCACCTTCTGCTTACCTGGGCTCTACTGGCTGTAAAGCTGCAGTATTTCTGTATTCTGGATTAACTGGAGTGTTCTCCATGGATGGCTTATCCATTCCATTCCTCCTGTGATGTCCTGTGATGTAGGATTAATCCTACAGGATTAATTGAGCTGTCAGTTCAATAACTGGGCTAGAGCTGACCCAGCTCACTCAAAGAAACATTAAAATTCTTCCGTATAAAGTCTAAAAAACTAAAAGGGTTTCTGGGTCTGATTTGCCTATTCCAGAAGTGAGCCAGAAGTTTTGTGAACCACTTAGTAATTTTCCCATACCTCTCACTACTGGAATTTCCTCTATAGCCTTTTAACCTGTCTTTTTGACATTTCCATGAAATAAAGCAAGGCAGGTTATTCTGAATGCTCATTCTCCTGCATTCTTATATTTCTGTGACTTGCTTTTCTTCTTTGTGGCACTAATCCTCTCATGTCGCACATTTTCTGTTCAACTTTTCTCCTCTGCTAATCTCTGGATTTGTTCTGCTGCCCTTCTTAATCCATAGGAGCCTTGGTGACCTCAGGAGACATCCTTGGCAAAAGGCTTTTCTGGATTTGGGTAACATTGATTATTTCTCCTGCAGTGCTGAAAATCAGTGATTGACTTTCAGACTGTCCCTGAATAAGACTGAGCTGCTTAACCAGTTGCCTTCCAAAACCTGTTCACTGCAGACCAGCCCTAATGGGACATGAACTTTCAGTTTAATGCCATGCTCACAAATGGCTGTTCCTGTATCTTTGCAAGTTCTGGAAAGAACTTTCTGCAGCTGCCAAAGTATTGTACAGGAGATAAAGAGATAAACCAAGCTGAGTTATATATTTCTAGAATTTATTTTTGTGTGTGTGTGTTTGGCTGTAAGTCAAAAACAAAATTCCAATAACAATGTTCCAGTCCTGGGTAAAATAGAAAAACTGAAAATTTTTTTTGTGAAGAACTTTAGCCATAGCCCAAAGACGGGATTTCTTGTTTTGCATTTAAAGAAGTGAAGGGGCAAAACTTGGTGCCAACAGGAGGGTCATGCTCAGAGGAGATACGGATACCAGAGTCAGGGTGGTGAGGAGAGAAGTGAGGGGGGCAATGGAGAGGTTTGAGTAACTGAACACAGTAACTTATCCCAGCATTGTTCTGAGTAGGAATCAATTCAGTGTCTGTTCCTGTTCCTGCACAGGTGACAGCAATGCTGGCTCACTGTTTGCTTCTGTGGCAGGGGGCAGAGGAGCCTGTGGGGAAGTGATGCTTGCCAAGGTCCTGAGGGATTGCATGACTTCAGGAGAAGCCTCAAATGTGCAAAAACTACTCGGCTTGTGTAGTAGCTGGGGAAGTGATCTGTAAATGGTGTCCGTGTATGTTATTGCTTTTTTTACACTACAAGTACCGAGATTTCTTTTTCCTTATTTTATCTAGAATACAGCTAGATGTGAAAACTTCCCAGATATTTCAGAGATCATACTTAGCTTCCAGGGAAGTAGCAATGTGTGACTCCTGAAAATGGGCAAAGTGCTCACACATACTTTGTGACAATATGTGCTAAGCAGAATGCAAAGTAATCTGCTCTGGCACCAGTGCAAGAAAACACAAAGAAACCATCTGTTAAACCCAGAATCTTCTCCTCTGGTGTTAAAGTTTCAGTATCTGGGAAAATGGGAACCCACCAGGGCTTCATAGGCTGTGTTATGCTGCTCCTCACCTTTAGGCTTGTCTTGCTGCCTTGGTTGTTGCTGGTATTTGAGATTCTGAATGATGTGTCTGTGTGGGACTTACTTTCCTTCTCCTTTGGTTTCTATTATCTAAGCTGAGCAGAACAACAGCAGATCAGGGTTAGTGTTCTGCAGTTGTAGAAAGCGTAAGCTCTTTGGTCAGTCTTTAATTTCCTCAGTTCCGAGAAGACCAGCGAAAAGGTAGGGTATTTTCAAGCTACATTTCCTTCCTGCTTGGGAAAGAGTTCCCATCTGACGTGGCAGCTGCTACTGGTGCTGCAGTGCCCTCTCTTCTCTTCAGTGTGAGGGGAGAGCTGAGGGGGGAAGTCTCCTCACCACAGCGGATTTCCTTTCTCAGGCTGCCGATGCTGCCACAGCAACAGGATGCGCAGGTTAATTTGGTGCTGGGGAAGGGGAATGTGGAGAGACAAAACAGCCTCTTGGTGTGCTTTTTGCTCCTTCTTTACAGCCCTTTGATGGTCAGACCCCTGTTTGCTCTTTGCAGTGGGTCAGGGCTGGTGTTTCTGCTGTCCACAGAGGGGCCACATTCTCTCTGTGTCCTTTCACCCCATAGGCAGCAGCAGCAAGTGCTGAATACTTGCACTATCTGGGGATAATGGAAACCCATATCATTTTCTTGGCTCAGACAGAGAGATGAGAAGAAACTCTCTTAAATATCTGACTGTTTATTTAATTTCAATACATTAATACTTTAGGAGCTATAGAGAGCCTGCGTATCAGAGAAAATACCAAGGAGCATAATGTCTTTCCCCATGAGGAAATGTGTACCAGTATATACTTTGCCACCTTCCGTGAGCTCTGACAGGGAGTCATTTTTGTCAGTTTGGTGCTTGCATAGACCTGACGGCAGGATTTGTGAGTGTATAGTCCTGGTGGAGGGATGGGACAGGACTGGACTGCTCCTGCAGGATTAAATTTGGGAAAGGAGGATGTGCTGGACTTGTTTGGTCATGTAGATTTGTCTTGGTTTGTCCCAAGAGTACTCAGGCTTCTGTGCCGTTCTGTTCTGTCACTCTTGCTCTGCATGAGTAAGTCTTATATGTATGGATGGACATGCAAAATTGTTTTCCTGATTTCTTTTGGGAGATTTGCTCACTTTCTTTCAAAAACAAGCACCTGCCCTCCTGTAGTTAGAATATTCTCTGTATTTTTATTTTTTACAGTAAGGTGAAGCAGTGAACTTGGCAGTATTGTTTTTTGCTGCTTCACCTCTCCAGAGTGCTTAAGATATTTTTAGATGCTTTCTTTGAGCTTCTTGGGGAGAGAACAGTGTCCACCAATAGATCAGCTGTCAGGGTTCAGCTTTGTGAAGACTTGGCTTTCTAACCTGGAGCTTGTGAGTTTTTTCATTATGACTTGCTCAAGCATTGATGCACAGTGAGGTAAACACTGGGGCTAGGACTGGGGGGAAGATTTTGAAAAGCTTTATTTTACAAGCCTTTTGATACTACTCTGCGTGATGAAGGTACAGAGTAGAAAATGGCCCAAGCGAAAATCCTGAAGGTCTACATGCAGTGAAGTTTAAGGAGCTGAATATAAACACCACATATCTTGGGATCAATTCAGCCTTAACTGAGTATCTGAATAACAGAATAGAATAGGTTTGTATAGAAAATTCTGTATACAACCTCAGGAGTCAAGGAGCAGACATGTCAGGTTAGGCTGGAGCTGTATGTCCACTTCACAGGGAGGAAAATGGTTAAATTACCACAAAGGGACTTTTGGACTATGATTTATGAAATGTGTAGCAGAGCACTGACAGGTCCCTAACAAAAAGTGGCATTTCATGAAGCTTTCTAGCACTCAAGTTAATGGCATAGAAAACCATCAGACTTGAGCCTGATGATTTGGTGCTAGTGAGAAGGCTTAGAACAAACCTGTTATTTCTGATTTACCTTCTACCTTAATTCACCTCCTTTGGTTGAAAGTTTCATGAGCATTTTCCACCTTCAGCATGACAGGCTGCTGTGAAGGGCCATGCACTCCTGTTCTGCTGTTCCTAAGCAGAATATCAAATGAAAAATGAGACATAGCAAGAACTCAGTGCAGCATCCTGGTGAGTGTAGTTTGTTAGCTGACTGAAGAATGGAAGAAAAATGCTTAAACAATAGGCTTATAAGTATTTTTATTTTTTCATTAAAAATAATAAAAGTGGTTATAAATAGAAATGGAGAGATTGGTTGTAAATTCCTCAGAGATATAGCATTGGACAGACCTTTCTTTGGTTCAAATAAAAGAACACATTGGTTATAAAACTTCATGTGAATGATAAACAAAAAACTATTTCTGAAGAAGAGCTTTAAAAACCCCCCAAACAACCAACCCACAAATCCTAATCAGACATATTCTGAAATACAGTTTATTATATTGTGGACTGGAAACATTAAACAAAACAAAAGATACATAACTGTGTTTAATCATTAATATAAATGATATTTCTTTTTCCTAAATCCAACATTTGCAGTTGTTTGCCTTGGTTTTGGTTTGTTGTTTGGTTGGGTTCTTTTCCCTGAGTGAACAAATCCAGATTTTTTTTCACTTGGACACAGTTTTATTTTTAAACACAGCTTCCAGAAATGCATTTGTGTGGGATTGCAGTTGGGACCAGTGGAGAGCCATGGCACTCTGCCAGGCACTCGCCCTGTCCCTGCAATACAGATGGATTGCCAGCATTCTGAAGAAAAACAACCCCAAAACTTTAAACAAATTATGCTTAATGGAAATAAACATTTTTTGCCCTTCTGTGTAGTGATCTGGATAATGTGCTGCCTGGGTGTTTCTGGAGGACAGAGGAAGGGGAAAGAAGAGAGGAGGAGAGAGACAGAGCTTTGTACGTGTATAACTTGCTCGCCAGAGGATTCTCTGGGAAGCCTGTGGGGGGGACTGTGACGTTTCTAAGCTTGGATTGTTTTGTAACTTTCAGCCAGTCCTTCTATTAAAAGGTGGGCAGGCTAGCTGCAGCAAGCTATGATAAGAGCATGTATCTAGTGGTTGTTTTCTTCCATATATGGATTTGAAAGACCTGGAAAAGCACGCAGAAACACATAATCATTTAGTTTGGAAAAGACCCTTAAAATCAAGTACAACTGTTAACCCAGCACTACCGAATCCACCAATAAACCATGTTTTAGATGCCACATCTACATGTGTTTTAAGTACTTCCAGGGATGATGACTTTACACTTCCCTGGGTAGCCTGTTCCTGTGCTTGACAACACTTTAGGTGATGAAGTTTTTCTAGATATCCAATATAAACCTCCCCTGGAGGAATTTGAGGCCATTTCCTCTTTTCTTATCATCTGTTATTTGGGAGAAGAGACCAAACACCACCTGGTTACAACCTCCTTTCAGAGAGTTGTAGAGAGTGTCAGAGAGTTCATGTTCCCCCTGAGTCTCCTCTTCTCCAGGCTAAACAACCCCAGCTCCCTCAGCTGCTCCTCATAAGACTTGTGCTCCAGACCCTTCACCAGCTCCACTGCCCTTCTCTGGACACTCTCCAGCACCTCAATGTCTGTCTTGCAGTGAGGGGCCCAGAACTGAACACAGGATATGAGGTGTGGCCTCATCAGTGCTGAGTACAGAGGGATAATCACTTCCCTGGTCCTGCTGGCCACACTATTTCTGGTACAGGCCAGGATGCCATTTGCCTTTTTAACTATCTGGGCACGCTGCTGGCTCGTGTTCAGCTGGATGTCGACCAGCACCCCCAGATCCTTCTTCCATCAGGCAGCTTTCCAACCACTCTGCCTCCAGTCTGTAGCAAGTTTGTTGTGACTCAGGTGCAGGACCCAGCACTTGCCCTTGTTGAACCTCATAGACCATTGGCCTTGGCCCATCAATCCAACCAGTCCAAATCCCTCTGCAGAGCCTTCCTACCCTCCACTTAGATCAACACTCCCACCCAGCTTGGTGTGATCTGCAAACTGACTGAGGGTGTACCCGATACCTTAATCCAAATCACTGATAAAGATACTAAACAGGACTGACTCCAATACGGAGCGTGGGGGAACCTCACTTGTGACCAGTTGCCTGCTGGATATAATTCCATACTCTCTGGCCCTGGCCATCCAGCCAGTTTTTTCCCAGCAAACAGCACATGCATCCAATTCACATTCATGCCTTACATGAGGCATTTACTGTGTACAGCTTTAATACTGTCTTCTATGTACTTCATCTGAGTTTTGCTGGGTTTTGGTCATAAGTTACAATGTCAGGAAACAAATACATGATTGCTTTTGGTTTTTTCACATAAAGAAGGGCAAGCATAGCAGGCTGCAGGCTATAATCTACCTCACAGAAGAAAAGGTACTGTAGATATATCCCTGTTTTTTCAAGCTGGTGCTGATAAATCTTTTCTTTCACTTCTGTTGCTATGGTGTTAGTTCTTTGCAATAACAAACCTTTGGGTGATCCTGTCAAATGCAAAGATCAGTTGGAGAGAGAGATGCTGAAAGGGAAGGGAAATAGAAAGGCTCAAATTCCAGCTGATGACAAACAATGAATGAGTGTTTCTCTCAGCAGAGGGCCATCAGAAATTTTGCACTTTACTTCTGCTGACTTCTTTTTAGGTCTGATACTCCACTTGAAAAGGTTTCTTATTACCTTCTCAAATCTTTTCTTTTCCTTTTTTTTTTCTCCTCTTAATGTATAAAAGGAAGGTGGAACTCTTCCAAATTCCACAGAGCCCAAGAATATTTACTTTCCTTCAGCATGACTTGGATCACAGAGAACTTATTCTTGCAAATGGTTTGATCCTCCAATCCACAAAATACTGGATAAATTTTTGAAGCTTTTGTGGCTGAAATGTACCTGCTGTTCTTGCTGAGCCAGTTGAATTGGTCATTAAACTTCCCATCAGAGAAGCTGCTTGATCATGCTGTCATTTTTCACGTTGGTTTCTCGGTGAAGGGGGAATAAAACATTGTTATGGGGGGGAACCTTTTTAATGATTTCCAATGTGCAAGGTAGATGGATTTGGTTTCATTCTCAAAATATGCCAGTTGCGTTTAGCTGGCACAACTGTTGTGAAGAAGTTATCTTGCCCAGATGTCTCATGCTTCTGGAAAACACTGCTGGAAATGCCTGGATATGCCTTGAAGGCTTACTTCTATTCTTGGGTCAAGGCTGAAAGGGAGAACTGTTTTCTCATTTTCTGAATGTTTCTGTGCAGATTGAGTTTCAAGTGTAGGAAGAATATAGAGGGGTAACCAATCTCAGATACTTATTTGCTTCTCACTGTTTTTCAAACTGGGAGTCCTGAAATTGGATTAATTCACTTTTTTTTACATTGGCAGCTAGGAACTTTCTGACCTAGTTAAATAGACCCTTTGTTTTGCTATTTCCTTCCAGATGTGATAGGCAGATGGAAAAAAAATCAGAAAAAGCAGCGTGGTCATCTGAGATTTCTTTTAAGGATATTAGCTGATTTTCTGGAACTTGGTTGCAGAAGTTAATTATCTCCTTCCATGTCCTTAGCCAAGCTGCAGTTCACTTCATTTTGCCTTAATTTTGCAGACACTTAGGCTTTCCCTTAGCCTTTGTGCTGTACTACTAATGAGAGTGAAAATGTAAGTGCTAGGACAGCCAGACCTTCTGTGGACTGCCTCACCTGGCCACAGCTTACCCATCCTTGATGCACACCCTTGATGTGCATCCACATCAAGTGTGTCCTGTCATCTCTACCATGGTGTGTAGGAGGCTGCTGCCCAGTTGTGAGCAGTGCCTCTGTTAGTCTTCTTGGAAGATAAGACACACAAGATATTTTCCAGTTGTATTAGAATCTACATCAGGACATAAAGGACCTATAACTTTTCTTGGGACCATATAGTAGTGGGCAAGCAAAGGTGGTCTCTAGGGGAGGAACTGGCAGTCTTTCAGTTTGCTTTTGTGCTGTAAGTAGCTTCAGTTATTCTGTTCAAGTAAGCCTGACCCAGATAAGTGTCTATCCAATTCAGCTTCACAGATCAGTTATGTTAGCAGCTAGTAAATTAACATAAGGCTGTTTTAATTTTATTGATTCTATCCTATCGTTAACTTCCTTAAGGCACTCAGTCCTTAATTCAAATCAAGGCCATTTCTGAAGGGTGGGAAATTGTAGTAGGATAGAACTCAAGCTAATGAGACAGAAAACAGAGCATGAACAGCCTTTTCACTTCTTTCCCTCCTGTGCCTCCCACCCCTTCTTTCCCAGAGCTGAATAAAAGAGATAGCAGCAATGGAAAGGAACATGTATGTAACTGTGAAATCAGATGATAACTTCAGTTTAGTTAGCATGTATCTGTCTTTCCTCTCAAAGATGTTCCTGGTTTGAAGTTCACAAGGTTATATTGCCTCTGAGGCAGTAGATCTCAGAATTGGTTGAAGTGCAGCTTTCATGTTGTGAGCAGCCCAGTGTGTTGGCTAGAATATGAGCCAAGAGTGCACTTACACTTTACTACTGTTAAATCTGGTAAGTAGCTTCATGGGATCATGAAGTTTGGTGAGGATCTTAGGGGTATGTAATACATCATCAAAGCAGATTTGGCATTAAATTTAGACTAAGTTGCTTAGGGCTTTACCCAGTCAGGTGTCAAAAACCTTGAAGGATGGAGATCCTGCAGCCTTTGTGGAACTCTGTGCTGTAATCAGGCTGTCCTTGTGGTGGATTTTTTTTCCAATGTAGTTGGAATCTCCATAGTTTTGATTCAGATTCTAATAAATCCAAGCCCTCACAGGGTTGTTGGCCAGCTCTCTTAGTGTCCTTGCATGCACCCATCAGGTCCAGTAGCCTTTCTTGCATTAATATTTCCTAAAAATAAATTTCCTCAATCCTTTTCCAGTGCAGGTGGTTCCTCTGCTCCTTGAACCCTGTCTTGGTACTAGGGACCAAGCCATATGACACATTGTCACACTTTCTGCTTCCTATGCTGTCTGGAACAGAGTTTCTGCACACCCCACCTCAAATTTTTGTCTCCTATCCCAAATCTGCTGCTGACAGTTCTCTGGAAACTGCACTCCTCCTTACCAGCTGAACAGTTGTTCTGGTAGCAGATGAATTTGTACAGATCCTGGGTCACTTGCTTTTGTATTACCTGTATTCCTGTCCTGAGTATATTTTGCATAATCCCAAAGGGTGAAGGGCACAGCAGGCATTCCTTTTATTAGTAGTGTTAATCTTTGTTGGCTCGTTCCTTTTGTATGTGTGTGAATGTACCAGGAAATTGAACTCAAGAGGGAAATGTTGGCTCAGGGTGGAGAAGCATAGGAAGGTGTTTGGATGGAGGATGCTTGCCTATGACTTCACTCCTTTTTTATGGAATTAGAGCTGCTGAGAAATGAGTCTCTGAGTAAAATTTTCTAATGTTCAATGAAGTGTAAATTCTCAGGGATTTGGATTACATACCAAAATAAAGGCATTGTGTAAAGTAAATACACAACAGAACGTGTGGCTGCAACACCTTGGATGGTGGCAGGGTCAAGAACCTCCATGTATTAATGAAAGACTTCTCTCTGGTTTCCTCAGCTTGATCTCACCAAACCCATTGAAGATCAGGGCCCTTTGGATGTGATCATACATAAACTGACAGATGTCATCCTTGAAGCAGACCAGAATGACAGCCAGTCACTGGAGTTGGTTCACAGATTCCAGGTAAGTGGTTCTTTCACAGTCCTTCTGCATTTCCAGCAGGAAGATGATCTTGGTACAGCAAATGCAGTCTGTTTACTGTGCAGCTGGAAGGTTTTAACGGAGAGTTCTCTGGCACACTGCTGCCCTGCCACTGATAGTCCAGCAAAAACAGTTTTGTCAGTCTAAATGGACTTGTACCTTGGAAAGGTTTTATATTGTATTGATAACATTAATAAAAACTGATTTCCCCCCAAATGTTCCCACCCAATGTCATTTCAAGAACATTAGTGCTTCTCAGAAAGAGAAACAGGTGTTTGCAGAGCCCTTCACATGCATCTCCTCATGACAGAAGCCACAGAATTAATGGCCCAGTTCTGCCCAGTCTTCCCAGTTCCCGGAATGCTAATTTCTGTAACATCAAGGTTGCTGTGTGACTGTGTCCTCTTGTGCTGAGATTCATGTTATATTATTTTTTTTCTCAGGTTTACATTGAAGGTCAGAAATATGCAGAGCGTAGTGGTACAGAGAACAGTTTTCCCATAAAATTCCTATCAGTAGTTTGAATATTGATAAAGCAACACCATTATAAACTTAAAAGGTGTTTCTTCTAGTGGATATCTTTAATAATAGGTGTGTTCTTTTCTTCTTACTCAAAAAGAAATTTTAAAAGAGATTCAGAATTTTATGAAATATGCTTATGTCAGGCAAAATCTGTAGTTTTCACAACTTTGCTTTTTTGGTATATGACATTCTCTTTGCTTTGTTTAATATTCTACAACTAGTAATGCAGAAAGTATTTTACTTATCACACTTTACTTATTATTACTTATTTTTGCTCTTGTAACAGAGCTTTTCTTCTTCTTCCCACTGCATATTACTCAAACACACACAGGAGATGAAAAGTTTTCATTCGTGAGTCTGACACTCTGGCATTCATAGGTCTGAATATTCATCACTAAGTAGTGCAGGCACCTACAGCATACAGAGAGATGGACTTCAGAGGGTTTCTGCTTGTAGTCTTTCCATGTTTCAAATGTTAACTAGTTTCCCATCTTACCAATGGGTAAAACTGATGACCAAAGAGTCAAAAGGGTGCATGTGTTAGCTGATTAAGACTCATGAGAATGGCTCTCATAAGGACTTTGGGGCTGTTTGTTTCTTGTTTGAGCTCTGCTATGAATTTGTAGTAGCTATGATGACATCTGATTTACAGACTAAGTCACAATACAGTGATGTCTGATGATCCTTCTTTAGAATATTTTTTGGCATAACCTAGTGGATGGCTTCTCCACAGGCACGCAGTTGACAAAAAAATAATGTCCCAATACTGTACTATGCGTATTTCTGACTGTGGATATGAAATTATAATCTCTTCATATCTTCAAAACTCATTCATTTAAAAAAGATTCTCTCCCAGTGCCTTCCAAACTTTTCTAGTAAATGAGACTGAGGGTAAGGACCCCTGTGAGCTGGCTTCTGAATGATATCCTCTCTCCAGTAAAGCAGAGAGCTTCTGCTTCTGCAGATGTGACTGAGTTGTGCCACATCACTGGCATGCAGGGGGCTTCCGTGGTAGTAAAATATGTACCTAGGAACCAGCAGAGCAGGGAACAGGCCTATCTCCATTGCCAAGAAGTGTATTACATGCCAAAATGTGTTTTTATTGCATACTGTCATGCAATTTTTTATCCAGTGCATAAACTGGCTGGGAATTGCTGCTTGCCTCCATCTGTCCTGTATTATGTTTAAGATGGTGAAAATTATTAGAAATTAAGAGAAGTGTACTCCCTAACAAAAAGCAATTGTGATAATCCATTTGTAGAAAGTATATGGGGTTGTAGTTTTGGTTTTTTTAAACTAAAATCAGTGGGCAACCTAGAAAATGTAAAGAGACCCATTGCAAGAGAGCTGCTTACGTGTGTCAGGTTTTTATATGAGCACTGTGGTATTTCTGGTACCTACACACAAATCAAAGTAGTGTTGCTCTCTTATTGTTCATGTAGTTGACTGAAGAAGTTTTGATGATCTTAACCAGACCAAACAATGCAAAATTCATTATGCTTTTTTCCTGCTATTGAATATAAATGTAACAGCAAGATGATACCTGGCAGCAGTCTTGCTGCTGGCTCCATAACACGGTCTTCCAGGAAGCAGAGAGCAAGGGATCCTTGACCAGGAATGATCTGCCAGGTAACATTTATGGTCTTTTTAAGCATAGTTTTTTCTCAGAGCTGTATTGTAGAGACCTTGACCATCTAATCTGGAAGAGCTGAGGAGGAAACTGGCTTCACATTTACATGACTCTGTGTTGCTGATCTCTGGAATCTGTGATGAACCCTTGTATAGTTTGGTGGAGAGTGCTAATAGAACAGGAAGCCTCTTAGCATGCCCTCTTTTCCTTGCCATTTAATGACCATTCTCAATTGCCTTGGGAAAAAAGTCTTTGCTGGAGACTGAAAACAGCATGGAGGAGCTGCCTGTTGCCACTGGGATTTTTAGCTGGAGAAGACCTTTGAGGCTGAGCTTTTGAGGTCTTCGTGCTAGTTGGATGCAGTCTGGACTGCAGTTTCTCAGGAGAGTGTTGGTGCATGCAAACTGTTCTCCACTGCACCGAAAATCAGTGATTAGTGCCTAGTGATCCCATGCAAAGCCAAAACAAATGTTGCATGCAGCACCTAGTGTAGTGCATGAAGTGAAAAGCAGAGAAATCTTTCAGTTTGCTTTTTAGGACGCTTGGATCCTTATTTTGAGGATGATGATCAATCTCTCTTCCTACCCACTGTAACACTGGGCTGGACCAATTAAACACAGTTTATTTGTTGTCTGTTATAGTCTTTGGTGGTTCCTTCTCGACCAGAGGAACATAGAGGGAAGTCAGGTGCAAAGAGGCATAGTCTGCAGGGTGCCTTTCACTTGCTGCTACTACAATTCTTTCTTGGCAAGAAAGAAAACCAAACTACCCCAGTTTCTGCCTTCTAGACAAAGTATATGGCTTTGAAAACTGAGTATATTTTAGCATATGCAAGATATTAGGGAGTCATTGTTATACTTACGTTAGAGCAAAATACTCTCTGAGCCTCATAGCTGTACAGTGTCTTGAATGTCTTCATTCATTGCAGCTTCATATTAGTCTGTTCCATTCAAAATGATAGCTCAAGTGATGGAAAATCAATAGAGTTATTAATTTGTCCTTCCAAGCTTTTTGTGAACAGACTCTTTGCATTAGCCTTCTTGAAAAGGTAGATCAGAAGTAGATTTTATGCCTAGCCTTCTGCTATCAGGTTGATGAAAATTTAAACTCCCCTGCCGCCTTTCAAATCTTGACTCTTCTACTCTGGAGTTGCCCAGGATGGGCTCTTTTATTCTTGATCGACAAGCTCTCTTGGAAGGGTTTGGGACTGGGAGGAAGGAAAATTAGGGAGATATTATGGAAGGGAAGGAGTTAGAGGATTGCTCAGCTGTGAAAAGGCAAGTGAAAAATCAAAGGAAACTTCAATCTTAGTAATTTTTTCTTACTGGAAGACAGGGTGAGACAGAGTTGAAATGGTCTATTTGCACCTGAATTCACAGACCAATGCCAGAATTTTTCTCATTTGGTAAATAATTAGGTCTTAAATTTGTTGGAAGAGCCTCATAAGCAGCAAAAGTAACTAAAAATTTATCATGCAAGTGCTAACAGTTAGGTTAGCTTCCTATAGGTTGGTATTTGCGAAATGAAGCAGTGGTGGGCTTTTGAGGGCTAAACAAGGCAACTGAGTACTCAGAAAGTTGCTGTGAGATGTACAGTGAATAGAAATGTAACAGAGAAGATCTGTTCCCCTTTCCCCTTGCCACCCTTTATCCCTCCCAACTATTGCAGAAATTTCTTATAGATTTAGCGACGAACAATTTTGAAATGAGTGTTTGTTGAAGATCCAACATGCCTATGCCTTTCCTTTTGAGACAAGGTGTCTGAAAAGAGTCCACCACAGCCTAAGACAACAAAAAGGAAGTCTGAATCTGATGCAAACTCTTTAGACAAGCTTGTGTCTGTCTTGACATCTGTTTGTACCTTGAAAAATGTCGACCTGTTGCGAGCAATCATCTTCGTGTTTCTGTATGTGGGGAAACACAAATCCAAATTGCATTATTGTTTCTTCTGCTAACTTTTTTTCTTTTGGAATTCTTTGATGAAACTTCATTTAGTCTTAAACTAAAGATTATATCAGTTTTATTACTTAGTCATAAAAGCAATTCCATGAATCAGCGAGTCTCTTTCATCATCTAATGACTTATTATTTGCAGTAGATACTGTATCAACTTTCTGTTAAAATATTAAAAAAAATAATTATCTACCTTTTTTGGATAAAATGACAAGCAACTCTATTCTCATTTATACACAGACTTCTCAAGAAAAGTCTAATTTTTTTAATCTCTGGGTTATATCCAGAGGTATTTATTAGGAAACATTAAATATTTGGTCTCTCTTTGATTTCAAGTTTTATTGCTGGCCTTCTGCCAGTAATGGGACTGGTACAGAGCATGACTTAATGCCCAGCCTGAAATACAAACAAAAGAGGATCTGCTAAAAGTCCTTTTTTCTTCTTGTTTGCTTTTATTATGTCAAAGATTAGAATGAGGAAAACATAGACATGTCTAGGTCAAGCTGAACTGCAGCCCAAGGACACAGCCCTTTCAAGCCATTGTTGGAAAGCCTAAATATCCCCCACGTTGTTTCTTGGGTGCTTGGAGTCTGCTGTTGTATCCCAATTTTCAGTAAATCCACAAAGGAGAGAACAGGGTTGTTTTGTTGGAACAACCAAAAAAGATTTAAATGTTCAAAGTTGAAAGGTGGTGTTCTACTGAAAGCTCTGTCTGGGCTTCAGTGTTTCTGTTTTCCTTCTTCAACTACTCAAGTTCATGTCTGTAGTAGTTTATCTATTTTCAAAATTATTAGACAGAAACCCTTCATGCTTATCCAGATCAAAGTTTATAAAATGTTTCACATCAGCTGTTGTAATTGTTCCCATGAAACTAAGAAAATTGATTTTTCTCATTGCAATTTTCTGTTATGGGGAATTGATGTAAAGTTCAGAATTTTGAATTATTTATTTTGAGTAGTTTTCTGTACATAAGTATTAGAACTCTTTCTTTTACATGTGTTGGTGATTTACTGGTGAGAGGTGTGGGAGATTGGGAAAGTGCTGGCAGTATACAAGCCCAAGGAGAAGCTGAGTGATTTGCTTTGGGGATCCTGCTGCAGCTGGATGGTTTTGTTTTTGAATGCAGAATTAATTCTTTGTGATGGCAATCCAAGCAATGACGGGTATGCAAGAAGAGATGCAGAGTTATGGGGACTTGAGTGTATTTTGATGCTCCTGTCCCCTGAGCAGTTAACCTCTAGCTGTGCTCAAATAGATGCACAAAAACATTGACCTTGTTCTGCATTGAGAGTCCTTTGCTTCGAAGAGGGAGCTGTTTCTGGATTCAGTTAAAAGGAGAGCTCTGTAGCCTGTTCCCGGGTCAGCTCTAGGAGACACTTCAATTTCTAGTCCTTTCCTTTGCTCAGGTGACAAAGATCTTCACTGCCCTGCTGACAGTCTCTGAGTTCTGCCATCCTATGCCCTCTGGCTGTCTGAGTACCTAAGCCTGCAAATGGAGAAGAGCTGGAGAATAGTACTTGACATAGATTTGATGCTCAGAAATTTCCTTGTTTTATAAAGAAAGCTCATGTTCAGGCTGTTTTATATGTAGTTGAAGGGGCTGTTGTCTTGCACTCAGTGCAGTTCTTCTTGACTTTAGAGTAGTTCAAGTCCTCCAGACTCTAAATGGCGTTTGGAAAATAGACCCCACCACCCATGTCATCTCCATCAGTTATTTCATGTTTGCTTTACAGAGCATTTTGAAGTCTCCTTCAAGCAATAGGATGAGAAATCAGTCACTGGAAAGTCAGCTTAGATGCTCACTTTTGTTGAGATGTTGACTGATGTAGAATGGCCTTGAGATTGTGCCTTCATTCCTGTTGAACTTTGTTATGCTGTGTCAAGCTTGCTGCTTAGATGATCTTTTCATATGGTGTAGAGCTCTTATTAGAAATAAAGCTACTGCAAAGTTCCTTAGAGAAAGCATAAAAAAGCCAGGCTCCCTCTGGAAATACTTAAGAGTAATGTGGGCCAAATTAACAAGAGGAATACACCAATCCCAGGGAAGCGAGGATGGTTCTCAGTGATGAGATGCTCATCAGAAAGATTTGGGAAGGTGTACAAGGAGCTAAGAGAGGGAAAAAACATTCCTTTTATGGCAGTAAAGGTGATGAAGTCCACAGGCAGGACGAATGTATGTGTGAGGGGAAGGATTTGTATGTACGGAGTAAGGACTAGGCCAGGCAGGAAGCGCATGGAAGTTTGAATTCAAGGTGGAATCAGAGGTCGAGGCAGAAGGATGGTCACCACGGTGTAAAAGGAAGAGCTCACACATCCGAAGCACCACCAGGATATTTGCTGACGGATCTCTGCTGAGGTCACTTTTCAGAGCTGTAACAGGTTCAGTCTGGGAGCTGTGCTTACCTGTTGCCCCATCCAGGGTATTGGCTGTCTGTGATGCGCTTGTCCTCTCAGTGAGCTCATGAAGATGCCACTGTGGTAACTCCCTGTTTTAAACTGAGTCATAGAGGGACTAAAAGAGCTATCTTGTTATGCTATAGATATATTGAGATATTCAAGTACAGTTTCACAGTTGGCGAGTTTAAACTAATGCCCTAATCACTGGATCATGCTAGTTCCTTCCACAGTGTCTTTTAGGTGCTTCATTGAAGGGTATGTATATGTAGACACACGTAGGTGTTTAAGATGCACTTAAAAAAATAAATCTCATCAGTATTTGAAGCTGACTCTGGAAGTACTAGGGGCAGGAGACTCATGAAAACTGTATGTTCTGGGTTTTAATGACTTGCAAAGAACCCAGCTTCTCCTCCAGTGAGCTGATGAGGCTTCTTGTCCAGGCTACACTGCAAGAGTGAGACAACAGCTGGATCTGACAGTCTTGGTGACTGACTGTCCCTTACTTCTCCCAAGTGGCAGAAAGATTGAACATGTCCTTGGGGAACTCATTCTTTTTGTTCTGCAGGGATTATTAATTATGTGAGACAGAAGTATCGCCACTGAAGGATGCGTCATGCCCTGTGAAGGAAAGCTGCTTGTGTGCTGTGAGTGATGTAGTGGGTTTATTAACCCCAAGGCTGGATTCCTTTAGCCTCAAAAGAATAATCCCCTTTTAGCAGTCATCAGTTTAGACTATGTAGTCATCAGAAAGCAACAGTTTACCAGTGCTGGGTTGAGGGGGAAGTCTGCATACCCAGTCAGTGTTTAGAGCAAAACCTCTTTCTGAGAATAGACCATGCCTTCCTTTTTCCTTCATCTCAGTACCTGGCAAAGTCTGTCTCCCAAGGCCATCTCATCATTCTCCTAAGTATCTTTTGAAGCATGATCTTTGAAATAGTCAATTGAATTGAAGGAGAACTTCATGGAAGTCTATTAATTGCGGGAATGTTTACCATGCATTTGCATGAATGGATTTAAAGATATGAGTGAAAACATAAGGATGGCTTTGGGAAGTTGGGTAAAACAAAGACAGATGCTAACTGTGGAAATACTTGTCTTCTTTTGAATAGGATAAGATGAATATATGTGTTCGCACTGATTTTATGAGGCCAGGTTGAGGCAGTGATGAAGGATCTCAGCTTCCCTTCTAAGAAACAGAAGGAAATTTTGTTGGGACTGCAAGGCCAGTATCTGGCAGCTGTGTCTGGGTTCATGGCCAAGATGCAGTAGTACAGTCATGACCTCAGTGAATGGGGAATTGAGTTCCCAAGGTGAAGATCCATGAAGTCATTAACTTTGCTTTGTTCTTGTAGTCAGGAAAGGAAACTATGAACTTAGAGAAGTAGCAAGCAATGAAGACACAGTGAAGCAACAATTTCTTCAGCTCTGCCAAAAAAATTCAGCCCTTATCATCCAGCTCTTAACACTGTCTTCAGCCTAGCTAGAGGACAGCAATAATAACAGCATAAAGGAACCCAGATGTAGGTCTGAACCTAGTTCAGATGGTTGTGATGTTCACGTGCAGTAATTCAATGCAAGCCTAACCCTAAGGTAGCAATGTATCATCTTTCTTCTCCTAATTGCTTTTCTCGGTGCTGCTCACAGCTCTAACTGTGGCACTTTGCCACTCACTCTCTTGTGAGTTGATGTGGTTGCAGCACAGGTTTTTCTGCTGATAGTGAGTCTAAAGGGGAAATTTGCCATCCTAAACCAGCTAGCTGTCACATTTATGTTTGTTTTAAATGTCAGTGTCCTGACCGTCTGGTGACTTCCTGCATTTCCAATGTCCATTTGGCTTCCCTTGAAGAGAAGCTGGAGTCTGAGGTTTTTAACATTGTCTATTCTCTTCCCCATCTCATTACTTTTTCACACTCTTTAACAAACCTAATGCCTTTTTTTTATTTTCCCCCTGTATATTGTTTTGCAGGAGTATATTGATGCTCATCCAGAAACCATTATCCTGGACCCTCTCCCGGCTATTCGAACGCTTCTGGACCGATCCAAGTCTTATGAGCTAATTCGGCAAATAGAGGCATACATGCAAGGTAGGCCAATACCTTCTCTCCCAGGTGGGAGAGGCTTTTATTGTGACCAGAGGAGGAAGCAGCTTGCTTCTAAAGGCTGTATGTGAAGTTTGAAGTAGTGGTTTTGGGCCCCTTGCATTCTATCTCTCCATGGGAGCACAAACACTGAAGCATTCCTGTGTCACAGGATTGCCCTTTGGAATCCTATGCTCTTCTTTTTCCATATACACAAAGGAGGTTTGCATCTGGTTAAAAATACAATCTGGATTTAATGGGGAGCATATTTACCACAGTGAGCACTCCCAGAAATCTTCTGGAAAACATTGTCTTTGTGTGTGTGCTGGTAAATTAAAATGACTGTACAAACTCAGCAGCTTGTGATAAGAATCCTGAAGCCTGAAGTTGAGGGAGAAGAAAAACAGGTTTTGGAAATGACCAAAAGAAACTGAACTGTAAATAAAGTTAAGGTCTTTGAGAAGCAATGGAAGCCTATTGCACAAGCTAATTGCTAGGAGGAACGTAAATGTGCTTTTGGTGCTGGCTTGTTACCTGATATAAACTATTTTTTTTAATTGGAATAACTTGAGTTGTATTCCCATGTTTAGAAGTCATGCCTTTTCAACCTGAATAGTTCTATTATCATTTTAACCATTGTAACAGTTGGATTTCATCCCTTTTTACTTCTGCTATTGTCATGTTCTTGAAACATTTATTGGCTTTTGAATATAAGAGTAGAATGGCTCTGAAGTAACTGTTCAGTATTTTAGATGACTATAATTGAGAGAAATTGCATTGCTGAACTAGGTTTTAATGGGGTGTTATTAGAAATACCACTGAGATTTTGTTATCACTATCTTGACGGGCAGATAAAAACTTCATCAATTTGTGTTTTTATAGTTATAGATTTATAGACCCATTGTTTGCATATAACCTGCATGGCCCCGCTGACAGTGTCTTTATGTAAAAGCAAGGCTAATAATTCACAGCATTCTCCCTCGTTTTTTGGAATCTCTTTAGGAGAAAATGCTCAATTAGTTTAGAAGAATTTTGTTTTGGAGTGATTATTGGTGTTTGTGAGTGGGAGAGAGGTGTAAAAGGAAACCTGTGGTCTAAGGAAGTGGTTGAATTTTGTTGTAGCAGCAGAGGGATTCAGTAGGGTTTGGTTTTGTTCTTTTTTTTTTGTAAAATTGCTATTGACAGATTTGCTGTCTCTCTGAGAACAATACGTTCGGGAGAGCATCCAGTTTTTGCAAGTAGCTTGTCTTCTGCATATTTCAGCCTCCTCTGGTCAAACTGATGAGAAAAAGAAATAAATGCTTAAGGAGGAAAAAGAAAAAGGAAATTCATGTTTAGTTAAAACTGTCAATTTAAAGAGAAGCTGTTAATGAAGTTGAGGAATGAGGTTGTCACTGGCTGCTGCAGTGTCTTTGGTGGCTATATTTCCTGACCCTGTGTCCCCCTCCCCCGAGCACTTTCCTCCTCAGTCTCATCTTATTTCTGTCTCATAATCAGAAATATAATGACAAAGACCTTGAACCAACTCTGTATTTAGCAGGGGAAATCTCAGGAGAGCTGAATAATTGTCTAAATTCTCGTTCTGTCCCAAGTAGATCAGCCTCTGTATTCCTGCACATGATGATCTGCAGTGAGAGAAGAGTTACACCCCTTTAGGCAGTGTTGTGGGTTTCCCCCCTTTCCTTGTTTTCACCTGTTACATTTTTTCTCTTGCAGCTGTCATGTCACATCCCAAGGCCATGAGTACTTAAAAAACTCAAACAAGAAGTAATACATCTGTGAATAGCATGAGCTCTTAGAAGCCACATCTTTTTGGTTCTGGAATTTCAATATGGAATTAACTACCAAGAAAATAATACCCTAGTCTTTAGCTGTAACTAGAGAGCCCAGTTTATCGCAGGATATAAAACTGATGCGATGTGTTAAGTTCAGTGCAAGGTATTATGTCTTCCAAAAGAGTGTCATAAGCTCAGGAGGGTTGAGTATATAAAAGGAGAACCTTTTGCTGTTCCAAGTCTTTCAAAAGAAAATTCAGTGTTCATTTACAGATCAGTTTTGGATTTCAGTGATTATTGCCTCTATTTGAATTATGTTTTAAAATAACTATAAATGAAGTATAGTCTTTATTTATGATCCTCAGTTTACACTTTATGTCAACACTGTAGACCTTACAAGAATTGTGTAACTAAAGATTTGCACCCATTAAGGAGAGGGTGACTACATGCTCTGCTAACTCCAGTTTGCTTTATGCTGAACTCTTCTCCTCCCTGTGTGCAGCCTGCACCTTTGAAAAAGGCCAGTGTTGCTGAGATGACTGCATTCTGCAGTAGTATGGCCCCATACACAGTTTGATTTTAAATGTAATTATCTTTCAGATGTCCAGGTTACTGTTCTTTAGACACAGACTTCTCCAAGGTTCCTGAAAAAGCAAATCCCTATTTGAAATGTCTGAAACTGGGCATGTGGTCATTGTTAGGCTTTCTGAAAAGTCCCATAGCTTGCTTTTTATTGAGTCATGTGCCTAAGTGATAAGTACTTTGATCCAGCCTCCTGAGAATGAGTTGGAAAGACTCTTCATGGTGCAGTCCTTTCCTCTGCTACCACAGTCTGTGGCCACTAAAGGAACCGAGGCGGAGGAGAACTAGTAACTAGGGGCAGAGTTGTACACGTAGTCTGAGGGAAAGAAGGGGGTTGAACCTGTTCTTTCTATGTCTTGGTCAGACACAGTAACCACTCAGTTCTTGTGGAAATAGGTTCATAGACTTGCAGAATCACTGAGGTTGGAAAAATGTCTTGAGAATATAGATTCCAACTCCCTGCTCAAAGGAGGATCCCCTAGAGCAGGCTCTTCAGGTCCATGTCCAGTTGGCTTTTTGTGTATCTCCACAGATGGAGGCTGTATAACCTCTGTGAGCAACCTGCTCCAGGATTCACCTTGAACTTGGTGTGCTACTATACAACTAGCAGTGCTGAGGTGATTTGCAGAGATTGTTGGTCTATTCAGTGTAGAGTGATATCTCCCTTGGAAGGAAGTAGGACCCTCTTCTGGGGGAGTGTTGAGGGGGAAAACTTGAAAGGATATTTACAATTGATTTTTATGGATTCTGTTTTTGAATCAATAGTCTGGCCAAGGCTGTGACTTTCTCCTTTTAGTGTTCTCTGTTATTTTGAGTGCAAGCGCTAAAAAAGCTAGTCATTGTGAAACCTGCACTTTAGGGTCATTTTAGAAAGAGATTTGAAAAAATTAAGGTTGCATTCCCAGCTAGTGTCCTACATAGCTGGCAAGTCTATATTGAAGTAAATCACTGAAGAGAATTTTCTTAGTGTAGCAGTTGAGTTGCCTCAGCAGCTGTATTGCTTTGTTTACTTATCTGTGAAGACTTGCTTCTTATGTAAAAGTGCTCTAGATCAGATTCTATGATGTTTGATGAAAGATTAGGAGCATTATTTAATGGAAATTTCATTTTTAACAGGGTGTTGTATGGTTGGAATTGTGTCAGCCTTTTTAAAGTTCTAACTTAAGGGAAATGACTGAATTATCTCATGCTGTGTTGGAAAACTGTCATTGTACAGCTTTGAGTTTTAAGATCTGACACAAAATTATGGTTAAGATGGTAATAGAGAATCACCGTGTCTAGGCACTAACTAACCTTTTCGTATTACATTTTTTGTGTGAAGATGAAAAGCTACATGCTACTCACTCGGTAGTCTACCAAGTTAGTGTCCCCATCTGCTGCTCAGCTTCCTTTGCTGTTTCAAGTGACTGGTTTCTCAGAAAATTTTTGAACTTCAAATACTGTAGACCATGGAGTTTGTTTCTTTAATCACTTGCTCCTGGCTTTTTTCCCATGATTTAAAAATCTTACTGATTTTAGATTCCTAAATTTAACTCCAAATCTAAAATTTATACAGACAATCATCTTTGTGGAGTTCTCCTAGAAGAGCGAACTCCTCCATAAGCCAAGCTGCAACTCTTGAATTTCTCTCTCTCCTAACAATCTGCTTTGAAGTACAGGAGCTGTTTCCTCAGGACACCCTAAACAGTATGAACTCCTTTAGCTGTGATAATTTTGTCTCAGCATGTAATCAAAATCATTTATGTTTGATTGTTTGCTGTTATATGAAATGCTGTTGCTGCTGTGTGTGCACCTTTCTAATTCTGAGGGATATTACAGAACAGATCACAGCATCCTTCTCTATTCTCTGGATTTCTTTTTATTGGATTCTGTCTGTGTTAGAAATACTTCTTGAACAGCTGCATGTATTTTTATTACTAGAGGAGAGGCTCAGCATGTTGTAATGAGTAAGGCACTTGATTTGGGGCTCAGGGTTTTCTGCTTGGTGCTGGTTCTGACCTGCTGCATGACTTTGGGCACTGCGTGTCACCTCTGTGTGTCTCTTTCTTATCTTGAAACTCATCTACCTGTCTCTTCCCTTTAGATGCCAAACATAGTTGTGGGCAGGAACCACTTTTCTAGATGCCCGTACACATACTCTGATACAGAAGGTGTCTGGTGCCAAGCAAGCTGTGTAGGTATTGTTTTAACAGTAGAAATTAGAAATTATGTGTTTACAATTCAACACCAAAGCAGGTAGTCAGGTTTTATTTTTTGGAAGTTATGGAGCATGTACATTACTGGAGCAGTGTATACTCAGAACTTCTCAAAATCAGGTCACCCATTTAAAAGTGCATGAAAATAGCTGAATATACATAGCTCTAGGCATTAACCTTTTGAAACTGTGGCCTCTACTCTCTGTGGCCTACTTTTCAGAGCAGTTTTGGTCAGAGGGGAAAGAGAAGAATAGTCACACAGGTCAACTTCAGACACCTCTATCTGTATTTGAAGCTCCTATTAAAGTGAAAAGTCTGGTTTTGATTTAAAGCTTCTTAATAACTTACCTGAGGCTCACTTCTTTTTGTAGGGACATATCAGTAAAATATCTTAAGTTAGAGGGCTGATGTTAGCTTCTACAAATAACCACACCGGTTTTTGGATGGAAAAGTCTCCCTTGTTGATTGTATGCACTCTTTCCACCAAGAGCACATGTAAACAGATGTCTCGTTACCTCAGTCCAAGCGTGGTGTGTGTTTACTCACTGGATTTTAATTTCTGCCTGAAAACTAGTATATGTGCGTGGAAGAATGGAATTGGAATGGAATTAATATGCTCTGTGACTGGAAGGAGTTTGTCCAAAGTGCATCAGCTCCCAGCAGTGTTGCACGTGGCAGTTCTCTGTACCCAGCTGTTGGCACTTGGTAGATCTCGGTCCTGCTCTGTCAAACGGGAAAGACTCCAGGATATTTGACCCAAGAGAGGTGTCATCTGACATCTTTCTCATAAAAGCTCATTCATTCATCTAGGAGCAGGGTAACAAAGGGACATGAGCATGTTGGTGTTACAAGCCCTGGCTTTGAAATTTAAAGTAGACAGCTGCTTCCAAAGGACTAATCCTCTCCTGTGAGAGGTGTCAGGAAAAGAAAGTAGGTTCCTTCCCCCAAAGGAACCTTAAATCTCCTGTCTTGTACCATTTCTTGTTCTTGTTAAAGTAGTATACAAAAGGATTTTCTAAGGTAAGAATGCTGAAAGTTAGCCATTTCATAAACAGAAAATATGAACAGGCTCTCCTGTTCCTTCCTGCTTCTCCTCCGCTCCTTCAGGATTTCATTATTTTGGGCTGTCATGTCTGTCCCAGCATAGGTAGGAGGGACCAGAGAGCTGGGGGCCTCAATGGATGTGGTGGGCACAACCCCTGTTCTCCAAGCCAGGCCTGCTGCCTCTGGCCTCCTAAAATCCATCAACTTGGTACTGCTCAAGTGACTTTGCAGTCCAACAGGCACAAAGCCCAGTGAATAGTATAGAAAACATTTTTGTTGTTTTGTCTCATAGTTTGCCAGTCAGAACTCCTTGAACCAACAAACAGCTGTCATCTTGGATCCCTAGTAGTCTTGATGGGCACTGAACTTTCAAAATAACCCTGCCTGTAAAGCTCAGATGTTATTTTTGGGTGCACTTATGTTTAATCTTTAACTCTCATGTGTTTTTGTGACCAGATATGGGAAATCTGCACCCCACTTTCAGTGTCTTTTGCTTACCTCAATCTAAAAAAGAAACATGGCTGGACCCTTTATCCATTTATTGCATCCCAGTGTTAGAAACTTTTATTTTACATCTACATGCATCATTTCAAAGCATTTGCATAATGATAGAGCTGAAAAGGTGGAAAATTTTAAATCAGTTTAAGCAAGAACTTCTATAGATTTTGTGTTAGGGGCTTGGGTGGTTCTGAAGAATGACAGAATCTGCCTTAATGGGGTAAAGATATAAGCCATAACTGCACTCCATTGTCATGGGACATTCCCAAAACATTTCTAGTGTGGGTTCTATGAACAGAATATGGATTAATTCTTGAGGATTATTGTCTCTCTAGGATTAAGAAAGGAGGAGCAGGGATTCTTCTTGTCACGATGAAGTCTTCACTGAATAAACGGTATGTTTTAAATTCCAGCACAGTTGTGTTTCAAGTTAGTGTGACCCTCCTGAGCAGAAATTTCCTTGACTAGCATTCAATTTTCCCAAGTATCTGAGTGCTAGGAAAAGTAATGAAGGAGCATTGAAGGATAAATTGCTCATAATATCTATGTAAAACTAAACTGGGAATGGTTTTTGCAGCAAGTGGCTTTTCCTGATGTTTCTGCTCATATTGTCATGAGAGAAGAGGTCAAGAAATAAATCTTGAAAAATAGAACATTTAATCTGAATTGGAAACCAGGACTTGGCTGGCAGAACATTATTCCAGTTCTGATGTAATGTATTCATGTCACTTTTGCTGTTGAAGAAGCAGTTTATATTAGGATGGGTTACAGTAGTCTGGTGAGGACAAGAAAAGTAGCGTTCCTTACGTTTTCTCAGATAAGTATCTAGCCAACATGTGGTACCCCTGGTTAGATTCTAATCTCTCCTCATGAAGTCCAGCAGGATTTTATCAGGGTTGCATGGAGTCAGCTGATAACAATACCTGAGAGATCAGTGAAGAGGATGTTTTCCTTTATCATGGCCACTAACATCCAGTCTAAAGTTTCTACTGGCTCATGAAAGCTCCTGAAAGCTTGAGTACGTTTATCCTTTTGATGTCAGTAGTTGATGCTGTCTCATGAATTTTTGCAAATGTCTTTCAGAAGTTAGAGTGGAAAAGGCTTAAAGTGTAAACTTTGAAGGAGACTTGAAATGATCTCAGTTTCTTGTCTAGTTTATGGTTGAGTGGAACTAAATCTCTATGGCCAGTTGTTTGATAGTCTTCTTAGACAAGATCATTTATTTGTCATTCAATACACCATAACATCTTGCTTTTCTTCCTGTTTGGGATACCTTTCTTACTGTAGTGCTGGGAAAGTAGCGATTTTTTGTTTTTTCTGATGTGCACATGGGGTGGAAATGAAGAGATCCAAATGTATTCATAGGCTGGTATGGTTGTGTAGAGATAGTCAGCACTTCTGGAGTGTCAGTAACCATGGTTCAGGTAACAGCATTTGTGTTAAGGAAACAAAACTGATTCAGCAGGAGACAGAAAAAGATGCTATGCTGAGAAGGATATGACAGAACTTGTGGCATTTTTACAGCCTGTTTAGTTCTGTGCACAGAGAGTGAACCACTGCTTGTTAATTTGGGTTAAAATAGTCTGAACAGTAGAAATAACGTGTCCCTCAAACAGCAGTATATGTCCATGTTGCTCTAGTTACCTCCAGGCCTTCTGACTCATTAGAGTTCTTGGAGGCTGTCAGCTAGGGATGGCATAGCTGGACACAAGTCCATACAATGAAATAACTTTCAAAAGAAAAAAAAAAAGAAATCACTCCTCAGAGGGCAGATCTTAAATAAACTGAAGCATTAGAAAGTGCGAGATAGAGATCAAAGACACAGAGATAAATAAACTGCTTTCAATGTGGCAAGTCAGATATCCCATACTAGTGGCATTTCAGGACATTTATTTTTAACTCTGGAAAAGGCAGATGAATACAGGATGGCAAATTTGTCAGTTAAGTCCAAATTGTTTAGTCTTTTCCAGGCAATGGGAGGCAGCAATACCAGATGGGTTTACCAAAAGACAGTGAAGAGTCAGCATGATGATAGATCAACTTTATTGTGGTCTCTTGGACCTATAAAGAAATAATATGGACAGCTTATGCATTGTTAACTTCATTATTGACTCACTGCTCAGGAAAGACCTCAGTGTCACAGTGGGTAGCTCACTGGAAACTTCTACCCCCTCAGCCTCAGTAGTCAAAGGAGAATTTGCCAATACAATAAAAAAAAAATATTATGGTGGCCAAAAATAGCATGGATGATACTGAGCACACAGTTATGGAAATAAAGCACTTTCTTTTTCCGGAAGTCTGTTTTCAAGTCTGCTTTCCTGAATTTAAAAATAAGCGTCAGAAGTAAAAGGAATCCTGGAGAAAAGGGACATGATCAGTGCCAAGAGATGGCCACACAAGGGAAGAATGAGATCAATCTCAGGCTAGCAGAGGTGGAACAAAACCTGAACAAACAAAATTTAAGTAAATGGAGAAACATTCCCCTTTTGCTCTTTCCTACCAAGTTAAGAGTTGCACTGCATAGCTGCGCAGTTGCCGTAAAATATCAACTAAGCTCATAGCTGGGCCGAAAGGCATAGGAGACATTCATGGCTAGGTTTGAAAGGCCATTGTGGTTGGGGGTGTATATATATATATATATATTTATACACATATATATACTGACTGGTGAATGTTGAAAACAAACTCCATTGATGAACTCTGAACTTGAGATGTGTTGAGGGACACATCCTCTCGTTTGAAACCCACTCCCAAGTTGGAGAAATTGAGATGACACAGTATCAGCTGAATTGTGAGCTCATTTGGTTTGATAATTCCTGTGTTCATTTATTATCTCCAGGAAAGCAAGAATGCCTGAAAGTGCAGTGAGGATTTAAAGCATTTTCTGTACTTCATAACTTTGAAACCTAGTGTGAGTAGTAACATTTTGTTATTTTTACTGTCTTGTGAATAAAGTCTTGGTATTTAATATAAATTATTATGAGCACTCAGCATGTTAAATGGGAACTCAAATAGAGCCAGACGTGTTAAACTGTTATTCTTTTAGAAATACAGCTGGATTACGTGATTATGACTTTTTTTTCTTTGATAGCACTTTCTTCTGCTACATTAAAGTCCACATGAGACCCTGTAGAGCAAAGCAAGGGAGTGTGCATGAGGGGGCAGAACTAGAGGCACTGCGGCGTAGGCACTTGTAATACGTGGCAGGGACTGAGCTGTGCTGAACAACACCTTGAAGAAGTTTTTCTATTGGCTTTTATTCTACTAGAGGATCAAGGAGGTCACCCTGCAGATCACACTGGTGCATTGTCGGGGACAGAGTGTTACTTAACGCACTGGGACTTTTCAACTTTTAAAACATATTGCTTCATTTCCTCCCTTGCTGCCTGGCAAAATTATGAGTAAGACTGTCAGGTTGCAAAATTTATCTCCTATGTAAATATGTGATTGAACAGATAATGCTACAGTCTCACCCTCCTGCCCTAACAAGCCTGCTCCATGATCAGAATAGCTGCAGCTTTTTCCTTGCAGCAGCTCAGCTGCCAGCTTCTGTAGTGTCTGCCAGGGCCAGGAGGGAAGGAAGCACTCAGCTGTTACTGAGAGTGTTAACTTTAGATGTGGCATCGAGTTTCCTACATGAGGGAGTGTTCATGTCCCAGGTCCTTATTAATCAGCTTGAGGATGCCATGTGGGTGTTTGCTCTGTCTCTGAGTGCCAGTCAGCAGCCAGCAATATCTTTCCTGCAGAGATGCAAAGTGTGAGTCTGTCAGACATGTACCCTGCTTACGAAAGGTATATGAATATTCTGAATTAAGTCCTTCTTTTGACCAAGGGATGCTAAACTTTCTGTAAAGGCAATGGAAGATGTTAACATTCAGGAAGAGCTTTATCTTTTTAGATTTATATTTTGTTAATATTTGAAGGTCCACTGAGATCTTGGTTGTTTGAGAAAGCTAAGCTTCATTGAACCAATTTCTTCATTTAACAGAACGCTTATTCTATGACACCAGCTTACTTAGTCACTGGTATGTTGACAAGACACCCATCCAGGAAAGCAGTAGAGAGACACTGAATATGAGCCCCATCCTGTGCTAAGTCCTGGTTCACATGTAAGACAATTAATCTGCATGCGGCATTGTGGGCAAGGCATAGTTTGTGAGATTTTAGGACCTGTAATCAGAGAAACATAAAATGGTTTGGGGTTGGAAGGGACCTCAACATCAACTAGTTGCACCCCCACTTCCATGGGCAGAGACACCTTCCAGGTTACTCAAAGCCCTGTTCAGCCTGATCCTGAACACTTCCAAGGATGGAGCTTCCACCACTTCTTTGTCCCAACTGTTCTGGTGCCTCACCACCCTCACAGTGAAGAATTTTCTCCTACTATCCTAGTATCTTCTTAATCGTTCAGATTCAGGGCTTTGACAACAGCCCTGCTTGCTCTCTTGATCTCTAAAATGCCAGCTCAACTTCACTGCTTCACCAGAGGAACCTTTTGAGGGTTAATCAGCACTGGGGAATCCTGCGTGTATGCTGTTTGAACTCTGGTAGGAGGGGTAAGATTTTTGTTCTCAAGGCTACTGTAGTGCTGGGGCAAACTAATGGAGTAGTTATGAATCTCCTGTGCTGGAGGTTTTGGTTTTGGCAGGATAGATAGACGAACGTCTGCCGGTGTTGGTGTCAGGAGCGTTTCATCTTCCCAGAATGCAATGGGACTGGGATAGGTAACCTGGTAGCCTTTCCAGATAAGTATTTTCTGATGTTGATTGTCCTTAGGAATGAAAAACATCAGCTGTTGACAGCTTGAGCCACAGAGCTTAAACAAGTTATGCTGAAATGTAATAGATACTTTTCCTGTGCAGAGGACAACCACCTGTGCTGGCTTAGGAACTAAGCAGTTTGAGTAGTCTTGGGCAGACTAGTTTGAGGCACAGTTTCCATGGGTCACTGCAGTCAGACCTGAATGTTTGGCTGTGCTCCCATACAAGAAAGCAGTATGTTTCAGCTGCACACAGTCCTGTTACTCTGGCTATTTGAGTTCTGGACCAAAGTTGGCTTTGTTCTGCTTTTTTGAGATGCTGATAGAGAAGCAGCCGGCTGACTGCACCTGTTCATATGGATGTGGCACAGCAGGAGCAAGTATTTCTTCCTTGGTGGAGAGATCTGTGGAATGAGCTTGTCACTTGTTTCACAAGGGTGAGGCAGTTGAGCGATGCATTCCTGAATCAGCGGGCTCCTCTTGCCTTGCGGCATTCAGCAACCGCACATTAAAACTGAAGCTATAAATTGTATAATTTGCATAAGATATTAGGCAGAGCAGCACAATGGGACAGATGCTAATTGCTGATTTGGGAATCCTCACCAGCATTTGCTTGGAGATAAACTGCAGTTACTTCAGTATTGGGCAATTAGTGTTGGTTTTCTGAAAAGAGAGAAGTGTATCACACCAACTGATTTCTAATACCATGGAATTTGCTGATTTGATTGTTGCTCTTGGGGACAGTTTTTTAGTTCCTTTTTAAGACAGTAGTTTTTAAAAATCTACTAATTTTGGCAGGAAGGCAAATGCAGTTTGGGAGGGATGTTCCCACCAAGAAAGTTCAAATGCACACTCCTATTTTGTTGCATGGAAGCGAATTCTGCCATAAATTCTTTGGCATTCCATAGTTCTGACATAGGTTGTTGTGCAGGTGCACCAGACTTCAGAGTAGGAGATTTTTGGTTGATTTTTGTTGCTTTGGCAACCCAGAGTTTGGTATGAGTTTTGGGGGTAAAATCTAAGGAAGCATTTTATTGCAGTTATCATTAATTTTGACATAGGTGTTTCTAATCAGCTTTTAGGCTGCCAGTTAGTTAAACTGCTAAATCTTGAAATGTTTACTTGGATAGCACAAGTGCATAGGGAAGTGCAGAACTCTACATTTGCTGGATTTTGTAGTCACTCTGAGTGGTGTGTTTTCCAACACTGCCCCATAATGTTTGCATGCCTTCCTGTTTTATGAGCGGTTAATGAAATGGTGGCAAGTCTGTAAGTGTGATACTTTCCCTCGAGGTCCTGCAGTGTGGAAAAGTGAATATCCTGGATGGTAGAACTAATTCTAATTGCTTTTGGTTTTCAGTATTTTGAAAGAAAATAATGCTAGAAGAGCTCAGTAAATATCCATTTTATTTTGATTATTTTTATCATGAGCCTAAAAGAGGAAGTGGAAAGAATCAGATTTCAGAATTTGGACAAGAAGAAGAGAAAATAGCTTGTCTTTTCCTCCTCTCCCACTCTTACTCCAATAGCTTGCTGGCCCAAAAGTCCTAGGAAGAAAGATGACTTGTTCTTTTGGACACTTTAAATTAAGTGAAAGCAAAGCTCCTTTACTCTATGTTTCACTGAAAAGCGTCTTAGTTCATACCTGTGACTTAAGTGAAAGCCCTATTGCAGGCAGTTTGGCCAATCCATTTGTTTTGAACTTAACATCGAGGACTTACTGTAGCTGTAAACTAATTATATGCAAAAGTAAACCACAAACTGCTCACACAAGTGAGGGGCTAGATTTACAAGAACCTTGCATCCAGGAGATTCTCTGGTCTTGTCTTCATTAGGTGTATTGCTTTTCATTCCTTCTGGTGAGTGACAGCTCTAATGCAGATGCTCTTACACAATTTCCTGCATGGGAGAAGGGATGAGCAGTACCAGAAGAAAGCGCCATTGTAGACTGTATAACTACATCCATGCAGGTGTTTGGGCAGGGTTACCATTCCAGATGGTAATTGCACCTTTGTCAGGAACTGCTGCATGGATGGAGCTCTTTGCGAGTACATACCTGTCCTCAGCCAAGGTCATGCCATATTTGGCCTCTCCACTCTTGCCTTTCTCCTTTAAAGTGATTATGTTCAAAGACACTGTTGTGAATTAGGACAATTCTTTGTGAAAGAGGCTGAAGGTGTGTAAGCACCATTTAAGTAGTTAGAAAAGCTTTTAAAATTATGTAACTGAGTAGCTGAAACAGTGGGACCTGTGCCAGACAGAGGTGTATGTTGCTTTCTGGAGGCAGGTATGGGTGCAGTACCTTACATCGTTTATTTGTGAAGGTTTGTTTGTCTGGGATGGGCTTCATGCACCAGATGCAGCAGTAGTAGCCACCTAAGGTATTGCTGAGGTGAAAGGAGAAAAAAAAGGAATATTGAAATGCTTCAACAGGTGGCGGTACATGTGTGCCTGTGAAGCTGCCTCTCTACCACAGAACACAAAAAAGAGAAAGCGAGACAGACAGACTGGTTGCACACAACAAACCCACCTTTTTTTTTGTTCTTACTGCAAGGAAATGGTACTTTCTGTGTTAGTTCAGTATCCAGGCTTATCAACAAAAGCAACATAGCCATTGTTACTGAGTCCTGGCCCACCTGTTGTAAGCACTTTTCATGCAGCCCATTCCAGAAAACCAGGGTGAGCCAGTGGGAAGCATAGCCAGTTTTTTTCCTTCTCCCCACCTTATTAGAAACATGGAAAGGACCCTTAAGAGTATGCAGTCCGTTAATCCAGCTCTGCCAAGCCTACCACTAAACCAGACCCTAAGTGTCTCATCTACACTTCTCTTAAGTAACTCAAGAGTTGGTGACTCCCCTACTTTCCTGAGCAGCCTGTTGCAATGCTTGGCAACCCTTTCAGTGAGGAAATTTTTCCTAATATCCTATATAAACCTCCCTTGAAGCAACTTTGAGGCCATTTGTTCTTGACTTTACATGACTTGTTACTTGGGAGAGATCAACTCCCACCTGGCTACAGCTTTCTTTCAGGGTTTTGTAGAGAATGATAAGGTCTCCATTGAGCCTCCTTTTTTCGAGACTAAAGAAACTCCAGCTCCTTTAGCTGCTTCTCAGACTTGTGCTCCAGGCCCTTCAACAGTTTCATCATCCTTCTCCGGACACACACAGAATCACAGAATCAATAAGTTTGGACAAGACCTCTGAGATTGAGTCCAACATGTGACCAAACACCACCATGTCAACTAGACCATGACACTAAGTGCCATGTCCAGTCTTTCCTTAAACACCTCCAGTGACAGTGACTCCACCACCTCCCTGGGCAATCCATTCCAATGCCTAATCATCCTTTCTGGGAAGAAATTCCTCCTAATGTCCAATCTAAACCTTCCCTGGCACAGCTTGATACTATGTCCTCTCATCCAGTCAAGAGTTGCCTGGGAGAAGAGGCTGG
>VXBA01003151.1:284-56049 GCA_013399895.1 Serilophus lunatus
TTTAAATCAGGTAAGTGGATTGCTCTCTTACACCCCCTTTCAAAAGCCTTGTTTTTCAAATGGCTACACCTGGCTACAACCTCCCTTAAGGCAGTTGTAGAGACAGGACTCCCCTGAGCCTCCTCTTCTCCAGGCTAAACAACTCCAGCTCCCTCAGTTCCCCACAGGGCTTGTACTCCAGCCCCTTCACCATCCTCGTTGCCCTTCTCTGGACACATTCGAGCAACTCAACATCTTTCTTAAACTGCGGGGCCCAGAACTGGACACAGTACTCGAGCTGTGGCCTAACCAGTGCCAAGTACAAGGGAAGGATAACTTCCCTGGTCCTACTGGCAACACTATTCTTGATGCAGGCCAGGATGCCATTGGCCTTCTTGGCCACCTGGGCACACTGCTGGCTCATGTTCAGCCTCCTATCAACCAGCACCCCCAAATTCCTCTCCATCTGGCCATTCTCCAGCCATACCATCCCAAGCCTATAATTCTGTATGGGGTTATTGTGATCAAAGTGTAAAACCCGGCATTTAGATTTACTAAACCTCATACTATTGGATTTATCTGGATTTACTGTTGCCTTTTCCATTAGACCTCAACATGAAGGACTGAGCTCTTTTTGCTGCTGCTGCTGTTTGTTCAGTGAAGCCATAGTTTAGCCAGGTGGAAAGTGGAATTCTTAACAATAGAAAAGACTACAATATAATTAAAAATACATGACTGTTATGAGTCACAGCCTTATCTTGGAAAACCAGTTTATAACAGTGCACATTAATACTTTGTCTGCACTTTGAATCTCAACTCATAATTCATATAAAAACCAAAGAATGCCAGACTATGAGGCCAGAGCTCAAAATGCATCATTTGCAATTCTACGCTGTCCTCTAAAGGCTGCTTCAGGAATTTCAGTCTCTGAGTTTGAAAAGTAAAGTCCTTCTGCTCTGTGTCCATGCACTAGAGCACAGGCCAGCAGGTCCAAGAAATATGAGGGGGTTTATGTAGAACTTCAGATGCAGCTCTGCAAGCCACTGCAAGAGATTTATCTCGCCAGAGACACAGAGAGACCACTTCTGTGAGGTGCGTGACACTGCACTGACATCATTGCTGGCTCTGGCAAGAAATGGGATCAGCAGGATTTCTATTATTCTGCATCCTGATACAGTTCGTTCTGCTGGTGAAGCTTGAAGTCCCTCAGCATGTCCAGGTGCCTGCTACAAATAGTAATCTGAATCCAAATCAGCTTGCCAGCACTGAACTAAAAATTTTGATCTTGTTTGTACCTCGCTACCCCTTGAAAGGTGATTTTGAATTCTTTCTTTATAAAGGAGAAAGGTCAAGCTTCAAATAAGCCTACAGATATATAATTGCCCATAAACAAACACTATAGTTTAAGTCATAGGCACCTGTAAACTTCTTCTATGCAGCTGTCCCTTCTGAGTCATTTACAGTGTTGCCCTTTAATGGTCTTAATTAAGGAAATGGTAACTTTAATTATTTTGTTTTGCTTCCTGGCTACCATCCAATTACACTTTTCTGTAATTATTTCCTATTCTGTTATTTATGTCTGGTTTGCTCTTTTTCTTTGCAGGAGCTTTCTTTACATTTCCAAAACTTTTTACCCATGAAATATTGGAACCTGTCCATACGTTTTAACTGTAATAAATCTGGATCTGATTCTGCTTTTGTCTTGAACTTTAGTTGTGTTAATAAAGTTGTAATGAGTACAAATTCTGCTCTTCTGGTTTAAAAAATACTATTTTCACCCCACATTTGATGTTCTCTTTATGCTTTCCGTTCACCACTAAATGGTGCAATTTCACTCCTCTCCATCTGATGGTTCAGTTGCTTGTTTTCTAAAAAACTTTGGTTTCTTCCTTTTCTACCCATTATAATATGCTCCAATTCTTATTTTTACACACCATCTTGTTAAAGAAAAGTTCCCCACTGCCTTTTTAATTACTGTGGTAAGCCTATCTGTAATTTCCCTCTGTTCCTTCACTTGCATCAGCACCGTTCAACAGAAACAAGAGGTAAAACTCAGTACAAATACCCTCTTTTAAGGAGTGGATGCTGTAACTTGTCAGAAAGCAAGGCAGAAGACAGTGTTCTTTGCCTCTCTCTTGGTAATTTTTGGAAAAACTTTAAAGGGTGATGAAGTGGCCTTTTACAATGTTCCCATTGTAGAAGTGAGATGCATCCTAGATGATTAACTATCATGTACTTGTGGCATGTATCTCAAATGCAAATAATTGTTTTTCACATTCTGTGTCACTGAAAGATTTTTTACACAGGGTAATCACCCTCTGACAGCTTTTTCCTATAATACCTTTTAATATTCAGACTGATGGTAATAATGACTCCAATTGCATTTTCTATACCCTAATGTTTAGCTAACTTAATTGCTGTTCTGATAACATTTAACATAATTTATTCCACAAAGAGCTAAACTAAATTAACAGTGTAGTGATAGAAATTTCACCTCCCACACTCCTCAGATTTTTCTTTGCATGTTTTTCTTTCCCTACTTTTTCCTGACCATCTCTTTGGTCACCATTTTCTGCCTTCCACATTCCCTGCTCTCTTCTTCTCTGTCCTTCTTTTTGCAAATGAATATCCATCACTTTGGTTTCTTTGACTTTCCTGATCTCTGTGTTCTCTCTGATCCCATATACCTCTGGGCAGCTTTGTCTTTTCATCTGCCCCTGAGTTTCTATTTCCATCCATGTGGCACTCAGGTTTTAGTCCAATGATGTTATGAGAGAATGTACAATATTAGACAGTCAAAGGGTATTAGCAAAAAGCTAACTTTGGAACAAAAAGAAAGAAAATAAATACTGACTAAGGCACTTTTGCTGCTCTTCTGGTGAAAAAAAGTAAACATCAAGTTAAACCTTATAAGTGATTCCGAAGCCTTAAAGACTGCATTATACCAAGCTAACAGAAAGTAGTTAAAATACTACATCAAAGAGCCTGTTTCTTCAGAGAGTCTCAGTAGTTCATACCCTAAATTCATAGTATTCCTTGTCAGCATAAAACTAATATGCTTTCATTTGATGTTAAAGCCATGGTTCAGCAAGCCCTCAGAATGAAATATGACTTGTTAAATCAATGACTGTAGAAACTTTTCACTTTGAACAATTGCAGGCTAAGAAAGAGAGTATTTTACTTGCGACTGTTTATTGTTATCCTTGGCACTGGTAAGTAATTTTGTTTTATTAAATAGGGGAGAGCAAACAACAGTTACAATGTCCCTGTAGAAACCAAACAGAATTATTTCCTCTGACTTCTGAAACAGCAAGTTCTGGTATCTGCCCTTGCTCTACTTGCCAATATTTGCACATCTCTTGTAGCTCGCTCAACTCTTTTCTTCTCCCAAGTTAGCAGAATCGTATTAGAGGTTAAAGTGGTATTTTAGGTTTCAAGTAGACAAAAGATGATTTTCAAAATTAATTAGGCATGTTGGAGAAGTCTGAGCACCTTTATGTGAGTGTGAAATATGTTCTGTCATCTCTGAGGCTGCTCATTCAGGTCAAAATTGAAATGAGCACAACTGTGCACACTCACAGCTCATTTCTAAGGTCAGCATTAGGAAACATTCTTACAAGGTCACAGAGGACTCCAATCTTTAAGTCTAGAAGTTTTAAATAAAGTTTCAATTTTCTGTCTAAACACCTTTTTTTTTAATCATTCATTACCTTTCAATACTCAGTGTGTTTAAAAATTTATGTTTGTACTTAAAGAATGTCTTCAATACTGAAAATCATCGTTAGATGTAGCATGCTGGAAGTTATAGCTTCACACTGACCAAAGATAATTAGCCATTCTTGATAGGAATGCTATTTTAAAAAGTTGAAAAACTTCCTGTCTAAAACATAGACATCTTGTATATGTGACAGGAGGAAGATAGAATCCTTCCACAACTAATTTTAACAAAATAAACCACGTAGATTTAGGCTTTTAAAATAAATAGTATACTCCTATGTACAGTTTAGAGACCTTGGCATTTATTCACTGAATCTGCTATAAGAGAGGAAAATTCACAAGGCCTTGACTGAAAAATAGAATCACTAAAATAAAACTGTATTATGATTATATTTTGTCCTTGATCTCCTATCCTAAGCCTGGAACTAATTCACTGAAAAATACATTATATCGTGAGTGTCTGCATTTCTTAGTGGGCACTTCTAAGATACTAAATTGCATCATACTGTACCCTGAGGCAGTCAAGCTGCTGTAATCTACAGAGGGTGATAAAACTTTCAGGGGCTGTTTTTTAACTTTTTCTTCTTCAGGGTACATATTGGTTAAGACATAATTCTTCTATCAGTTACCAGAAAAAAATACCCTTAGTAGTTTAAAAGAGTAAGACAGAAATACTTTGCAGTTCTTTTCCTCTTAAAATATTTATGATATTGGTAGGATCACATGGTTAAGCCCCTCACCCCAGAAAAGTGTTGCATATCGTATAACATCCTAAGTTGTGTGATAGTGTTATTCTCAGTTTCTGCATTTCTATTTTTAATGCAGTTTCTCCAAAATTTCTTTAGGCCTTGGCAACCCTGAAAAGGAGGGGGCTGAGCAGGTAAGGTCAGTTAGCAATGGCATCTGAACAGGATACAGAAAAGAGGAGAATCTGGGATTTTTCAGCCTGGAAACACGGCTGGAGACATAGACCTTCAGCTCTATTTTTATTTTCAGACACTGCAGCTCTAACAGCAAAACACTGAAATTACCAGACAAAAGTGTGCATTACACAACTAACAAAATCAAAACCAGCCCTGTATAGTGTGTTGCTAGGAGTTATTCTTTAGCATTGATTGCAGTATATAAGCATTTCAGTGTTAAAAAATAAAGTCAAAAGGCAAAAATCTCATATGTTTCAATTAAGTAATATATCTGAGACTGCTGCTGTCACCCACTGCAAGGAAAACCACTTGTACAGCAGAGGGAGACTGTCAACTTGTACTCCGAATACATACATTTATGTAGAATTCAATATTGGTCTTTGGGCATTTCTTTCTCATTTTTGTTAGGAATTGCTAAATTCGGCAGCCTGACAGAGGTGAGGCTGTCACAGTTCCATGACCTCACATCCAATCAATAGCAAGGCTCAGGATGCATCCCCCACAGATAGGCATGTGCACACAGAGCATGTGTACACACTGCATATGTATTCATACACTGCTGGCAACACAAGTCAACCCAGACCACCACACAGAGCACTCACATGAACACAGGCAGCACCAACAGCCTCATCCTCCTAAGCTGTGTGGAGGATCATTAGGAGATGTAGATGTATTATATATTAGTGGGACATCTACATATCTCACTAATAAATAATATATGTATACGTATATAAAACTTATAAAAATAAGTACAATGTTGTTTTGCACCAGGTCAGTGAGAGAATGATGGTGCAGGGTTCTTTCTGAGTCCTAGTAACAATGGCCTGGCAAAAATCATGCTTAACAAAATATCTGCTTTAATATCACAGAATAAAACCAGGAATACAAATAGGATAAAAAGAGGAATACAAGTAACAAGGAAAACTTGCTTCAGATGCTGGTACCCTGCTTCTGTGCAGCACCAGATAGAGCCTGGATGTATTTTGCAGTGATGCACTACACAGGTCCCGTCCCGTGGAGGGCTCCTTCTCCCCATGCCCTGGAGCAGGTACAGGGCTCTCTGTCAGGTTCCCATACAGCAGCTGCACATGCTGCTCAAGCATGAGCAAATTGCTCAAGCACCAAGTACAAGGCCACGTAGAGCAGACATGTCTGTTCAACATCACTAATTCCTTGAACACACCACCTTCTGCAAGGCCCGCAATAAAAAGGTTGATCTCTCCAGCAGCTGGACTTAAACACACACTGTCCAGTCAGCAGCTGATCCCTGGACCCTCTCATCTCTGGGTTTATCTCTCCTCTCACTGCAGTGTCTGAGTTGCTGGCACCACAGTTCCACCCACAGTTCCACTCCAGTTGCTGCACTCAGACCTCCATTATAAGCACAGAGGAAAGGAGTTTAATAAGGAGATAGGACAGGCTACATGACCAGATGAAAGCCAAAGATAGCAAAACATATCTTTGTTTTTAAAGACCATCCTGTTTATGCACAACTGTCCCTTTTTATCTGCTTTACCCACTCTTTTCCTTGCTTTTGGGCCACCTCAGTAAATCATGGCTGAAGAGGAGAAAAAGGTGGACTGGTTTTTCCAGCATTCTTGATTGGATGGCTGCCCCACGCAGTGATGCATTTATAGGAACATGATCCTGGAGCACAGTTAGCTTTGGGCAGCTCTGTAGCGTTTCTGTCGTGAGAGTTTTGTAAAATCAGTGTCCTCCTTCACACAGATGAAGATTCTTTCAGGAACACCATGCTTTGTGTTGCAGAAAAGCTCCACTAGGAAATGCTGACAATGTCTGAAAGAGGGAAAGACCAGCTACAGGAGAAAGCAGAGCGTAAATCAGCAGAAGGAGGGGGGGGCTGGAAAAGGCGTTAGCTCCTACCCATTTCCAAGAGATCTTTCAGCAGAGCTGGTCCAGTTGCTCCATACTGTTGATTCAGAATCTTACTCTCAGCCTGGCAATCAGAGAACGTCTGAGTGTAGCAATGGCTCTTGCCACAGCTACAGGTGTACAAAGCAATCTCTGAGAAAGAGAACTGATGCCATTGCCTGAGAAACTGAAAATCCCAGGAACAGTCCCATCCACTTCCATGGGATTTCCCTGCCTAGATAGGTTATTCTATGACTGTTGGTGCATCAAGTCACAATGTTCTGCTCTTTGAAGTTTTGATTCTCTTGTATGATTATGACAATGCTATCAACATAGTTATTTCTAAGCCCAAAGGAAGGTTTACATATTTATTACTCAACTTTTGATCCACTCTCTTGATAATCTAGCCTTAACAGTATAGGGCCAACAGATGCTCACAAAGGTTCACCTTTTTTGTCTGTATAGTTTGTTCATTGCTCTATCTTCCTTGAAAAGGAGCTATTGTCTTCCCCACGCTATGTTTTTTACACCACAACTGACCAATTTCAATTGTAAGATAAAAAACTTATGTAGATTGAAATAAACCTAACAACTGCCATGTTAGGGGATAAGAGACTGGTCTCCAACCACGAAGGAGCGTAAGGACAATGGCAGGTCCCCACTGGTCCCCTTAGCCTGGCAGTCAGAGCAACTCCTTCAGCAGTGAGAACTCTTCCCAGATTGACAAGTTTCTGCAGAAATACCTCAAAATGATCATTCCCAGAACAACGTCTACTGTGTTTCCTAGTGTGTTAGGTTTTGTAGCAGGTGGTTTCAGGAGTGGCTTCTGTGAGAAGCTGCCAGAAGCTTCCCCTATGTCCAGTACAGCCAATGCCAGCTGGCTGCAGGATGGACCTGCTGTGGCCAAGGCTGAGTCAATCAGGTGTGATAGTTACACTTCTGTAATAACATATTTAAGAAGGAAAAAAACATTTATTTGGCAGATGAAAATTGCAGCCAGAAAATCAGAGTGAGAACATGTGAACAACTCCACAGACACCAAGGTTGGTAGAGGAGGGGGAGGAGGTTCCCCTGTAGCTCTGATGGAGCAGCTGTGCACCTGCAGCTCATGGAGGACCACAAGGCTGCAGAGATCCACATATAGCTCATGGAAGAGACCCAAGCCAGAGCAGGTGGATTCCTGAAAGAGGCTGTGATCCCATGGGAGACCCATGTTGGGAGCAGGGTCCTGGCAGGGACCTGTAGACTTGTGGAGAAAGGAGCCCACACTGGAGCAGGTTTTCCTGGCAGGACTTGTGGCCTTCTGGGGGACTCAAACTGGAGCAGCCTGTGCCTGTAGGACTGCACCTCATGGAAACCTCACGGAAACATAATGCACATTGCATCAGTTTGTGAAGAACTGTTGCCCACAAGATGGACTCACCTGAAGGACTTTCTCCCATGGCAGGGACCCCACGGGGAGCAGCAGGGGGAAAGAATCCTCAATTTGAGCAGTAGCAGAAAGAACTTGTGATGAAGTGGCTGTAAGCCCCATTCTGTTCCCTGAGCCACTGCAGGGGAGGAAGTAGAACTTGGGAAGGAGGGAAGAGTGAGAGGAAGGTGTTTTTATTTTACTTCTCATTATCTTGCTCTGATTCTGTTACTAATAAACTTAATTAATATCCCCATTTCAAGTCTGTTTTGCCCATGACAGTAATCAGTGAGTGATCTCTCCCTGTCCTTATCTCAACCCATGAAGCCTTCATTTAATTTTCTCTCCTCTGTCTAACTGCAGAGGGGAGTAAGAGAGCAGCTTCAGTGGGTAGCTGGTGTCCAATCAGGGTCAATACACAACACTAAGTACTGCTGGATTCATTTTAGCAGCAAAGGGAACTGGAACTTAACCTTCCTCTAGAACTTGTCCTCTACATCAAGCACAGGTGCTGCCTCCCTGGCCTGTGGATTATCTAATGATATAGGGGATTATGCAAAAAGTCTCTCAACACACAGTGGCCAAAAAAAGTGCTCATGCAGCTAATTTTTTTTCCTCAAGTTTTGTCATTCTCCCAGACTTTATAAGAATATGCCACAACCACATCCACAAAAACAGAGTGCTCCTGCCTGTCAAATGATTTGTGATGTCAAGCTCAGCATCTGTCAGCATTACTTTGGCAGACCAGGTATCATTGGTTTCAGTCCACACTTCCTTAAAGCTAAAATGCCACCTGCCAGGACACTCCATGACAGCAGCTGCAACAGCAGGTCCTTTAAGGGCACTAGGTTTAAAGCCTTACGTGCTTTAACAAACCACGGATTCCAAGGCCTGCACAACCAGGGGAATCCGTTTGCCCAGAGGGAAAAACAGCTAGTCCAGAGCTGCAAGTCAGTGCATCACCCCATGATAATTCCCTTCCACTGTAACAGAGAGAAGCCTTATGTGCATGGCCTGGCAGATGCCTTTGCCTCCCAGGGCTTTAAGGAGACCAAGGGCAAAAGAGGCCACAGATCTGGTTGATCTGAGGGTAATTGTTAATTAATGAACTGCACACAACTCCCAGTGTAGATAAGACTGGTACCAAAATCCTGTAATTGGTAGGGATTTGTATGTCAATATACTCCTGGAATATACCAGCTGGAAGCTGCTTCTTTCTTACCCTGGAAAAATCAAACTTTCAAAAGCAAAAAGTAAAACACTTGTTTGAAAGATAATTGTGTTTTTATTTTTCTAAGCTTGCACTTGTGGAACATAATAAATGACCTGATATGATAACAACTTTGCAAAAGAAGAATCCCACTTTCCCCAACATCTGGACAGCAATATATAAATATTTACAATGAAAAAATAGGAAAGAGAATGAAGTCATTACCCAAGTCTGTTTCTACGTATCTGATTTTCAACATTAATTATTCTTAACCAACACTTTCCTTCGCAGTACTGAGGCTTTAACTTCATTTTTTACATCTCATGTGCAACAGATACACTCCTGACTCTGCTTCTATAGTTTGCTTCTGTACAGTAATCATAAAATTTCCCCACTATATTCCAGGTTCTTATCTTGGAAAACAACAAAAAATTAAATATAAGTTTATGTCTCCTGATACAAAGTTTCTCACATAGTCAAACACATCACAACACTGAAAATCAGCATGATGAATGCTGTATAGCTTCTTAAAGACAATAGGTCTGGGTCCTGATCTGTTGGCTTTAACAAAAACGCTCTTCAAATAGAACAAATACATATAGAAAAAATAACCTTCTTATTTTCTTATTAAAAAAAGGAAATGGTGCTTTCTATAAACAGAAGATGTGATTTCCTTGACACAGATGTAAGTTACAGTGGAAAGAGCTCAGAAAGCTTCAAATAAAATTGACATTTGTTTAAAAGGATGATTTAACACGTTGATAGGATGAGGTTCAACCAGCCCATTCAGTCTGGTAGTTCTAGAAACAACAGTGTAAAAAAACCCTACTTTTTTTTTTTGCTTTCTGCTATACAGTGTCACACAATCACATGGCTGAAAACACATTGCCTGCAGCAATGGTAGACACTGACCACAAGTGGTTTGGTTGCATTACGTCAACACTGATTGCTGTGTCCAACAAGAGGTTCAACACCCTTCGGATACCGAGGTGCAGTCCTTGGCAGCCATTTCACATGTGTGAGCTTCGTCTGCCTCCAGTGCCCAACGACACACGCAGCCTTGGCTCTCTCGCTTTATAGTGTTCATTGAAGTCCAATCTAAAGCTAAGGAACCGAAGGCTTTCGTCTGAACTGGTTGTCAGCAGGACCAAGAACTGTTGGACGATTCCCTGAAGGAGAAAGAAAAACCCAAGAGACAGCTAAGAAAACATCCCTAGTGTGTTCTGCACATGAGTGCCAGGTGCAGAAAAGACAGGCACAAGGGTTCATACTCAATTGTAAACAAATCAGTGATGCTGGATTAATTCTTTCTACATAAACACAGAGCTTCTTTTTATCTTCCAATACCATTCACGTCAGAGCTTCCAGCGCAAACAGCTTGGACTGGATCTTTTGAAGCATGCTCCCCCTTCCCCATGCCATGCTGGCACCCTCTATCTGTCTGAAGGCTCTAAGGCTGCAGGGTACAACTGTCCTGGAACACTGTTCAGGACCCAACCTGTGACAACAGGAGATCTCACATTGTTTCCAGGACACGTACAATGCCAGGCAGGCAGCACTAGAGCACTGCTTGCTTCAAGCACACTTTTTGATGTAGGTTGTACAGCACAAGTAGCACCCCAGAAAAGCAGAGTGTCCCCATTAGGGCAGTCAGTGCTACAGACCCAATAGCTGGACTACACATTTGGAGCAGTTTTTATGGAGGATTTGCATTTGGTATGCAGGAGGCATGCTTCTGGATCCCACCTTTCCATTTGGCTCCAGCCAAGGGACTGCAGGAGCCCCACAGCATACAGGAAGGGTGAGGACTTGAAGAGGATGAAATTACCCATTTGAAGAGTTCATTCCTGATCGCCACTAAACACTAATGAGGACGTACACAAAACTATAGCATTCCATTATTTCCACAGATGACCAAGGCTGGCCAGGAAAGTTATGCATAAAAATCCATAGTAGGGCTCAGCAGGAATACAGTCCAAGCAGCCAAAATCTACATTGCCACCATGTAACAATCCTGTAGAGCACAGAGACTATGTGTTTACAGCCTATGCTTAAATCTGGTTTTTGTTGTGAAGGGGCAGTAGGAGTAGAAAGAGATCTCCAGTATTACAACCCAGCAGCAAATTCCTTGCAAATTTAAGTCCTCGTATCAAAGCTCAGGATCCCTACAGCTTTCAACAAAAGCCACCAGTATTTTACAGTCTATGTGTACTGCTCTGTCTTGCTTCAAAACTCCCATGAGAACCGAACTCCTTCGACAATGCAGCACTTCATCCAGGTTAATTAGAGTTTGGCAATGCTATTGGCAATACAGAATGGATGTGTGGCAAAACACCAGAGAGGAGGACTGGAAAGAGCTCTGTACAGGCTGTACATCTGCTAGTGTCACCTAAAACTGCTATCAACAATGAATTGTCCTCTCACAAGGTAAAACAAACATATGGGTAATCCAGCAAGACAAGGAATATTTGTCTAAATGTGTATTTATGGATGTAAAAACAAAAAAAGATGCAAGAAACAGCAGCAGCAAGGAAGAAAGCAGGCCCTACAGCTTCAATTTAAATTTACTATCAGTATTTTTCAAAAAATATCTTAACTTTAGGCATGTCAAAGGAGGTAACAGAAGTTAAGAGGTATATCACATGAAGAGTATCTGACATGTCAAAGTTAAAAGATGAATGTGGATAGGGTTTGGTTTTCAGCTGACCTGAAAGGTTGCTGTGGCACACGGCTCTGCATTCCTACCATTGCTTTCTGAAATGCTTTCCCTGAAATCTAACAGCTGATTTTTCTGGGGAGTGGGAGCTTTATCATCACAACAAATTAAGACAAAACCAGAATAAATTACCATTAAAGATGTCCTGCACACGTTCCCCCAAACAGCTTATCCACTGCCTACCTCAGTGAGCTAAAAATAAAGTGTTAGGCCCTTAACAAGAAACTTTCTGCAGTCTTTAATAGCAACGACTTCTAAATACAGTGAGAAAAAATGGAATGCAGAAAGATTTCTATTCTCCCCCCTCAGATTACACCAAAATTTCACCAGATAACTTTCACTACTACAGGAAGGAGACTTACATGAAAATACTCTTCTCCTTTGTCAAGGGAACATAAATGATCACAAAACCTTTGACTACTAAGAACAGTGAAGATAGTCTTCTAAGTAGAGAAGAAAAAAATGAAGACCTAGATCCAAAAACTGCATACAGAATTTACACCTACTCAATATCTGAAATTCATCTCTACACAAAGCTTAGCATGTTTAAAAAAAAACAAAATCTAAGAAGCACCTGGTAAAAGTGAGTGAGTATTCGCAGCTGTGAGCACATTTTAGGTATTGAGTCTTGAAATTCTTTCATCCTCTTGCTCTCTTCTTCCTCTTCTGATGCAGTTACACCCCACTTGCCCTACAGAGAGGCAAAATGAGTTAAGATGTCAAGAGTCATACAATGCAAGTTGCTAACTAGGCCACCTGCTGCCCAGCTAAACAACCATATTTACACAAAAAGCAATCATTACCATAGAAACACAAAGATGGAGCCCCCTCCAATACTGAAACTATCAGTCCCTTTGTGGGTTGTACAGCACATGAAAGAAATCTGAGGTTAGCAAAGTAAGCAAGTTCCACACCAGCACTGCATGTCCCACAGACTGATAGCAGGGAGGCAGACATGGAGCTATGGCATCTTTTACAAAAGGGTTCAAAATATTAAATCCTCTTCCATTCATTTCACCTAATAGCCCCAAATTCCTTCATCCTTCACTAGAGAAGTGAAATCAAAAACATCATTCAGCAGTTTTACCTGAAGTCACAACTGTATTTTTCATTTTCACTGTACCCCTGCATGGTATATAAAATCCTCCATGTATCAAAAGACAAGCACATCTGCCTCAATTTATTTCCACATTCTAGTAATATTCTTACTGCACCTCAAGCTCACGCTGCTTTTTCCTCTCTTCAAATTGCAACCTCAGCTGCAATTCCTCCAGAGCAGCTCTGTACATTGCATCTTGGGCATTCTGGAGCTCAATGATCTGATCAAAAACTGCTCGAAGCTGGTTGAGAAGTACCTGTGACACAGTGAGACAACCAAATCATCAAACAATTGTACAGCAAAGAGTTTTACATTACTATCATTCTCCAGAACATTAATAATAAAAAAAAATATAAATCTTCTTTACACGCAGCTGGAGAGACTGTTTTGCAAAGCCCTAACTCAGTTGTTGCATGATCACATGATCACACATGTTGTTAGGACTGAAAATAAGTGGCTCACACTATATCAAGTTTTATTATCAACATGTGTGACTGTGTCTGGACAGTAAGTACAGAACCTACCATTATCAGAGGAACCTACCTTATATCAGAGGAAGAAAAATTACTTTTCCCTTTACTCCTGCAACATAACAGAACGTGGTTCCTAGAACATAAGCCAAGACCATTTAATCAATTTAATGCAAAGGAGAAGACTTACCCTGGAATCGCTATCCAGCAAGCACCGAGCTATGATTGTGTCCAGAAAAACCTCATGAGCTGCAATGATGTGATCCAAGTCCTGTGCTTGTTGGACCTTGTTCCAGAGCTCATCCCATGAACATTCAAGCACCTAGAGCAATGATTCAGGATTGGGCTGTTTTGATTGGCTAATGACAAGATCTTTGAAATTTAAGACACACAACACATACAGAACATTAGAAGTACTTCATTTTTAAATAACTAATTGGGTGGATAGAGTATACCTCAAATGTAATGTAATACTGCATTTGATGTATGAAGTGGACCATTTCTGATGCCAGAACATGACACTGATGCAGCACCCCAGAAAGTTCTGTAAAAAATTCAGAGATGGCATATTAAAGACTATAAAGGACAAGCACAACCAGAAATCAGATTGGTACAAGAAAGAGGGATACATGAGGTACAAACAGGAAGATATCAAGGAAGATGAATAAAAAGGGACAGAGGTATCTATGAGATTAGAACTCTTATATTAGTGCAACTTTTCAAGACAGCAACCAAGGATTAACAAGAAACAGGAAGCTTCCTTTTATAATTACATTATTTTACCTTCATCATCCATTAAATAGCCAGTCAAAAGGTCCAGCAAAATACAAAATTCATTTGTCCCAGCAGACACTTTTTCCCCCTCTTAACATAAGAGGCAGTCATCTAAATCCATTTTAAAAGTACATCATCCATTTGGCCATCTCTCACCTGGCATGCTTTTCAGAAGCTTGGCATTACACATATGCCCTTTCCATATATCAGTAAGGATGTACTCCATTCGCTTCGCTCTCCAGAGGAAATTAAATACTCTTAGATAGTGGCTCATGCATTCACGTGTAAATACCTGCAAAACAAAGAGATTATCAGCACAAACTTAACAGACATACCATATGTTCCAACAACCTCTTCACAGTCCATCTTACCTAATCCATGCAGTTTATTGGTAAATATTGTAAAAAAACCAACCAACCAAAAAAAACAAATCACCAACAACTCCTGGAAACACCACAGCTTTTAAAAAGACCCCTCCTTGAAGGCTGAATGGTTACCTAACATTCAAGGAGGCACAGGGCACTGCTGGAAGTGTAAGGAGGAGTAAAGGTGACAAAGCCTAAACACTTTCCTCTTTTAAAACTATATAAGAAAATTCCTTCTGCTGGTCAGACTCACATTTTGTCCAAATTAAAAAAAGTTCTTTACAAGTTCTTTATAGAGGCTAAATGCATTCTTACCAACAGTGCAGCTGCCTTCTCAGTAGTTCTAGTGAACGCTGCCTATCAAATGCCATTTAGACAACATAAATATGTTCTCATCAAACATATCCTTGTAAATTTCCCAAGTCAGCTTCTATAGACTAGTAATAATAAAGGAGGAGCACTCCATTTATTAAGTACTTGCTAAAAACTCTGCTGGAACAAATGAATTACTGATTTTCAGTAATGATTGTTTTAAATGTAGTTTTTCAGTACCCACAGTTAACTTACAAGAATTGGCTTAATTGTTTATACAGTGGATGCATCCTAGATGCAAAAAGTAGTATTTCTGATCTCACACTCCAGAATAAAAAGATCATTTAAATGGAAAAATATTCAGCAATTCAACTCAGTACCCGCGACACGCTCACAGTCAGCAGTACACGACATTACCGTTGCTATTGGCCCATCAACATGATAGTCCAAGCTGAAGACATCCCATCCAGTGTCCCCAGGAGATACCTGGAATTAAAAAGATACACTACTTTCAGCACATACATACTAGCAGTGAAGACAAACTCACTCTTTCATCAAATGCCTAAGAGAAAACAAGCATCCATATCAATAAGAGATATTAGATTAAGCAAAAGTTAATCCGACTTTGATAAAAGGATGAGATTCATCTCACCCAAATGTTCATGTTTGTAATGTCAACATTTCTCCACTGCAGCTAGTAACAGAAAATGAAAGGAAGTAAAAACTTCTTGGGCAGGACTATAGACTTATTTCAGATGCTACAGCTCATCACTCAACGCCCACCTCTGGGAGTGGAGATCTCTCATTAATTCAAGTTTATCAGAAGACTCTTTCACTAGTTGTGCTTTCACTGCTTCCCTCTTTGTAACTACAGACAACAAAGAGACATACATTCCAAACAGCCCCTCCTCACCCCAATTCTTGTAAGAGCAACAGCACTAAAAACTGTTTGCAGAAAGTTGTATCAGGGCCACCAGCATCAACCCCTGCTGGGTCCCAAATACTCAACTTCATATTCTCAATCGCTTTAAACCCACAGCTTGAAATACAAAAGACAGGAAAAGGGAAAAGATGATGAATTATTAAATGAGGTTTATATAATTCAAAGTAAACTTGAATGGAAAGCAAAGGGGGAAAATGTATTTACATACAGATATGAAAGTTTTGTTTTATATAGATGTCTGCATCTATACACACACACACACAGGTATGTTTCAGGTCAGAGTCACCAAGATGCAACAGACCTCCAGAAGTCGAACATCCAATCGTTTGAGAATCTCAGGATTATCAAACTGGGCATTAGTTGCCCTCACTGCTGTTTCAAGGATTCCAGTTAGATTATGCTGATATAAGGTTGTAGCCGGTCGTGCAAGCTCTGGCCTGGTGGTTATGAAACAAACAGTTATAGCCTATTACTGAAATACTCTGCAGCAGCAATTCAGTAGTAACTGCAGCATACAGGAGAAGACTTTTCTGACAGATATTCAAAACTTCTCAGATTACTCTTTCAGTTTTACCCATGATGAAAATCAATAAGCAAAATATTTGAGCAAAGTATGAGCAGAATATGTCTATTCATATGGAGCAATACTCCTGAACACCAGCATAAGGAGTAAATTCATCCTCGTTTAATGCCAGTAATTTGAAGTTACCAGAACTGCCAGCTTAGCTATTTTGCAATTTGAGTTGTATTCATGTCTAAAATGAAACAGATTACATCATTAACACACTAAACCACTAATTCCATTTCAGTTCTGAGAAACTTACTGAGAGCGATCTCACGGGCTTAGAAGTGCTGGCAGAAGCCCAAAAACCCACTCCAAAACTTTCCAGAGAGTTACAGCATGCAACTCTTGCACTCTCTCTCACTACTTCTGCCTCAAATATAATACTGACTTCACAAACCAAGACTATTCTGCTTAACATTGATTTTCACTTAAAAAGCATGGTCACCTACAAAATATCCCCAGATAATTTTTATTCACAAACAAGTTAAATGAAGCTCTATTACAAAGCCTGCATTCTATATCAAAGGAAAGTTTTGAAAACAACATTTTTGATAGACTAAGTTTCAGCAGTAGTATCAGCATGTAAAAGCAGTGAGCTTGCAAAACCACTCTAAATATGAGCATTTAAAACAGAGGGTGGTGAGAAATCAGATTTTTACCATTACATTAAGAAGTTTCGACACAATGTTTTGGACCAAAAAATTCCAAAACACAGAGGTCTAACATTCCCAGCAATGCTAACTAGTGGCATTCAAAAAGACCAGAAATTTTCTGCTTAAACTTGTTAACAGGAACAAGGGAAATGCTAACATCCTTGAGGCTGTCACAGGGCCAGAATAAAGATAACTATACGTGTGTACAGTACTATAGCATAAAGTTTGAGCCTCGGGGTCAAAAAATAAAACCCAAAATAGAACTTGGAAGTTATTAAAGAATTAATTAAATTAGATACTTGAAGGACCCTCTTTCAAAAGAAAAACAGTTTCTGTACTGATCATGCACATTTGGAAGCATCAGAAATTCAATGTAATTACCCTTCCTATTCTCTTACTTGAGCAAGTCCATTAAATGCCTGATAAAGTCTCCTTGACCAAGTAGTAAGTAGCGCCTCATGGCCTGCATGTGTTCCAGTAAATTGTACTTCTTATTGAGAACATCCAGCAAGTATTTGCTGGTCTCAAAATAAGCTGCATCAATTTTCTCTTGAAAGGCATTTTCCAGATCTGTGAACAAATCAGCAGCTAAAACAAAAGAAATATTAAATTAGTAGTTTTTCAAAACTGGCAAACAACCATTGGTGTTGAAACATGCAAACAGAACTATTTCTTCTGATTCACTATATTATACATTTGCCATAGTGAAAGCAGGTTTAAAGCAGCCTACATCTCAACAATATTGATTAATAATTACAAGTACAAGCCCAGCTTATCCTTTCCAATACAAGCACATACTTTTACACTAAAAGTCATCACTTTCACATAAAAAAATTGGTGTTTTTTATGCTTGCTGAAATACTGCAATTTACAAAATAAAGTAATTTGAAGGAAATCTAAAAGCTCAAATTTAGAGAATAGCTTTGTTTGGGGAGTCTAATCACAAGCCACTTCTAAGGGGGAGGCAACAAATCAAAGAATCAGAAGGTCAGAACACTCAAAAGAAAAGAGCTCCCATATGTAAGAGAGAATGAGAGAAAAGGGAATATGCTTGTGTTACCTGGGGGACAGCCAACAACCTGATACTTCCTTCTCCACCTTTAGTGCATGGCAATTTGGCAACAGAAAGCAGGACACCACCCTTTAGTTGAAAGCTTATTTCCTTATTTTCTACAACTATAAGTTTAATAAGAAAGGGATTGCAATAAAGCTGTTATGAGGCAGCAAGAAATGTGGCCTCTTCAGGAAACATAGAGCAATACCCCAAATATTGGATTTTGAACTATCACAAGATTCAGACTTTCTGCAGCACTGAAAGGACATATTTCCCACTTTAAACAATTTTTAATTGCACGACTCTTTCTATCAAGGTAAAAAACAAAGATTCAGATACCAAATGAGTACATTGCTGGCTCCACATTAGTGTCAACCCGTACTGCAGAAAGGAAAAATTAGAACCAAGTTTTGTGTGGTCCTGATGAGGTGCAGCCTCAATTAATTAATTAAATGCTTATTACAAATTGAATAAACAGTAGTTCTAATAAAGAGGTCACTCTTCAATGAGGAAAAACTCACAATGTCTGTCTCAATTACATTGCCTGAGGTTCCTAATGTCTCATGCAGTAACCAGTGAAGCTCTCCATAAGACAAAAAAAGTGCAAGAATATGCAAAGATGTCAAAGACAATAAAATAGTCACAGCATTGCTGTGCTCAAAATCCCTACACTAGGAAACAGCACTTAGTCAAGTAACATGCATCAAACTTAGGGATGTGAGAATTAATACAGCCTGCAGTACGGAATCCTCAAAGTTCCCTCTCCAGTCATTGACAGCAAACCAAGACAGACAGTTCACCAAGATCTTACTCTGGCCAAAGCAATCTGATAAAGCAATTCTTGCACTGCTTAGGTAAGGAAGCATGCAGCAACATTCCCACTGTTGGGAAAAAGTTCATACAAATGCATTTGTGTCACTGGTACAGGACAAAGCACTGAGAATCTCCAATCAACTCTGACTTTCATCTGGTCTTTCCTTGTCAGCAGATCCTGTCCTCTTTACTGCTACCTTCAAAAGATGGGTTCAAGCGTGGCTGCTCATACATGTAGTGGCACCAGCCCTCTGATCTGCCACATGTCTTTGCTACTGGCTTTAGATCAAAGAATTTCCATAAGGGAAAAAAACCTGGAGGCAGAAAACAGTAGCACCTCAAGGAGCAAGCCTAGAAGGTGAAAACAAGAGAGGGAACAAGCCAATTCAAAAAGTTACAAACTAATATCTCCAGCTACTGGACACAAAAGTTGGGCCACGGGCTGGCTCAGGCAATGCCAACAGGCAGCAGGCAATTTCGTGGCTTGTCTATGGCAAGTCTACCATGTCACACACGTTGGTCCTGCCTCCACTCAAGTAAGGGTGAGCATATGTAAAAGGCAGCACCTGTAGCTGAGGATACATGGACCAGTCTCAACTACTTACTATCCCAAGCAGAGGAAAGAGCCTTTCCCCTCTCATTAGTACTGCTCCTCTCACCTGGAAGAAAGTGACCTGACCACAGCCCTTCATCTCAGACTGGAAAAGTGAATTTTACACATGTAGCTTTAACACGCCATCTCTGCACAAACATACCCCAGCACAGGCAATGCAATATCTCTGTTTGACATGCCAAACCGCTAAAAAGGTTGTTTACATCAACAAAGAAGAGGCACAAGTTTTGAAAACTGTGCAAAATGATGTCAGGACACTGAAAAACCAGAAATGGGTAAAGAAAGGGTCAGTCTAGAAGCACTGACAGACAGTTGGTACTGAATGTAGAGTGTAGTCCATTCAGCAGTTCCTAAACTGTGGACAGCTAGATGCCAGAGCTGGGGTCACTTCATCTACCTTTTTTACTGTTCCTCTTCCCCAAGTGCTACAATTCCGTGTCAGTCAAGATGACCAGCTTGTACACAGCTCTCTGACTTCCTATTTTAATACATGTTCAGACAGTTTTACACCATTATTACTTCAGCATCAAAGGAAACTCTTAGGATATTGTCACATGGCACAAACAAGCACAAAAGGCAACATTTCAAACATCACTGAATGTTCTTACCAGATTAAATGGGGAAAATGCCCTAAACACAAACGTAATTTCATGCAGAATTAAAGCAGTGCAATACCATGTGGTATTCAGACTGCAGACCACAAGCTCAGCATGCCTTCAGCACACTGCAGATGGAATGAGTAACATCTATTTCTGAAACTACACTTCTGTCTCAGTTAGGCTCAGCACTTAAGATAATGTACTTGCTTTAAAGCTCATGTCCCCAACATAACAGGAAACCTGTACTTTTGCAGATCTTCCATTCAATGGAGTAGAGGGAAACAAGTTTAAATTTAAAAAAACATTGGAAAAGCATGGCCATAAATGCTGTATTAAGTGATGAAAGTAGTGTAGCCAAAGAACGTTTTTCCTTTTTCAGGAGTAGCTGGCAAGATGATTGTTCAAATGCATTTAAAGCCCTTCACCCCTGACCCCTCTCTGCACTTTAAGTACACCTTTGACTAGGAAAGCACTGCACATGGTACAAAAATCACATTATTAAGTGACATATTTTTCCAGACATGAATAGGATCTTATTAATAGAAGATCTTCCATGAAGGTGATTCATGCTAGAAGTCCATGCTGTGAAGACTTAATATAAAAATTAATCCAAGGTTAATCTGGAGGAAAAAAAAGACAATCCCACAAAACCAAGATTCAAAGTCATGTATAAGTCATATTTGAGTAAAGGAATAACAGCAAATATATGGTACAAATTGTCACAAGGTGCAAAGAAGGATGTTCTTAGAAAATAAGAACTTGACCAAAACCCAAATATTTAGATGATTAGCATCAGAGAAATTATCCCAGTGTGCTACTCTTAACAATTAGACTATCTTTGGTATAATAAACAAGTTATCAAAAGAAGTTATAGTAGCAAAATATCACTTTTGTCAGAAGGCAGCAAGTCATCCTATACACGGTTTGCTTTAGTCTCATTGGTTTAAATGCTCACTATTTGCTACCTTCCATCATAACAATGTTAATTTCATTGCAATGAATATGCAACCAAAAAATAACCCTAAATGGTATGTAAGTTATCATTAATTAAAACTGAAATGTGTTCTAAATAAAACAAAATAACCTGAAAGAATTCTGATACTTAAATTTTATACTATTGTTCAACAGCTGGCAACCCCAATTTTAAGCAATCTTGAAAAAGAATTTTACAAACCTCCCACGTAATTCAATTTTATTTTCAGACATATTGGTATAGTGCATTTACAGACAGGCTTCTGTTCTGTTTTTATTGCTCATTCTCTTATTTAGAACTAATTGAGTGCTAATTATTTTTCAGTCACAGAATCAACTGAGTATTGTTATGGAATTTTATGAGTGAGTATATTTGATGACAAGTCAAACACAGTCATTCTTATTGCAGAACTCAAGAACATCCCTGCTCCCATCCAAGGTCTCTCAACAAAAGTCAGCCTAAGGCAGACTGGTTTCTGAACAGTTTCATTCAGAAATTCTGTACATTAACAACCATCCAGCAAACCTATCAAATTAAGAAAATTACAGATACGCATCATCATACATCTTTTCTAAAAAGTATCCATTAAAATATCTACATTTTAGGGCAGATGGGACTTGTGTACTGCTTTCCACTCCATTATCCAAACAGTTTACAGCCTAAACCACATACTGTACATAACCCAGTTCAAAAGAAGACATTGAATGACATTAAGACTCTACCATCTTTTGAAGACTCTCCAGATTTTGCCACAGCAATCATCTTTGTGGACGGAGTTTGATCATGACAAACTTGATGCAAGAAGTTTATGGACTTTCCTATTAGGAGGACCTGAACAAAAAAGGATTTTTTTTTTTAAATGACTTGCATATAAGGGAAAAAAACCTCAATAAAATACTAAACAAAATAGCCACAGCCATCAGGACAAGGAAACATGTTCTTATCTTTCTGTGCTCTTAGCTTCACAATCATAACCACAGCAATCCAGAACTTCAGTGCTAACATGAAAAGGTTTTAAACACAAAACATTTTCCCCCCTCCTTGAGATCTCCTTAAGCAAAGTTGAACACTTAGAGAATGGAAAGGAGAAACAGTCTTGGGGTTTTCCCTCAGCAAACAATGCTAAATTCCCAAGATGATTATTTACTGTTAAATTTGGACTCTATTTTCTTAATGAAAATCTAAGCAGCAGCACAGATCAAACAAATCAGAAGATTAACTTCTGGATTCATACCTTTTTGGATTGTTCCATTGTAATAAAAGAAGGGATCATTGACTTCCTCAAAGTGTATTTGTCATGCCACAACCGATCTGTTTTAACTGTGGGATCTGAAGCTACAAAAAACTGAAGATGAAAAAATTTTAAAAAATTTTAAAAACAAAATGTTAATATAATATTAATATAAATTCTCTACCCTAGAGTTCAATTTCTGTATTCAGAAAACTGTAAAAATATTGAGTGGGTTTTGCTTGCATAGCTAGCATGCAGAGTTGTCATGGCAATAGGTGACATAGTTTAATCTTCCCTATGTTATGAAACCTTGACTATCTCAGGTACTCTATCTGTAGAATAGTAGTATTTTACTACCTGTAAAATAGGTACTATCTGTAAAAAATCCTCTATGAAATACAGACGTGTATAGCATGTTTTCCAGCAATTAGTTATATAGTTAGGTAGGAGACAAAGTTCAAAATAGAACCAGTAAAGTAAAAGCATGTTTTATTTTCATCTCTGTTATTCCTCTTTTTTAACAGATGAAGAATTCAAGAGGGAAAAAAAAAAGAACAAAAATCTTGTAATTGAACTGGTGATGAAATGCTAGTCTCTCAACTCCACACAAGAAAATACTCTGATTTGTAAGCAACCCAAACTACTCCATTAGTTTTTTTAAAGGAACTTCTGGATGGATTCTGTCCTCATCCTGTCAAACAAGATACCTATTTTTTTGACAAGAACTTTTTTCACTGCCTCCAAATATGATTTCTATCAAGAATGGCTAGTTGTATATGTTCAAAAACTGTGTCTATGGTACAAGAATTGTACCTTTCAGCACACCACATCCAGCAGTGATCTTCAGTATTAAGAACACTCTTACAGTGCACATATAAATTTTTTTTAAACAGAGTTGAAAACCAAAAAAAACCAAACCCCCAAACCAGTAACACCTCACAAGTCCGAGAAGTAGCTGGGGAAAAAGTCTATTTTGCACTATAGACAAAGATTCATTGACATTTACACAAGTCTCCTGATACTGATCAGCTGTGGCTGGTATTTGTACTCATTTAAATTTTGACTAAAAGAAGCACAGTCCAAGAAAACAGACACCATATTTCACACTGAAGTAAAATTACTCAGATGTGTCTCAGAAATGCTCAAATAATTTTATAAAACGATTCTTGGGCTTCTTGGAACAAACAAACAAAAAGTCACTTGAAAAACACTCTGCTAATTTGAGACAGCAAAGTGTTGGAAGCATAAAAAGCATAAAAATAGTCCCAAGAATAAAAAAAAGACAATTACTGGAACTTGTTGATACAGAAGCCACAACAAATAACTGCAGAGTTTCTACAGCAACTCTGGAACCATAAGCTTCTTCTACCCAATCTGACAGACTAGTTATTTATCAAGGTAAGGATTACAGTAAATATTCTGAACATCATTCCTAATATATGGCTTACATTCTAACAGTTACAAAGAACTCTGCTACTGGTACAGTAAGCAAGAAAAGAGAGAAATTTCTTGGTCACTCTACAGAGGAAAGCATCTATTGTCAGTTCACCACTCTGATTCTACTAAACATGACCCAGGATACAATTTAATGAAGATAACATAATTGTATCACTGCAACCCTGTAGATATCAAACTGACTGAATTCATGAAGACAGTGATCTCTCATGTTGTTATTGCATGTATTGCTTACTCACACGCTATATAGTTTCATCACAGTCTACTTTTCCAATTCTCCTCTAAGCTCCCAAAGACACCTCAAAGCAAGCAGAAATTAAATATTTACCATAGGACATACATTACCTCATGGTATGTATCCTCCAGCTCTCCATCATATATCCAGCGATAAAGGAAATTCAGTACAGGATGGGATACGAGGCCAAGAATGTGCTGAACTAGAGACCTCATGTAGGGATCTCCTGTTTTAGTATAGGCATGAACTGCTGAGGCCAGTTCACCACCTTTTCTCCCTGTAAGATCAAAGGGGAGAGGATCAGAAATGTATGAAGGAAGACATTATGCACTCTCTTTAAATTCAGCAGCCATTGATTTTAGCTAGTCATGTGTCACTCAGAGCATGCTGAAAAGCAATTTTAAAATGTAGCAAAAGTACATTTTTTAATGTTAACAGGGAATTCTCTTAGGTTTAAGGAATGAATTATTAATCTCATTGAAGCATTAAGAAGAGTTCTCTATCTACTTTATGGTATCTTGGAGGAATGCAAATTTCAAGGCACAAGATAACACACAAAGGTTGATGTTACGCTTCTTTTCTTTCCCACTGTCTCCACAGAAAAGCATTAAAGGAGTCTAAGTGTTTTCCTTTTCTCCTATACTTGATGCTCTCACATACTCTGTAGGCATGCATGCACACAAACACACCTTTCCTGCTTTCCTGGCTGTAGTTCCCACCATAGATCTGTAAGGTAATATATGCTGTTTCTTTGCAATTTAAAAGTAAGAGGTTGTCAAAAAAAAAATAGAAAGAATATTTGCTCTGCTGTTATGCTGCACAGCTCAAAGATCCCTTGCAGCAGAGACTGTAGAATTTGAAGTTTTCAAAGTTTTCACAAATGTTTTCAAAAGTAAAAAACACTTGTAACAGATTTGAAAAGAAAAAAAATTCCAATAAGGGTAAAACAGATGTTGAGTGTCTCAACCAAAAAAAAGCCTGCTTTCTGCAAGGTCACAATCTCACAAATCTGAAGTACTCTCAGAGAGAGGCATAGACTGTAAGTCAGTTACTGGCCAAAGTTTTGGTCAACTCCAACATGACTCCTCAGCACTTTTTTGTGGATTGCCAACATGGTCACACACTATTTGCAGATATGCAAATTTTTGTTACTTCACATGAACCTGCAGATAAGTTGTAAATGACTTCCATATGCCATCATACGTAGAGGAATTGCATAATCCACATGGTAAAGAGACTAAGCCAATCATTTCATAATGTATTAGTAAGATTGTCTAAGTGTGACATTCTCTGAAAGATGATTAATTGAAAATAGCATGAAAAGTGCATGCTTAAAACTTGAAGGATTTCATGAGCACATTCTAGTTTCAAAAACACAAAGAAGTATGAGTGTATCAAAACAGCACTATTATTTGTCACGTTTTGTTTAAACTAATAGAGAGTGGAATCCTCTGGATTAGCCACTTAATATTTTCTTAAACAAACCCAAACAAGCAGTAATATTGTTGATATACACCTTGGGCATGCACAACCATAGTTACATAACTTCCCCAGAAACATTAATTTGATGTTAAACAGACCTTGACAATGATCAACAAGTGCTGCAAGGGTCTTTAACCTTATTTTAGGGTCATATGTCCAGACTAGAAGACGGCGAAGTGTTAAACTGCTCTCAAGTCCCAAATTCACACCCTGATCATCTTCCAGTTGCAACTGATCAAATTAGAAACAGAAAGACACATCAAGGAACAAAAACGGCAAAACAAAAGCAGAACTGATGTTTCACAGTTTCTGTTCAGACATCAGATTTTTACTAATACACTTGAAATACCTAGTATTGTGTGTTCTCTCATTAAATCACTGGAACAAAAGCCAAGATCCAAAATTTTCACCCAAGTGAAAACAGAGAACTAAATGTAGGTGAAAGAACAGCAACAAGCAGCAGGGTAGTAAGTTATACAAAGCAAAAAGGACAAGAAAGTTAAAGAAAGCAGATAGATTGTCACAAAGGGATCCTTAAGGACAGCAAATACTGGCCAGACACGCTCAGAAAAGAGTAAAGAAAAACATCTACAGAAAAGGCACACCCAACTTATTTTAGTTCAACATCCAACAAATTCCGTTCACTGTCTTCCTCCAGAAGCCATCAGAACTGAAGTTAGCCATATAGTCAGATTAAGAAATTTTACTACAACTGGAAAAAACCTTTAAAAGCTACAATAAGAAAAACCTGTCACAATGTGACTACCATGAATCTTCCAACACCATGGAAAATACAAGCCAAATACTTGTAACTGAGGTGCAAATGCACATCTCATGCAAGTACAGGTAGGATACGCCTGACAAGAACACAACGTAAGAATATAGAAGCAAGTTCCTAGAGCAGTCCAAGCAAACAAACCCTTAGAAAAGATGCTGTTTCCTGTACATGACAACCAAGCCACTCCAAGCTTTCATTTCTAGCCTCCCTTTTTTTTTTTTTTTTTTCAAAATACACCATACCAGTTAAACTTAAGAACAGTATCACCACATTAAGCTCAGCCCTAAAGCCAGTTAAATACATCAGCTTCTGGATGCTCCTGGGTCCATGTTTGGGTTTTTAATTTGAAAACTGGCAATAAGAGATACATGAGCAAAACCCACCCTTGAACTTTATGAAAGAGATGGCACATCATCATGGAACTACACTTTTAAATGGGCCAACAATATGAAAATAGTCTGAAAGGAAAAGACCTGAAAAGCTTATGGAATAGTAAACAGTAATTCATGGGCAGAAACATGTTCTGAGGAAGCTCTGAAGACATAATAAAAAGTTAGAGAGAAAAAAACAGTACAGAATCTTTGACAAGATTATTTTTATTCTATGCCTGAACTGCTGATTGGAAATGCAGCTAACAACTCTTAAGTTGGCAGCCTAGATTCAGATCTGAATCTAAGAACTTCATGCTTTTTCCACATGCTTTCAACCAAGTGAAATGCACAGGTTTTTTTCCCCATTCTGCAGCGTGACCTTCACGCCACAAAAGAATCTCTCCTCCACTGATGGACCTCTTTCCTTTCTTTCATAGCCTTTGGGGATGAACACTGCCAGGGGCTTCCTGAAAATCCAAACATAGTATGACTGAGAACCTCTTCAGTTAGGTGTTGCGGGACCTAGATTCCCCAGAAACGTCAGTGGGCTATGGCAGCAACACTGTACATTGCACACACTGTATTGACTGTTCCCTACATTCCCTAAGAACACGCTTCACCAAACAGGCTCAAAACACTCATGAACTCAAACACTGGGGATGAATCTGGCAAAGAACATGAAGAGCAACAACAACAACAGCAAAAGTAACTGGGAAAAACCTATGTCCAGCTACTGAATTGTACTGGGGAAGTGGTGACGGGAAAAATGGAAAATGCTTAATGCCTTCTCAGAATAAACTTTTCTTCATTACAAGTAATGAACTCCGTGAAAGCCCTACATTAAAAAAAGCAAAAGAAAAAGTACATTATATTTTGGAGCTAGCATCTAAGTGTACACACCTATAAACATTTGTGACAAAATCTACAGATTATCAGCACTGAGTTGGCCTATATGTTACAGAAAAATAATCAAACACTAAAATATATGTAAAATACTTTTTTTTTTTATTTTGCAAGAGTAAAAACGAGAGACAAGAAAAATGCAAAACTGCCCCAGACAGAAGAAAAAGTTGGAATTGTTATTACTAGCTGCTGAACCACGCACTGCTTGAAATACCATTTTTTTTCCCTCCTCCAAGGTATCAATACAGGTATTATGCAAGATGAAATGCACAAAAAAGGATGCAAAACAGGGACAGAGGCTTAGAAATACACATTCTTACATAACACATCAAATAACAATTAATTTCTTAGAGAAACATATTCAAGGGTACATACATCCAAATAGTAAGAAATGTACAAGTTAAAGAATTGTGTCCACTGCTAACAGAAACTGCTGTACATCCCTCACACTCTAATGGAATATGTAGGTATATCTTTTAGGAGATCTTTAGATAATGTAAAGCAAAATAGGAAAGTTAAGTAAGAACCACTTAACTTACCTGAGAATGTAAAACAGACAGAAGTCGGTAGTACTCCTTAAGTTCCTGATGTAAGGCTGCACAAAAACTCTGGAGAAGAAAGAGAAGGGAAAAAAATCAGGAAAAAATCTTTCTGGTTTAATTTAGAACAGTTTTAATTCTATCACCATACTTCCAAGGTAGGTGGAAATTTCCTGAATGAAACTACAAGTTTCAGCATAAAAGCAAACTCGCAGAAAACTGGCCAAAGTGTAAGTGCTGCCCTAAGAGATGCACATAACTTTTCCAGGAACATATATATATGTTGTCAAGTGACTTTGTTTCTTGATGTCTTAACTCTATGAACAGATTAAACTATGACAAATATAACTCTTCAAATAGATTTATCATCTCAGTAACAGCATTAATAATTAGAGAAGTGAATTACAACATGACCCAGTTGAAGTTCTTTCTCAAGAACCATGTAAGATACAGTATGAAGGAAAGTTAAGAGTTTCACTTTCAGGAAAGGCTCTAACAACAGAACACAGACGTTAGGCAAGCATCATATTTACAGCATGGACTATATGACATGGGTAAGAAAACACAATGTTCAAAAAAATACTTCAATAAGTGCTGCTGGATCAGGTAAATTGTTGGCCTTTTATCAATACACATTTATTTATGATGCTTCACTTGACATGGAAGAAATGAATAACAAAGTGTTTCTTAAGAAATCTGTAAAATTTGTAGACGCTAATTTAGGCCTGAAACAAAACAAAACTTCTTTGTAAAAGAATTATAGATGCAGCTACTTTGGTTTGTTATAACATTTTTTAAAAGTAGATAAACTGGAAAAAATACTTGTTTAGCAACAAAAAATTTTCCACAGTTCGAGGTACTTAGGTTTTGCTTTGTTTTTGTAATGCTCTTAACCTAACATACAAACTAGAAAATTCCCCCAATATATTTTCCAAAACAGAATTAAGAATATAGCTCATTAATTTTGGACTTTAAAAACCTCAAAAGCTTCAAGTTTTTTATATATTTGGTTTCTCGGAAACGTACTTACGTGTCCACTCATTCTTCAGAAGTGATTTCTAACCAATTCTCAGCTAACAACTTGGATATCTTACTTTAACAGATTTTGTTTTTAACAGGAAATTTCCCAGGACTTTCCCTTCAATATCTTTCAAAATCAGAGTGAAAATAATTTGGGAAAAAAAAAAAAAAAAGGAAAGGAAAGGAAAATTTCACAGAAGGAACCCGAGAGCTTGAAGTAAAATATTCATTTACTAGAGTATGTAAAAGAGAAATCATTTCTAGAAGCACAAGGAGAAAATAAATCTTCTTTCCTGGTAAGCAGCTAAGAAGCCTAGGAAAAAAGTCATTAATCTTGCCATTGTATTCTTTATAAGGAAAGAAGGTTCTTTTCTTCAATTCAACATCACAAATTACAAAGAAATTTGTCATTCATTCTATTACAGAGGATACTGAAGGGCAAAAAGAAATCCCCTTATGTGTAACTCCACTTCTCATTTCTTCTCACTTGCTTCTTCAGTACATTTTTGAACCTATTAAAGCAGCACTTGCTGAGATAGAGGGCAGAGCAGAGCCTCCAAGAAAACATTCAAAGGCACTATACATCTGCTCAAAAAGCAAGAACAGTAATCACTGACTCTAGTGATTCCATAGCCAAAAGGATTTAGGATCTATTGGCCACAAATTTTTCAGAGAAGCTTTAGAAGTTAAAATCTACATTCAATGCAGATTCCTGCATAATAGACTACAGATTTTTTGTTTCCCCAAAGTGTTATAGAAAAACTGGACATTATCCTAGAATTCTGATTTGGTCAGAAGCAAAAGAGAATTCAGGAAGGAAACAATGTTTGTTTATAATGAAAAAAAATTAAATGCCCACTACCTCAATTGGATCTAAATGGGCAAAATGTCAAAATACAAGGCAAGTTATTGTGCATTATTTTGTTTGCTTTCTGAGGACAAAGTAGAACTTATACTTTTCTACCTTCGCTGCTTAGTACGCATATTGTACTAATAATTGCCAATACCTGACATTTTGTGTAATAAAAACAGCCACCAGAATGATAATAAAGGAGGTGACAGACATTTTACCCAACATGCAGCTTACACAAGCGTTATTTTAAAACCTTGACAAAAGATGCTTTGTAATACAATACATAATCTTGTGCTAAATTCTTTATTGCACAGTGTGCAGCACCTGAAATTCTCAGCTATAACAGCCATGAAGAGCGATAGTATATACTCTTTGTGCCCAGATACTGACCGCAGGAGCAGAACATATGTTGCTATTTGTATGTTTATGTCCTAGAAATACATAATTCTGCTTGAGGCAAGCACTTGTAACAGCATTAGAGCTATGCAGATTCAGCTAACTAACTGCACAACCTTCTGCACAGGATCTGAAACCTGCATATGGAAGTTAAGATACTGCACATTTAAATTCACTGAAAAACTAAAAGTTCTCCCCTTGTAAACTTGAATACTAAAGCCAGAGACAGTAAAAATAAGCACAAGCCGAAAGCTACTAGATAAAGAATAAGAAACTTCAGCCAGATACAAGGGGGAGAGTCTGAAGAAAATGCATATACAGTAGCACTACCATATAAAACATGGAAATCAGAATTGGATTACTAGGAAAATAATAATTTATATGTAACTAAAAGGGTTACTTAGAATAAGAGACAGAAGGGAACAGAATAAAACATTAGAAAAGCAGGAAGCACTACAGTGTCTCTACTGACCTCTTAAGAAAAATTAGATTGAAGGGAGAAGCACTTCAATTTCTCGGTAGATTAGGTGGGATGTTATGGCTAGAGGCAAGGATAACATTTCTGTCGACTCAGAAGGGATAATATCCAGTTTTACAGAGGGAGCAAGTGAGAGGAAACGGGAATGCCTTAGCAGTGAATGTGGTTTTGGGTATTACAGCAGCAGTGAAGTTACTGTAGACTATAAACCATGATGATGAAACCTATAAAAACAAAAATTAATATTCTTTTGATGCTATATTCAAAAGAAAGGGCAGAAGATAGTGGGGTATTTGCATTTTATGTAAGTTAGTGCAGTCCTAACAAATGAACATCAACAATCACTGTCAAGAATGTCTCCTGCATAGGTCATTAACAACTGAATTGTTGATAAATTAGTTCAGGATGCCACTACCCCATTTGAGCAAAGTTTTTGTTGATAAAAATGCATGAGCAATTAAAATTTTTTTTTTATTTTTATTATTATTGAAATGAGATTACGAAAAGGAATCTATGCATGAGACTTTCCAGCTACAAATGTCAGGGACAAATAACCTTAAGACCAGCAAGAGCAAACACCTTTTTCTTGCCATATCAAAAGCAGGAACCCATAAAAGGAGTAAGACAAACCATGAATGATCCAAGCACCAAAGTTAATGCACTGCTAAAATGATGCATTAACTCAGCAGTTTCTTAGGGAAACATGACCAGCACGTTGTAGTCAAATCGGTTTTTAGCTGACCTACCTGTCCTACGAGTCCAAATGCACGATCCAAACTCCTCTGGTCTGTATATTTTCTTATTTTATTATGCAGCCATCCCAGCTCTGCAAGTCTACTTGTAGTATCTCGGAGAGATTTGGACAAGCTTACCTACAAATTCAAGAGAAAAAATAACTTAAAATGAGTTAAATCTACCATGCCAATACTGGTTTCTTCACAAAAGTCCTCCTTTCTCATAAAACAAGCCAGTTCAAGAAAGAAAACTTTTGTATTCCACAGCACAGACCGTGCAAGTAAAGTAGACAATCATGTAATTAGCATTACATTTATGCACATATGCACTGAAAAGACAGCAGTAACAAAACTACTGCCCACTTTGACACCTGTTTTGGAAGTCTCAATGTAATGGCATTCCTCCACTCTTTTTACAGTAGGTAATTATGGCAGCAACAAAAAGGTCTTCAGAAGAAAGGAAGAAATCTGTGATTTCATGTGGTAGAATTGGACTTCATCCTGATAATCATCAGGACTGAAAATAGTTCTAGAAAAGGAGTCAATAACCAAAACTAATAAAAAAAATTGAGAAAATAATTATTTATTGCTACATGTGAAACAAACCTTCCATAGAAAATAAACTCTCAGATACTAGGTAGACTAGTTTAACAAGAACACAAGCTTGCAGAATCCAACTTCAAGTTGAAGCTGGATCCACCAGCAACAGCTCTCATAAGGTATTTAATCATGTGTCCCTCTGATCTCCTTTATTTTGTTCCTGTACTATTTGGAGTATCTGGCTCACCCTGCAAGCCTGCCCTGGTCCCAACACCCTGTTTAACTACTACTGCTATTTTCATCTGAATCAGCACATTTCTTCCTTTAAATTACCAATGGATAATACACTGTTTCCACTTGGGATTTTTTCCTACCATACTTCATCACATAATCCAACAACATGATAATCAAGTTTTCAAAATTTCATTGAAGAAAAAACCCTAAACAATTGGACTGATAAAACAGCCCAAGAGGCAGAGACTGACTTTTGCCCACAACAACAGGGCCCACCCCACCTCTCCAGACAACTTCAACTTGGAGAGCCAGCTGGAACAGTTCAAACCAAAGCAAGGAAGTGTTCCAGCAAGCTAAACAGATTGCTAAAAAAACCTTTTAGTTAGTAGTACAGGCATTCTCCAAGACAACAATCAGTGTCAGAGTATGTTAGCCACATTAGTGTGTGCTTGCACCAGAGAGCAGCATTTGCTTGTAAGACAAGTTAAGTCACTGGCCCTCTTGTTTAGCCACAGACACACAGCTTTAACTTCTTGAACAAGTTCTGTGGGGTACATTCCAGCCCAAACAAGCATAATTGGACAGAGTTAGAAACTGCCCACAGCTTACACCGAAGAGATGACACAACAACTATTTGGAATTCTGCAATTACAGAGTACTTTGCAGGCACTGAGTATAATACACATCTGCTGGAATTAAATGAGGAACAAACAAAATTGGCTTAGTATTATCACATTTGTAACTCCTAGATCAAAACAGAAGCTGCTCGCTTATCCAGTGATCCATGTCACCATCACATCCAATATTAACAGTGACACCAGAAAACATTCAGGGAAGAGTAACAGCTTGGAAAGTGTGTCTGTTTCCAGAACAGACTATGTACAATGACATTTTCATCGTACAGCTGAGGGAGAGCTACATGCTTTGACCACTATTTTGCCTAACACGCAGTCAATACAGCTGGACTAGGTTATCATCTTGGTCCTCCTTGTTTGTCTGAAAAAGTTCCAGCTGCAGCTCCAGCCAGTCAAATAATTTTTATCTTCACTGGCTCCAGTAGCTCAGTAAAAGCACCAATAAGGATGAAAGACAATTTATCTCACAAAAACTAACTGAAGACAAAGGTCTCAGGCCAAAGTGTTATCCAGCTGGTTTGTGGTCAGTAATTAAAGTCCCTGCATTAACAGAATTATGAACTCAAACTACGACAGGTTTCTACCTCAAACTAGTCCATTTGATATGAAAGCTACACAGAAAACCAATGAAACCTACAGTGCCAATTCTGCAATCACTGATTAAGTTGGGTTTTTTCCAACATTTCTGTAGAAAAATCTATTGTGATACCTTTTCTTTGCCATCTGTAATCTAAATTACATATGGAACATAATTGACTCAAGTGCAAGTGCTGAGGAATTACAAACTTTGCAGCATCTTTAGGTACAAAAATATCCTAAGAAATAAGTTTTTCATTTACCCTCCACTAAGCAGTCCAAGATGTAAGACAAGTAATGGGGAACAATTATGCATTTTACTTTTTGTTATTATGGAAGAATAAAGTCAATTAGTTCCACTATCACCAATACCAAGAGTTGTTTACTGTGCTCTTGGCACATGAAATGGCCCAAAAATAATTTCCTGACCATTTTTAGGATTATATAACATTGTCATTGTAGAAAGTTCTTAATACAAATAAAAATCAGAAGCATTGTCTACACATCTGAACATGAAAATCAGTTAGTGAGCAAAAACCGAACTCTGAAGAAGATGCTAGGGAAATTAGTGCCATAATTTTCTTCTTTGTTCCAATCTCACCCTTGGGGTTGTTTTGCAGATGTGCCTAACATCTCACCAAGATCTTCTCTCTCTCTCAGGCATCTCACCAGTTCTTTTGTTCCCTATTTGACACCTTCTTTCAAATGCACATGAGCACTTTCTTCTGATATCCCTTCTTGTGTAATCTGCATGAACCCATCTACATGACCACTTATAAACTGTATTCATCGAGTGACTTGCATCCATTTCACATCTCGAGATGTTAAATTTAATCCAATAATAATGCAGTCAAACACCTATATCTGCTTTATATTTTACAAACTGGAAAAGGGAAATGCTTACAAAATTCCTCAAATTATGCCACAACATAGGAGTCTTTTTACTGGATTAAGAGTCAGGAGTGTATTCACATCGTGGGAAATGCTACAGTTTCTTTATGGAATCTAATTTACTCAATCAATTTTAAACTACTTCATTGTATTTTAAAACATCTAATAATATTTTAACTTTTTTACATGTTTTTCATGGCAATTTTTCACCTAGATACCTCTCCTCTCACTTACGAAATGGAAGTCACCATTACAGTACCTTGCCCTCCACTTTATAGCAATTTTCAGAATTGCACATTTTGATGGTTTTGCCATCTATTCCCTGGAAGACATACAAAACATCTCTTACAAGATTTGCTTCAGTTATTTCAACAGAGCCTAGAAACAAAAAAAACAAAACAGTATTTAGATTTGTTGAGACAATTAGTTTTGATTACAACTTCAAAAAGCTGTTCAGAAGCATAACCAAAACAAACAGAAATTATAAAACCTACATTTATAACCTGTAAAGAAATGTTTGAGGTCCTTATAACAATCTGACAGGAAAGCCAAAGATTCCTTTTACCTGTCCCTAATGCTACCTGTGATTTTCTCAGAGAAGTCAGCTTGTATGACACAGAGCATGTCATTTTAACCAGCGCATCAGTCAGTTCTTAAACCTTTTATCTTTTCTATTCCAACCACCAGTGCAAGTTCTGAGGCAAGCATTGTAATAACTTTATCTTGCATCAAATGAATAGCAGAAGGTGTTAAGTAGGACTTACAGAATAATCTCTTTATAACCACCTAAGAAAACAACATTTAATCCAGAAGAAAGAGCTTCTTGTTTAATTTTGGCTTTCAATCACATATGCCTCTGCTTAGTGATCAAAATTGCATTGCTATGGAGCTGGCAAACAGTAAAGTGCAAATACTGTTTCTGAAGATACTTTACTAAATCAAATTTAGATCTATTTGTCACTGTAGCATATAGCTCGCTTCTGGTTCTTGTCCCTAGCTAGAGGTTAGACCGTGTTTGGGATTTAGGATATTTATTGATTTAAAGTAAACAGAAGATCCAAAAATGTGCTATGGAGGTCATTGAAACTACCCCCACCTTTTCCAGGCAAAACAGTATCACTTGCTTTTGTATCTTCATTTAAGATATCAAGACTGAAACAATTTTAACAACTATCCAGAAATTGAGATGCTACAATATGCCTCTCCCAATTTTGATAGCACTCTTATCAGGTGGCCTCTCCAACAATCCTCTTTCCCTGAATAAAAACAACAAAAAATTCTATTCTTATTTTTGCAAAAGTAGCCCTCACCTCAAAATGCTGTTTAAAACTCAGTCTCCCCTCATAACATTAAGATGTGAATAAGAGTAGCTTGACCCTTTTAGGAATGCTTAGTGAAGTAATGAAAGATGCAAGTGCTTGTTTCTTTAATTGGCAAATAATACATCAGCCATACCATGTGCCTGATTATACTCTGTGTAGGTGTAACAAGAAAACTCCCAATAAAAGGAAACAACTTTAGAAGACAGCAAAAAAACAGACTGCACCAAATTTTTGTATTCATACAGACATATCTTCTTGACATCAGCCTTCTATATTCTGAATACAGCACTACTTCTATTTCTTCATCAGCAAGTGACCACAACTAAGACAACTGTCAGTCCTTCTGTCCATCCCACATAAGAACCGAAGCATCACAGCTGCTGCCTGACTCAACGGAAGTAATGCTTTTTATGCCAATCAAAGAGGCACTGCTAGATTTTATATATTTTTTGACTGACAAACACTGGAATAGTCAGCCTTTTATAAGGACCATAACACATTATTAAACTAACCACTGCAAAAAGAAATTAACAACCAGTCAAAGAGAATGTGACCAAATATACTAGTCTTGCACATTTCCTTCCATCCTTCCATTAAATACATTGTAGAAAACCACTTCTCAAAAAAATCAACACGTATAAAAAGATCCCAAAATAATTTAAAAAATAATGGTGGGTTTAGATAACAACTGCAAAAAAACTATCTTTAACATATACATCTTTTCTCACCACTTGTATCCCCTTCTCGCCTAGACCTTGGCACACCACGAGAGACAGCATTTGAAAAGCCTTTTGAGGTAGTGCTTTGTAAAGAAGGCTGGCCTGCAGTTAAAGTCCACGCGAGACGTGATCCCAGTTGCTGACGGAGGCAATCACCTGGAGCTTGATAGGATTGTCTAGAAGGATAAAAGGATGAAACATCTTTAAAAACTTTGATTCTATACCTATTACATGGTACAAAGTGATGCAAATTTTGAAAAATGTCTCAAGTTGTTTTTTTAATGGGTGTTTTGTTTGTGGTTGTTTTTTTTATAAAGGGACCATTTCAAAGGGTACAGAACAAACAAGCACTTTCTTGCTTCCTTTAAACCTACACTTTCAAAAAAATCCTCACAAACTTGCAGAAAAGAGAGGTAAAAATTTTGATATGAAATCATACTTGTAAAAGTTGATTGATGAAAAGCATTGTTATGCTGAAATGGATTAAAAGCGAAGATACGATAACAAAAATAAACAACTGTCATAACAAAACTCCTAAATATTTAAGCTTTGTTATTACCTAAAACCGTAGTTACATGTCAAAGAACCAGAGGATACAGTTCATTTTCCTACTTCTCTTTCAGATAGTTTGTATCAAGTGCCTGAAGATGTGATCAAGGAATATCTACACAAGCTCTGATTTCCTTTCAAACTTGTCAATTCTTCTCACAAGGAAAGTCTTAACCATGAAAAAATGTTAAGACAAGAAGTTAGCTTTCTGAGTATATTTCATCATGATTCAGAAATAAAATTGCAAATATCTGCAAGAGATTTTTACTGCTAACCATTCCCCACCCCAGCTGAATGTAAACACTTGGAAATACGTATATTTTTAAAAAAATCGTAACACTAATTCCACAAAGCTGTGAAAAGTTACATCAAGAGATGGAATAGGACTGCAACCCAAATATTCACATAAAAAAGTTGAGGAATATCTTTCCTCTCTCAACCACCACATCATTAACTCATGGGATGATCAACAAAAATATAGCCTGCAAGACAGAGCAATTCAGAATCACAGAATCAATAAGGTTGGAAAAGACCTCTTATGTTTAACTGACTCTGATTCACAGTCTTACAAATTTTGCCAATTGCCTCTTGTTCTTTCCCGGGGCACTACCCCAAACAGCCTGGCTCAGTTTTCTCTACTCCTCTGGTTATTTACAGTCACAGACTCTGAGCCTTTTCTTCTCCAGGCTGAACAGTCACAGCTCCCACATCCTCCCCTCATATGTCAGATGCTCCAACCCCTTAATGGGTTTTGGGCTTCCCTCTTCTCCACACTTTCCAACTCTGCCCATGTCTTTTTTTGTACTGCAACTGGACCCAGCATTTCACATCTGTTCTTACTAGTACCGAGCAGTGAGGAAGTTTTATTTCCCCTCACCCTTCCTGGTGATGCCCTTCCTAACACAGCCCAGGAGGCTTTGGGCCTTCTTCACCACACTGCACACATGTTCAACTTGATGTCTACCAGGAACCTTAAAACCTTTTCTGCAAGTCTGCTTCACAACTAGTCAGCCCCTAGTATGTACTGGTGTATGGAGTTATTTCTTCCCAGGTGCAGAACTTTGACAAACTTCAGCAGGCTCCTTGACAGCCTGTCTCTAGAGCCTACTGAGCTCCCTCTGAGCATCGGTTTCATGACCTCCTTTATCAAGCACTCCCACTAGCTTGGTTGCCAAGGATTCACCCTGTGGGATGAAGGATGCAGCCTCTGGGCTACATCATTAATGACTAGGCTCCAACTGGACTTTGCACCACTGATCATAATCCTCTTGAGTTGAGTGGGTCAGCCAGTTTTTAGCTCATCTTACTGTCATTCTACCTAGTCCATGTTTTATTAAGTCTGTCAATAGGGATGCTACAGGTAGACAGTGTCAAAAGTCTTAGTCAAGTTGAATAAACAACAATCGCTGTTCTCCTCTTGTCCACCAAGTCAGTCATCTCATCACAGAAGACGCTAAGATTGGTCAAGCATGTCTTCCTTTTCTGAAGTCTGTGCTGACTAGCCCCAGTACTCCCTTACTGTCCTTCACATATCTGGATATGCTTTCCAAAGTCACAAAGCCTTTCCCAAGAGTCTCAGGGTTCTGCATTGATCTTACTAGCAAAAACCAAAGCAAAGAAAGCACTGAGTATCTCAACCTTTTTCACATCTGTCACCACAGTCCACGCTCTTAGAGAAAACATGGCCCCCCTGTCCTAAGCTTCCTTCGCTGTTTATGTAAATATATTTTCTGTTGCCCTTCATGCCCCTTGATAGATTAAGCTCTAGGTCAATTTAGACTTTCACTGCACACTCACTCTCTCTGCCATGGATGCTCCTTTGCACCTAGCCCTGATTCCATCTTTTGTACACTTTTCCATGTCTGAGTTTTTCCAGAAGCAACTTGCTCATTCATGCAGACCTCCTGCCACTGTTGCTTGAATTCCTGCTCATCCATTTCATTCTTAAACTCGAAGGAGGAGAGCCTTGAACATCAAACAGCTCTCAAATCAAGTGGTCGGATTAGATGCTTGTTGTAGGTTCCTTCAAATAGAACTATTCTATTCCGCTCCCTCCTTAATCCCTCTCTTCTCCAGGGCAGTCTCTCATGGGATTCTTCCTAGCAGATCTCAGAAGAGCCCTACATCTCCTATCCTGAAGTCCAGGGATAGAACAGCGCCTTTTAACTGCACTTCCTCCTTCAGAATCCTATACTGCACCGTCTTATGGCCACTGCCGTCAAGGCTGCCCCCAACCTTTGCCTCCTCAATCAGTTCTTCCTTGTCTGTAAAAAAGTCAGATCCAAAAAAGAACCCCTGCTAATCATTCCCTCACTCATCTGTGTCAAAAGTTATCAGTGCACTAAAATTTATGGATTGCTTGCACTCTGCAGCACTCCTCTCCAGCAGATATTACTGTGATTAAAGCCACTCATGAACACTAGGGCCTGCAAATTTAAGGCTTCTCCCAAGTCGTCTAAATATCTCATCCACTTCCCGATGAGGCAGACAACAGCAGATGTCCACTACAGCATGATCCATGTTGCTCTGCTATTTACTTCTAACCCATGAAGTCTTAGTAGCTCACGTGTCTAGGCAAAGTTCCACACATTCTTGCTGCTCTCTCATGTAAACAGCAATTTCTTTTCCTTACCCTCTTTCTTTCCTTACCCTTAAGCCTGTCCTTTCCAATGAGTCTATATCCACACTCTGCAACACTCCAGTGGTACAAACCATCCTACCATGGTTTTGTGATACCACTGAGACCACAGCCCTAGCACCGCACACACTGCATGTGTTAGTGTTAAGCACCCCTTTCTAGGCACACAGTTGAATAAACTCCCTTCTACCCTGCTCTGCTGGTTTCAAGGTCTCTCTTGCCTTCCTCACTCAGCTTGCCGCACAGTCCTCCCTGTTGCTCCTAGTTCAAAGGCACCCTTTATCCAAAATACACACTATAAATCTGGTACTGACAAAGTCAAATAAATATGCATATTATAAAGCCTATTAATAGCAATAAAATCCAGTTCCATCAGCAGTAGTTATTTCCATACTATAAATTCAAGAACTCATGTCAAATACACTCTACTAAAAAAACATATCTTCAAGACAAAAAGCTTTGGCCCTTTCTGAAAATGCATCTATTGTGATTTGGTGTCGGTTTCACATGTCTTGGGGATGGGAAGGACAATTAAGAGACAAGAAGACGGTGATTGAGAACTGATGCATTTGGGCAGCCATTTATAGCTTCATATGGTATTAATAGGCCAGCACTTGATAATCAGAACAGTTCAACTGAGGAACTGAGTTTCTCTGCACCTAGAGTGCAATTTCCAATGACACACAAACGAGGAGGGTAGGAGCACGAAAAAGAAGGCAAAGAAGAAAGCAGCAGATCATCTCAATTCTTCTCCAAACCTATCTGTAAGGTAAAATTTACCCTGGAACGAGTGATTGTGGAGTTGGTGTTGGCCCATTTAGGGCATAGAGGCTGATGCTGCTGATTCCACTGCTCCCCATGCTGCAGGAACTCTGGGCAGACTGAGTACTGCGGTCTTGGTAATTCAATGGAAGAGTCTGAGGCCTGGCATAGTAATAAGGGGTTGAGTGAGCATCTCGTGGCAACGCTTGAGCAAAAAGTGTGGCATAACTTGACACCTGAAAAGGAAAGGATTTGAAAAAAAGGATTAAAAAAATGTGGGAGTGTTAAGAGGAGTGTAATATCAAGAACACAAAAAATAGCTGAAAACCATGTTTATGCAAAGAAAATTTTTCTGATGCAATCAAAATGACAAAGAAGTCCCTTATGGTGAATAAAAGTACTTTTAGCAATATGGCTTCTTTTTTCCTGCAAATTGTCCTTAGCAATAGCTCAAAAAGCACTTTGGTGCAAGCAGAGATGCAAGTGAAGGAGCAATTTTGCTTTCCCTACTCCATTTAAAACTCATTAGCACATGATCAGACATTATACCACCAAGCAGAAAGCAAACAAAAACCACCCATCTAATATAGTCACAACTTCAACTACAAACGTTGGACAGCTCATATTTTTACATGTACTTAGTGTAAGAAAAGTATCTGCCATATTTAACGTAACTAAGTCACCTGTCTTCTTCCTTTCAGCCTCAGACACAATTACCACAAACACACAACCTGCAGTGCTGGTGAAGTCTGGAAAATGATTCTTAATTGCATCTAAAGTAAGTGACACATTCACTGTTGCTCAGAAGTAACAAAGTTCTCCTCACCTACCTTGTTAGACTGTTTACGTGGGTCTTCACTAAGGCTAAGCAGGAGGTAGAGTATTGCCCATTTGTTCTTCAAAATGCCCTTTAAAAGGATGAAGACAAACAGAAACGAGTTTAACTCTCATAATAATAGATTTTTTAATTATCCAGGCTAATATATACACATGTAAATAAATTTGCTGGACAAGTAAGACTAACATTCTTGAAGAAACTGGGAACATGCAGTGCAGCCTCTGTACTGCTAATTTTATGAATTTTCTCCAGTGTGTTCAAATCCTGAACTCTCACATGCTCTGAGATTACCAAGTAAGCTCAATTTAAAATTTATACCTACTAAGAATGAGGTTCATACAAAGCTGAATGTTTGCCAGCATTGCCACATAATTGCACCATTTAAAACATCTCAATGTGGATGTTAATTTAACCTAAACATGAAGAAGGAAAACTCTTCATAAACTTTTAAGAACTCTCTTCTCCACTTTCCCCTTCACTTTTCTTTATAGGGAGGCTTCAAAAGCCAGGGTTTTCAATTTCTATTACTTAAAATGCCATTTAAGAGAGCTATCAAAATTTTCACAGTCTGGCAAAGATACTGTTAAAATGAAAATGATGAACACGAAATTTAAGTCTTTAGCAAACAGACAAATAAACAGATGTATACAGACTGTTAGAATAACACGGTCACCAGCTTTAGATCTCAGCAGAAAGTTTGGGTTAAAGCCCAAGCGACACACAAAACACTTTACAGGGAAGGTAAATACTGACATTTTTTGTTTTAAATATGCCTGTTTCTAGATGTTTCTATGCATGTTACTCCATTGTTCTGTGATACTAATTCTTGCACCTAAATCTACCAGGGACATAGAACCTTATGATGGACATTAAAAGTAGTGGAATAAGTTTGCGGATGACACCAAGCTTGGAATGAGTGTCAATCTGTCAGAGGGAAGGAGGGCTCTGCAGAGAGACCTTGACAGGCTGGATAGATGGGCTGAGTCCAATAGCATGAGGTTTAATAAATCCAAGTGCTGGGTTTTACACTTTGGCCGCAATAACCCCATGCAGAATTATAGGCTGGGGTCGGTGTGGCTGGAGGATGCCCAGGCAGAGAGGGACTTGGGGGTGCTGGTTGATAGGAAGCTGAATATGCATCAGCAGTGTGCCCAGGTGGCCAAGAAGGCCAATGGCATCCTGGCCTGCATCAAGAATAGTGTTGCCAGTAGGACCAGGGAAGTTATCCTTCCCTTGTACTTGGCACTGGTTAGGCCACAGCTCGAGTGCTGTGTCCAGTTCTGGGCCCCTCANGAGGATGAGAGGATACAGTCCTAGGCTGCATCAGGGGAGGTTTTAGGTTGGATATCAGGAGGAACTTTTTCACAGTGAGAGTGATCCTCCACTGGAATGGGCTTCCCAGGGAGGTGGTGGAGTCACCGTCCCTGGATGTGTTTAAGGATAGGTTAGATGATGAACTTAGTGGTATGGTTTAGATGGTATAGATGTTAGACTGATGTTGGGTAGGTTGTTAACCTAGGTAAAGGTTGGACTTGATCTCCATGGTCTCTTCCAACCTTATTAATTCTGTGTGTAATTCTGTGTGTAAGTCAAACTTATACAAGTTCCCTCGCAATATTGATCGGGCTACAATCCAGAATACTAAGCAATGTTGAATAAAAAGAAAACTTCAGTCATACCAAGACCCACCCCCTATGAAGCAATGTAATTCAGTGCTATTAGACCTGTAAAAAGCACTTTCAAGGCCATTTTGAAATTTTCTCTTTTAAACCCTTTTTCATTTTCACCATTTTCTGTTTTTCCTACCTCCTGCAAGTTATACATTTAGTGTGCATATGTTACATGGTATAAGAATTTTGAACATAAAACATTCCTTTCTTCAGGACAGAGACCACTAACCAAATCTTCCAAAGCTCTACATTGTTATGTAAGAGTAAAAGCAGACATTCTATATTATTATGTAGAGCAGAAGTCTATTAACTGTTGTTTTGATCCCACCCATCAAAAAATAGGAGGTATAGCATCTCTTGTAGATAACTAATATAGCAACTAATTAACAACTGGTGAAGGAGCAGCAACATTACTGCTTCTTCTAATGTCCAGGGCAGAATAAGTCCATGGTTTGCTCAACTGGCAAGCTGCCACAAAAATACGCACTGACCTCCTTTTCTCTTAGGAGTAATGGATTAAACAAAGTTAAAACAGATTTGCACATGCTTTTTTTACTCCTAGCTGCTTTCAAGAGAATTGCTGAGGAACAAAGGGCCTCATCAGTTCACAAAAAGTGTATCCTTTCTATTCCCTTCTCCAAGCTTACAGGGAAAAGAAGTGATTGTCCATTATTAGTAGCAAACCTAACAGTAGATGAGATAATAATTGGCACCATGAATTTTAAAGAAGTTATGATAACATTTTATGCACACAAGATGCCATCACAGTGTAAGTGTAGAAAACTGTTCTCCACAAGAATTATTACAAGGACCACTTGGACGTCTTTCCTGCCCCGAAGAGGTATTTTTTTCCAAGAGAAACATCCCAGAGCTTGAATGTTTCTCCTTCTCCTGCTTTGCTGGGGAGTTAACTCCCTGAAAAGGTAACTTTTTTGCAGACAACCTCAGAGGTCACACAAGGTGAGGCCAGGCAAGGCATTAAGAAAGGCCAGAGAGGGAAAAAGCATTGCATTCCTTCATACCCAGTGTACATGCTGTTATGTTTAGTGCTTTGCCTTTGAAAATAAATTTTCCTAAATCTTCCTACTGCCTGGCATTTTGGGGGTACCTGTGTCCTCTTTCCTCACACACAGGAAAAAAAAAAAAGGAAATTAAATATTTGAGGACACAGTGAAATACAAGGAGATAACTTGCATTACATTCAGAAGAATAATCAAACATATCACACAGCCTTTTGTTTCAAAGATCACAGTCATTATGCTCTGCAGCACTTTTGCTTGCCAAATGGCAACCTAGTATGTAAGCTACAGAAACATGTTAAAGAAAATCTGTATTTAAAGAGCAAGACCGCATAGTGCAAGATTGCAAAAGGCTGAAACCAATGGCTGAGGTCATCAGAACAGCTGTCTTCAAATCAGCAAACGATGCAAATACAGAAATCCGTGGGATACATAAAAAAGGAAGAGTTACTCAAGTAACCTTAGCTTAATGCACCAACAAACTATTGGGTAAATTAAGTATGGAAGAGGGGAGGGGCAGAATCAAGTTCTGACTAATCATATTCCCCACAGAGTAACTTTTTCATAATCTTAATTTTATCCTGTTAAACTCGGTTCTCTAGACTCCAACATCTTTTGTCAGAACACCAACATGCAGTATTCTTTGGTTAACACTGGTGTTGGAGCCAACAAACCCTTAGCCTTCAACATTAAAGACTTGGAGCATCTAAAAATTCAGAAGCATGAGAACCCCAGATTAGTAAAATCTGTTTACTGCAAGGCATTTCTGTAAAATAAACTACGAGAAAATTCACCAGGTTTACGTATAAAATGAACATTTTTATTTTTACCGAGTTCTTTTCTTCATACGAAATGCTCCTTCATATAACTGGACAAAAACTACAAAATAGTGAGGGTTGGGAGGCATCACTGAAGAGTGTAAGTCCAATCTCTCTGCTCAAAGGGTCATCTACAGCAGGTTGCCTGTGACTGAGTCCACTCAGGTTCTGACTGTCTCCAAGGATGGAGATGCCACAACTTTCCTGGGCAAGCTGGTCCAATACTCATTCTCTCAGACAAAATATTGTTCATAACCTCAGCACTCTCCAAAACAACTCTACCACCGGAAGGGATGTGCATGTGTGCTTTCAGTATTTTTACTCTTTACAGATTTCTTACACTACCTGTGAACCAAGTTTTCTGTAGAGTTCTGAAAACAAAGCAGCATCTGCTTCCCTTCTTTGTCGCACAACTATTAAAAAGAGAAATACACATTAAAAACATGAAAGAACTATAACAGTCATGTCTAACATATTTGTTGTAAATCAGAAAGCATACCTAAGAAAGCTTAGTGATGCTGAAGAGTTACATTTTATTTACTCAACATGAAAACAGATGAACGGTTTATCTGCATTCCAGCCCTCAAAACTCTTGCATCAGAACAGATTCAATGTAAGGACCCGTTTTTCTTAGGGCAGTCAAAATATATGCCTCCTAAATAAGTGCCCTTTTCAAGTCTATTCTGTCAGACAGTAGGTTTAGGGGCTCAAGGGACTTAAGACATAACCAAAAGCAGATACATGTTAAAGAATGCTATAAAAATTGTGTGCAATCGCTCACAAAACTAAGTGTAACCATGCCTACTTCAGGCAATAAAAGCAAGAAAGAAAAGTTACTCCAAGTCAAGCAGAACTCCAAGGTGACACAACTGCAAAAACTAACAGTCACAATCAATGCCAGTTACATAACAGCAGTATTTTTTAGAGGAAAAACAACTTCAAACTAAGATTTCTTCAGAAAAGCTACATCACATCAGAAAGAGCCACATAAAGAAAAACACAGATAAAACAAGAACATAGGAAGAAACTTTAGTGATAAGAAAAGTAGTTGTTGCATGATGCTAATTAAGACTTCTAACAAGAGCTATTGCTACATACACTTTGACAAAGTAATCTCCTGCATGGTATCTCCAAAATAAGTGTAAAGGTAGAAAGATATATCCAGTCACTTGTTACATGACCACAAACATCAGCCTACAAGCTGAAGTCGGGAAGAAGGAAGATGAGGAAGAAGGGGCCTATTGCCAGGAGTCTGGAAGAGGGCTCAGAACATGTGATGTGCTGTCTAGAACTAGCCAAAGCATGTAGAAACTCATCACACAGAAAGTGTTGTGGAGTTGTAGCTAGAGCAATTCTCATGGGTTTATTTGCCTACCAGCATTTCACAGAAGCTCTGCTTTAGCAAAAAATACACTCAGACCTTAAGACAGTAACAACTATTGACATTGGTTATCGCAATTCAATCTCCCTGACTGAATATTCAAAGTTCAAATATGAAGCTTTAATTTAATTAGCATACTTCAAGTAATTGTTTCTGGACATGCTACTCTACAGCAGAACATCTGCTGAAAGCAGTATTTGCATCACATGCCCTTTGGATTCATACAGTGTGACACTTGACTCAGAGCAGCAGAGAGCACAGCGGAACGGAGCTGCAACATAACTGATGAAGTCACGGTCTGTTCTTCCCCTTTTGAGAAGGTGGTTGTAGAAAACTCGTAGAGAAACTGAAGGCAAGAAATATCAGGTAAGTCCCAAACGATTCCATCAATTCCCAGGGTGCTCATTCAGCAAGTTTCACACAGGTGTTCATGAAATTAATTGTGCCAACATGTAATATTTCTAAAGTGCACATCTCAAAAATACCAGTCTTCTAAAAAGAACTACTAATTCTTAAATTCTGAGTACCATTAAAGTGAAAGGAGTGCAATATTAACTGTTCTTTATTTTTACAGCGGCTAAGATACAAAGTAAATGGCTACAAGGAAAGTCTAAGCTGAGCATTCAGAAAAATCTAAGCTGTAAATACAAATAATCACTCAAGAAAATCACTAAGGAATTAATGGAATTTACATCGCAACATTTTCAGGAGGTAAGCATTAATAACAGAGGGCTACCTATGAGGGAGAGCTGTCCCATTTTGAGAGAAAAACCAATCAGATAACTTCAGGAAAAATTTCCTACTTCTAAGAAAGGAACAAAGATGCACTTACGCTCTTTCTTAATCTTCTCTGCTACAAGAAATTCATCACGCTCAACAGTGGGAGCAAAATTGCTTCCAATAACTCTCACTGCATACTGAAACTGCTGGGCTGCATCAGCTGAAATAAAAAATGAAAACTGTCTCAGTTAAGCAAGCAGAATGCCAAAGCTCTATTAAAACTAATAAAGACATGAGATTACATTGCTGTATCTGAATCCAGCATAAAGGTACATGGCTTAGAACTGATAACGCTGTGCAGTCATTCCTAGAGACACTTCTAACCAGAGGGCTGTAGAACCCAGTTTATCCAGTTCAGCATAGTATCAATGCTATACTTCAAACACTCACCTGTACGCATTCCACAAAATAATTGCACTGAAATTTGTGAATAAGCCTCTCTTATTCTGTGCTGATGGAAGAGACACTTAGACTTACTACGGAGCATTTGCACACTGGAACTGGCTCTACCCATCCTCACAGACAGAAATGCTGTGGGACTTGGCACAGTGTCAAACAATTCAGCTCACACTTAGGAGCAAGACTGTTCTCCAGGAACACTCTGTCCCAAGACAGCAAAACTGGATTATCTCACCGAAACTGGATTATCTCACCTGTGAATCTTCACTCAGATACCTACAACAGTGCTTTGACCAGTTTGCATCGTGTTTGTAGGTTTGGTTATGCTTACAAAACAGATTGCACTGTTTCACCCCTAGGTTCAAAGCCAGCTCAGACACATCAGCACCACATCCCAGTGCATAATGTGGGCACTAATGCAGAGGTCACAAGTCAGTGACCTCATGCAATAAATCTATTTTTAACCTTGTTGCTGAACAGTACAGTTTTAGTGCAAGTACCTTTCCAGCAAGGTTAACAGTCTGGTAACACAAAGACAAGGCCAGCTCAGTATTATTGCCTCTACAGCACAGTCATGTTCCCATTTATTGACTTGAAGAATCAAACCAACAGTAACCCTACAGACATGCAGGTAAGTGCCCTTACAAAATGTCAGATACATTTATACTCCTTATACAGAAGTAACTGTAATAACACAAGGGGAAAGGTATGTAAGAAAATGTATAAGTGAACTTGCTGGCTACCTGAATTTTTTTTTATTTCAGCAACCTAGGAGATACTAGGAGTCATTTCTTGATTAAATGTGTGAAAATCTCCAGAAATTTATGAAAAGCAGAAATTTGACATTGCAACATTGTAGATAGTTTTTAAATGCCTTACATTAGTTAAAAAAATGGACTTTCAGAACTGTCTTGTAATATGTTACTCTACTACAATACAACTGTAGAACAGCAAACATTAACCAGTTCACACAAAGCAGTGCCTCACACAATGAGGAAAACAGTTTGGTCAGACAAAAAATCATTAATATTAAACAGTATTTGACAATATTGGCCTACAGAAGGAATAAGAGTATTGTTCTACTGTCAGAGGAAAAAATGCCAACATCCAGACTACTGTAGGGTCCCAAATCTCTATGACTCAAATGGCTCCCAGAAACAATAGTTCTACTGTTAGACTGAGCAACCTTTCAGTTGCCATAAGGTCTTGAAAATACAAATACAAAAATTTAATAGTCCAGCTACAGATGAACAGTTAAGTCTGAGAAAGTATTTCTGCCTAATTCTGAAGTTTAATGCACGTCATTCATTATAGAACACAAGATTTCAAAAAGTATTCTGCACGGTCAGTTAAAGTCAGATACTAGCACTAAGCTATCCCAAACAATATATGTTCCATTAATTACTCAACTGTGTACTTAGCAGCAGGTAGGCAAGGGGAAAGCTTTTCCTATAATGGGGAAGTTTTAAGAAAGATACATAACCTTCTACAACAACCTTGTTTCAACACCAACCATAGAAAGAAAGACTAGTTAAAAGCACTGAAGTTTAGTACAGTCTTTTCTATATTGCTCTACCAAGACACTTGAGAAAGATCTGTAGTTGAAAGGCTACAATTCCATCTGACAAATTCTGATTCGTAAACCTGTTACACTACTAAAAACATGGAACAAAGTTATCTGCTCTTTAAACACACAGATTTGCCTTGGCAATTCAGCAACTCCACAGCAAGACTGGTTTTCTATTGTATTTCATTCAGATTTTTATGTTTTATTCATATCAAGTACAGCTTCCCTTCTACAAACAGAATTCCCTGATGTGGGCGTTTCCTCAGCAGATTATTTCTTACAAATCTATAAAATAACTTTACTCCCTAACATGATTAAACACATCTTAATACGGGTATCTGTCAGTACAATAAAAATTCACATGGCTTGTAACTAACAGGCCCATTTTGTTGCTTCTCTCCTCAAAGAACAATAATTGTAACAGAAGATGGACTTAAAATACACAGCCATCTATCTACTTGAACATCCTTCATCAAAAAATTATGGCATGACTCACGTAACAGGACGCTCAATATATCTGATGCAACTGTTTGTGGGGTAAAGCAGGGAAAACAACATTGATCATGACTTGTTTCCCTGAGGTCAGATCAGAGCAGCGAATGCAGAGACACTTCTCCTCAGACTACATCCTTGAAGTAACACACACACAATTAAAGATACTGATAAGCAGCCACACAGTCCAACGGAGAACTGAATTTTCTTGTGAATCACAAGGGGGAAAAAAAAGTAATTTTTTTTAAAAAAAAACAAACAACTTTCCTTTGAGCAAAGCAACCTATCAATCCTTGAAAGATCTATACTCCACAGCCATTCAAACTTTCCAACAAGCAATGCAGTATTAGAAGTTAACTACTTCAGAACTATTAACAGTATTTTAAGCTGTAGAAAGTACAAGTGCAGCACATGAAAAAATACAGGAGCAATGCACACAAAGAATTTGTAAGCAGAACCCACTGATCCTGGAGAAAACATTGTGTTTGAAAAGTGCGATTTCAGGACCAGTTCAGAGCACACAAGGTGCAGCAATCTCAGACATAAGTAGAGACTGGCAGAACTCACTGAGAGCAGCCCTGCAGAGAAGGACTTGGGATTTCTCATGGATGAAAAGCTGGACATGAGCCAGCAATGTGTGCTTGCAACCCAGAAGGCCCAAACACATCCGGGGCTGCATCCCAAGCAGCGCAGCCAGCAGATCAAGGGATTTTGCACTTCTACTCTGCTCTGGTGAGACACCCCCCCCCCCCGGAATCCTGCACCCATATCTGGGGTCCCCAGCACAAGAATATCACGGACCTGTTAGAGAGAAGAGGGTCAGGAAGATGATCAGAGGTCTGGGCACCTCTCCTGTGAGGACAGGCTGAGAGAGCTGGGGCTGTTCAGCTGAAGAGAAGTCTTCATGCAGAGACCTTCCAGTATTTGAAGAGGGTTATAAAATAAGAGGCAGAACAATTTTTTACTCAGGTAGATGGTAATAGGACATGGGGAAATGATTTTAAACTAAAAAAGGAGACATTGAGATGAGGTGCTAGGAAGAAATTATCTACTGTGAGACACAGCAACACACTGGCCAGAGAAGCTGTGGATGTCCTATCCTGAAAGCCTTCAAGGCCAGGTTGGATGGGGTTTTCAGCAACCTGGTCTAGTGGACGGACACTGTCTCATCCCACAGCAGTGAGGCTGGAACTACATGACCTTTAGAGTACATTCAAGGTGAAGCCTTTCTATGATTCTATGAAGTATTCCTGACAAAAATTAATTTTGCCTATCTTCTGATTCAGTCAACTATCTTATACTTCTCTTTTGTTTATGCAAGCTTTTAATTTAAGCATTTTAAGGTTATCGTTGATTAACTGTTTTTCTAGTCTCTAGATTCCTTTCTCAGAAAGCACAAAAAAACCCCTAATGAAACCAAAAATAAAGCCAAGGCTGCACACACTCCAATGTCCTTCCTTACTTAGAAGTCCACAAACTGTGAAGCACAGCACAAGAAACATAACTCCTCTCTAATTCTGTTAATACTGCTGGCTCATGTTGTATTGTCAGTAAACAGATTCATTTGAGGCATGTTCCACTGGATTGTCAGCAGCTTGGTCACACAAGCTTCTCAGAACTTTCCCTCAGTGTGAATTCTTGCCTATTTATCACCTTGCACTTGCTCTGTTATTAGAATACATAAGATGCCCTTCACATCACCTTTTGAATGAACTCTATGCTTTTTCCCAACCATGAAATGTTAACATCCATTCCAACAAGTCAGTTAAAAAAAACCCAAATGAAACAGCAATAACAAAACAACCACTGCCATTATAGAGATGAAATGCAGAACACAGTATAGACTTCAGGCAGCAACTGCTCTCTGAAGACTGAGAGCATGCAAAAGACTGAGTACATTCTGGAGCATGCACACCTCCAGTAGTACCTAAGCACACAAAAATCTTTTTAGGATTCAAGACCAAATAGATTTGCCTTGAATATTTACAGTGATACCATTTCTTTCCATTGGAGGCACTATGAGTTCTTACAGCAATAACTTGGCTTTCATTCTCTAAGATTACCAGAAGGTTTGTGAGACACAGCTAAGAACAAGAAGTTCTTTGACAAGAAGGATTAAAACCACTATCCAGAGGGGGACATACAACTCTGTATAATTGCTGGAGTCCACAAACAGAGCTGGGGAGGGAAATTATAGAAATTACTGCACAGGTAGACAAGCTCTCTGCAAGATCGAGTTTAATCGTAAAAGTGAGGTGCATAGCCTGGATAAACACAGAAGATTGACAACACAAAACCACTACACCAGTTCTTAGACACTGAGAGGGCATGAGAACCAGAGAGGTCAGGAAGAGCTGCAGCTGCAGAGACCCCTCAGTAACCACAGCAGGTGACTGCAGACACATGGCAGGCACCATGCAGAGAGGATTGCTCCATCACTGAGAGCCTCTGAGGTCACGTTCCACCAGAGCACAAAGTCACTTCAACATAAATCGTTAATCAGTGGAGAAAGTAGAGGCCTTCCAAGGCCACCACGGGCAGAAACGAAAAAATCCTTGATGGAGGGTTTACAGAGGACTTCAGGCACGGGATTGTAACTGTAGGATAACAAGCATTCCCACATTAGCCCTAAGTGCGCTTTTATCATACAGACTCTAAGCTCCTCCTGAAGCCACAGCTTCCTTACAAACATAACAACACACAAGTGCTGGGAAGGAACACAGACAGGTACAACAAAAATCATGAAGTACAGACTCAGATGTACAAGCAGGCAGATCATCAAAGCTCAACTCCTTTCTATTATTTACTCATTACATTTCACCCAATTACATCCATACTTTCTATTTCCCATTCACAGCAGGCTAACTAAATGGTTAAAGAAATGGTTAAAAGTGGATGTTTTCAGCTTCTTGTTATGAATTTTCAGTAGAAATTTCTCTACTAAATTTTAAGGTCTTTAAAGAACCTAAGGCTTCTTTCCCTAAAGTCTGTAGAAGTAACTGAATATCATAAACTACTTATCAAAGACTAAACTTGTAATATTTGTAAAGTTTGCTTCAAAAGGGAGAATACTTATACATGAAGCAGCCTAACTTCATCAGTACACAAGTAGGGGAGAAGCTGCACACTAACCACACACAAATAGCTCACTTCAAAGTTGTCCTGGGCTGAAAGGAAGGTAAGAGTTACAAGCCTGAATAACAGCAAGATGTTAAGTAACTCCTCTGGTGGGTTCCTTACCACATAGGGATGGGATATATGCATCTTCCTCAACACAGAGGATGCCAACACTAACAAAATTCCCTTATTGTCCTCACTTATTCTTTGGACACAGAACCCGGGGGGCTAAACCACCATACACACCTTTCATGACTGAGACTTTTACAGACCTTTTGATTTATCAGCCCCTGTGCACATCAACTCAGTAACTGAGCTAACACCTGTACTACAGCTGACTGCTTCAAGAGAAGTCCTGAAGGGTGAGGTTTCAGGGCTTCAGCCCCTCATAGGAATAAAGACAAGGGTGAGGATGGGCTTTCTATTGGTCACATGCATAAAAACATGCGACAGACAATCTTAAGTTGTTATTTCAAAGAAGTTCTCAGGTAATCCTCAAGAGAACACAATGAGTGGTCTATGGGTTCCACACAGCTACTTGCACACAGTTGCACACAGGAATAGGTTCAACTTTTATTTTAAAAAAATAGTAAAAACTGGAGTTCTCTTGAATGTTTTGCACATATTGCCTGCAAACAAAATTATTATTCCAGTCAGGAGATACTGAGATATATAGAAACTATGGATTCAAAAAGAAACCACATCCGAAGTTGCTGGAGTGAGACACCTCTCCCCAGTACTCAGATCACAGTTGATAAACAAATCTTTCCATTTCTGTTCCCACGCTCTAACTTTTACAAGTAGCACAGGCTTAGATACACCAAGAAACAAGCTTTGACTGAGTTTTGATTGCAGTCCCTTCCCAATCTAAGAAAAAAAGAGTAATAAAGAGAACCAGATTAGGCAATATAGAAATCATGTTCTCAAAAAGTCATTCACTACTCCAATAAAGCAAAACTATTTATTCTCAATTTTTTTTTTTGGAAGTGGAACCAGCACAATAATTTGAGATTTCTGGTAGTAAATGTTTGAAGTGTTCTCAAACAAGAACATATACCAATAGTACTAGGAAACAAAAATTCCCAAAACATGCAAAAAGCAAGAAATAGCTTTAAAAGAGGGCTACAAAAGATTCTAAAAACACTTTAGAATTATAAGCTGATGTGAAACAGGCTTTAATATAGTTAAACCAACTGCTAAAAGAAATGTTTGATTACATAAGAACACAAGAGGCATTAAACAGTTTGGAATCTACCACTGATTTGGTGAAGATAGGGGAAGAGCAGAAACTTGCCATATCCCAATAAAATCTCACATCAGGAAATCCTCCCACTGAAAATATTATAGATTCTGGAAAAAGGAAATTTATGGCCTTGTAGAAGACTTAAAAATTCCAATGGAAAGGGAAGAGGATTTTGAAAAACAAAACACAGCAATCAACAGCTGTTGATCATAGAAACATTTAGGTCAAAAAATATCTTAAAGTTCAAGGGATCAAGAGAGTGTTTCTGTGAAGGGAGTCCCCACTCCACAGTTCAGTGAAGACAAAGACTCCAGCTTCCTACTGATTCTTTCAAGGTTCTCAGGTGAACCACAGAATCAAAACAGTTTGGTCTGGAAGGGACCTTCAGAGACCATTTAGTCCACTTTGCCTGTCTTGGGCAGGGACATCTTTCACTTCACCAGGTAGTGAACACCACCTACAGGGACACTACACATCCAACCTGGCCTTCAACACTTCCAAGGGTGGGGCACCCACAACTTGTCGAGGCCAAGCCTTCTGGTGTCTCACAACACTTGCAAAAATTTCTTCCTTATGTCCAATCCAAATCTACCCTGTAACTATTTAAAGCTGTTACCCCTTGCTCTGTCACTTCAGCCCTTGGCAAAAAGTCTGTCTTCCTTATAAGCCCTTTCTAAGTACTGAAAGGCCTCAAGGTCTCCACAGTGCCTTCTCTTCTCCAGGCTGAACAACCCCAACACCCTCTGTAGGACAGGCGCTCCATCCCTCTGACCATTTTCATGGCTTTCCTCTGGACCTGCTCTAACAGGTCCACGTTGTCCTTGCACTGGGGACCCCAGGGCAGGACACAGTACTGCAGAAGAGGTCTCACAAAAGCAGTGCAGAGACAGAATAACCTCCTTCAGCCTGCTGTCCATGCTCCTTTTTAAGGAGCTCAGGATACAGTTGGCTCTCTGAGATGCACACTGACAGCTCACATCCAAGTTTTCATTAACCCCCCCAAGTGCTGCTCTGCCTCCATTCATTCCCACCTGTACCAACAGGGAGGACTGACCAGACCCAGGTGCAGGACCTCGCACTCGGCTCTGTGGAGCCTTGAGGGTCACATGAATCCACTCCTCAAGCCTGTCCAAGTCGCTCTGCATGGCATCCCTTTCCTTCAGCACATTAGCTGTGCTGCTCACCTTGGAGCTACCTGCAAATCTCATACTCAGCCCCACTGTCTATGCTATTAATGAAGATACTGATCAGCATCAGTCCCAACACCTCTGAGGGGCACTACTGATCTTCATTTTGACATCGAGACATTGACTACAACTCTTTGGATGTGGCTGTCTTGCTAATTCCTCATCCATCAAACAGTTCATCCATTAAACCCGTATCTTTTTACTGAAGACAGATGGGCTGTCTTCAGTAGAAAAACCAGAGTTTGTGAGACAGACGGGTATATCTGCACACTGCTACTCATTTTGTAGATTTCCAACACAGCAGTAATTCGCGTATAGGCCACATTTTAGTCATTTTCAACCCAATTCTTTACCACAGAACAATGCTCAAGATTATTAGTTACTGTTATGGAAATAGCTAAAGGTAACCAGGAGGGACTTGTCAGAAAACAGCGGCATGGAGAGAGAAAAGACTATATAGAAGACTTGACAACCATTGCTAATGAGGGACACAATCATCACCCATGCAAGGAAAATGATATAATAAAAGCTTTTGCATTAATTTGTCTAGTGAGTAATGCTTATAAACACAGCAACTTAAAAAGGAAACTCAGCAGATGCACCGCTTCCTTTCCACCCTCCGACTGCTTCCTAAAAACAGTCTTTGCCTTGACTGCAAGGGATAAACTTAGGAACACAGGCGAGAGATACATTTCCATCAAGACGCAGCGGACCTGCGGAGCGCAGGGAGCACCGAACCCTCCGCCCGGAGTGGAGCCGCCGCCGAGCGGGGCAGCGCCCCCAGCAGCCGGGCCAGAGCTCCCGGGGAGGAGGAGGACAGGGATCCAAGGAAAGAGGAGGCGAACAGGGATC
>VXBA01003151.1:56686-77340 GCA_013399895.1 Serilophus lunatus
CCCAGGGGGCACTCGGGCGCGGGGGTGGGCGTGAGGCTTGGCGTTCGTGGAAAACGCGATCTCAGCTGTCAGTTAAAAACGCTGATGTCACCTTCCGTCAGAGCACAAATTCACTTCAACATAAACCTTTTGCGAGTGGAGAAAGTAGAGGCCTTCCAAGGCCACCACGGGCAGAAACGAAAAAATCCTTGATGGAGGGTTTACAGAGGACTTCAGGCACGGGATTGTAACTGTAGGATAACAAGCATTCCCACATTAGCCCTAAGTGCGCTTTTATCATACAGACTCTAAGCTCCTCCTGAAGCCACAGCTTCCTTACAAACATAACAACACACAAGTGCTGGGAAGGAACACAGACAGGTACAACAAAAATGATGAAGTGCAAACTTCGGGAACGTACCGGCAGGAACAGCCACCAGATCGTCAAAGCTCGGCACCTTTTTATTATTTACTCATTGCATTTCACCCAATTACATCAGTACCTTGTATTTCCCATCCACAGCAGGCTAACTCACTACAGAAATGATTAAAGATGGATGTTTTCAGATTCTTGTTATGAATTTTCAGTAGAAATTACTAAACGTTAAGGTCTCTTAAATATCCATTGGTTTTTTCCCCTAAAGTCTGTAGAACTAATTGAACATCACAAATTACTTAGGGGCAGATGAGTCTCACTCACTGCCCTCCAGAGCAGAACAAGCCGTACAGTGGCTGCACTCCCTGGGATTTGCTGCCTTGGAGAGTCAAGGCGCATTGGTGGCTTTTCCACACAAGGTATCACAGTATCAGCGAGGTTGGAAGAGGCCTTAAAGATTACCAAGTCCAACCCATAATCTAACAGCCCATCATCTAAACCATGGCACCAAGTGCCTCATCCAGCCTGCTCTTAAACACCTCCAGGGTCGCTGACTCCACCACCTCCCTGGGCAGCCCATTCCAATGGCAGATCACCCTTTCAGTGAAGAATTTCTTCCTAATATCAAGTCTAAACTTCCCCTGACGGAGCTTGAGACTGTGTCCTCTTGTTCTGTCACCAGCTGCCTGAGAGAAGAGATCAAACCTCGCCTGACTACACCCTCCTTTCAGGTAGTTATAGACAGCAATAAGGTCACCCCTGAGCCTCCTCTTCTCCAGGCTGAACAATCCCAGCTCCCTCAGCCGCTCCTCATAGGGCTTGTGCTCCAGCCCCTTCACCATCCTCGTTGCCCTTCTCCGGACACGTTCCAATAACTCAACATCTTTCTTGTACTGAGGGGCCCAGAACTGGACACAGCACTCAAGGTGAAGGTAGTGACAAATCGGTGCAGATCTGGAAACACGTGTGAAGATCCTTGAGCCACATTTCCCCACACTGCTTGGCCATGCATCTCAGTGTCCCCATTCTCTGCAGAGGTCCTGGGCTCTGTCCACCGGGCAGTGTGGGGAGCAGGAGCAGCACACCCATGGCTGGCCTGCGCTGCTCTCCCAGACCTGCTCCTCAGGCTTGTCCCCCTAACACAGACACTGATATCCCAAGGTGTCTCTCTTCCATCTCTTCAGTAAATTCATGCTGGGTCAAGCCCAAAATACACACAGGAATAATTATTCTCCCGGTGCTGCAGAAGCTCCATGTAACCCGTCTCTGCTTTGTTCCATAGGAGATGATTCAAAATGCTGCAGCAGCAGCCAGGTGGGCTTGGTGCGCCACTGGCTGTGAACAAATAATTGCTGCTGTGCAACACATGGCTTTCTGGCAGCTCCTGTTGGCTTCATTGTCTCTGAGCAGCCACAATTTTTTGTGTATGCCTTCTATGGACACATACGTGTGGCCTTTCATTGTGGGAACACTCTAGATGTAAACAACAGCTCATCACTAACATTAGTGCTAGAAACAAATCACAATGGCAAGCCAAGAACTGAAGCATTTGGAGGATGTATGGGTTTTCGCTATTTGGAACACTGTAGTAGAACCATCATAGTCTAATTACTCACATTATAACTCTTCAAATCTTAGTCATACATTCTTTAGATTCTTTTGAGAAGTAAGAGAGGATCCAAAACTAATAAAGTTACCAGAACTTTATTCCATGTGAATAAGGGGAATTGAAAGCTGCATCTCCAATAATTATGAAAGAAAGTCTTCAAAGATGGTGTGACTTTTTTCTACTGAGCAACAAAAGAATTTCTGTTTCACTTTCTACCCAAAACAAACACAGTTGCCTTACAAAGAGCTGGTGACTCACCACTGCTGATGGTCACTTCAGATTTAGATTCCACCATGGAAGGTGCTAATCTATCAAGTAGCAAATATAGTTGCCCACATTAAAAAAACCCACACAGAGCAACAAACAAACAAAAAACAAAACAAAACAAAAAAACAAAAACACACACACAAAATCACCAAAAACAACACACCAGAACTTTAGCAATTATCTCTGGTAGTGATATTCCTTTATAGAACCTTTACATTCCAAGGGAATCCAGTCACTCACAAATATCCTGTTACTGCTTTTAAGTAGTTATTACTAAATCTTTCTAGACACACTAGTCATTTTAACTCTGGCAATTGTGCCACCATTCTGAAATCAGAACGCATTACGGAGCAGCACAATGAGAACATGCCATTGAAATGTGCTCATCTGTGCCTCCCACGAGCAGGAGTTAAACTACAAACCTAAGCTTTTCAACTTCAGCACAGCCACGTCCTGTGTTATGCTTCTGAAGTACTGTAATAGCCAACCATTCTGTTACAGTACAGGGAATGCATTCTCTCATTTATAGCCTCTTTTTCCTAAGGAATTAGGATTGTAGTTACTTTGTGTGTCAGTGCCTCCTTGTAACTGTTGGATCTCTTCACCAATTTAAAACAAATTTAGCAGAAAGGTAGAGTTGTTTAGGACATTAATAAAAATTTTTTAGAATTCAGTGGCTGAAAGTACTAAGGCCCAAATCAGGGCCCCCTTGAAAAGAAGGGTAAGGATATCTTAATTCTCCCTATGTGTTTGCTATTAGCAAACCAGCTGATCAGCTATGCACACCCTGGACAGGTAGGTACATACCTTAGCTCTGAGCCACCTACAGTAGCAGCTACTTCTGGCCCAGCCTGATTGATGGATGGTGCAGAAACTGAAGGTGTAAGGGACAGAGAACTTTGGAAATAATGCAGGAACTAGACAGAAAGAGACAAGAGATGCAGATTGCTGGGAAGTAGAGAAAATTAAGGTTCATTGGTTTTACTGCTCACAGATCTTGTTTATTTCTCAATGGAAAAAGCAAATCCTGCAATCCTGTTTAGAAATGCTAATTCTGATAAAGCAGGTTGTTAGCACATGCAGCTTATTGTGGTCTTATCAACTCCAATACAGCTATGATCACTTAAATGAGCTTTAAAAATCTCATTGAAAAATGAGAAAGAAAAAATATAAACTACTTTCTTACTGTATAGCTATAAGCTTAGTTCACCTTGCTGCTTGGTCTCTCAGCATCAGAAAATAAAAAAAATAGTCGCTGCTCAGATTTTTCATAGTACAGAAAGTTCATCAGTTAATGTAGTTAAAAGTGTGCTTTTACAAGTATGACAGTGTCTTGCAAAGAAATCAGTTCATTCATAGGAGGTCAAAGAGACTTATGTTCAGAGCTGCTACTTAAGGGTCATATTTCTAATAGTAAATAGCCTTGTAACAGAGGCTCATGCAATGAGATCCACCAGGAGATGGAAGCTGAAGCTTGCCAAAATAAGGCTGGAAAAAAATGATGGTTTAAATTCAATAAGGATATTCAATCTGGAGAGGGAGACATTTAAAGCATGGCACTTTCTCCATATCTGAAACATTTTAAATCAGCTTCCTCTTACAGGCCTAGTGACCAGATATAAACTGACACAGGAGCTACTGAGTTGTGTTTATATTCTGCATAAGATCTGTCTGGAGGGCATCGTAGTCCCTTTTGGTCTTAAGCTGCCTAAATCTAAGCAATAATGCTAAGAAAAAAATCTTCTCCTTGCAAGAAAAACTAAGGGTTAATCGCTCTGGTTTTTTGTACCGCTTTTTGGTTATGTCTGCAGGGCACAACACCTTAGACAGCTCTAGCTGTTCATGAGGCACACAAAAATCAGCAGAGAATCATGCTAACACCTCCAGCATTTCACTGTGCTGGACAGACTTTTTTTAGGTGTCATATAACCAATGTCAAGAGTCGTAGTGGCTGGAGACAGTGAAGGATACTGTCTGTGCCTTACTTAGCATATGGAAGCCCTGGAGGTACAGCAGCTGGGTTTCTTCTGGCTGCAGCACTGTTTGGCTTCTGTACCTAAACATATTTTCCACATAGGCAACCCCATAATGGCCTAGAGGCCTACTGTGTTGAGTCTGTAGCATTAAAAGTTTGTTAAAGGTGCTCGCAGATGTAATTTTTGAAAGGCCATATATTTCAGGATGATGCCCTGTGACTTTGTTTCAGATAGATGTTGTCCCTGTGCACAAGTGGTCTCAAATGAAGAGAGAGTTTGATCCAGTTTAAACCTCCTGCATGTGTTAGTTCTGCATTGTAGCCTACTTGTTGTGACTTTCAATATTATTACCACCTCTCCATTTTCAAAACTCTTCACTTCAGTTGTTCTTCTGTTGACGGAGGAGCCCTGCAGTGTAATAATACCATATACCTACTGAATTGGTGTGCATATCAAAAAAGAAACCCATGTCTTCCAATGCTTAAGAGGTGCCAGAAACTATGATTTAAACTATATGAAGGAAAAAATAAGGATATTTTGATTGTTTTCATTTGGGAATTTTTTTTCAATATTGACAATAAAATAACAATTTTAGATCACAGAATCACTGAATGGGTAGAAGGGTGCACCACAGTGCTCAAGCAGGGTCATCCTAGAGGATTTTGTCCAGATGGTTCTTGGATATCTTCAGTGAAGGAGACTTCACAACCTCTCTGTACAATCTGTTCCAATGCCTGGTCACCTGCACAGTAAAGAAGTTCTTCCTTGTATCCTGATGGAAATTCCTATGTTCCAGGTTATGGCCAATGCTTCCTGTCCCATTGCTTGGCACCACAAAGAAGAGCATGGCTCCATTCTCTTGACATTCTTCCTTCAGATTCTTATAGACATATAAGTATATGATACATGTCTCAGTCATCTCTTGTCGAAGATGAACATGTCCAGCTCCCTCAGCTTTTCCTTGTGAGAGAGACGCTCCTGTCCCTCAGTCATCTTTGTAATCCTCAGCTGGACTATCTCCAGGAGCTCCATGTCCATTTTTTACTGAGGAGCCCAGAACTGGACACAGCACTCCAGATAACTAGGGCTGAGTAGAGGGTTAGGACCTAGATGAATAATTCTAGCTCTCTAGACAAACAATACTAGTTATCTTATAAACTGTAAGTAGTATTGATGTTTTGCATCTCAGAGCAGTTGCCTTTTTTTCTGGTGGTGCCTTGGCTATCTGATCCAGTCCAGTACTTCTTAGTTACAAGCATGATTCCTTTCCAACATGAAGATACACAGACATATGTACATTGAAGCCCACTCAATATTAAATGCTCTTGATCACACAGGAGTGGACGGCATTACACATATTTCTAAAGAACAGTGTAGCTGCAGCCAGCAGCTGTCTGTTGTATCACAGTCACATTACATAAATGGAGCTTCAGTAAAGAAATCACACCAAATCCTCTTCTGCCAGAAAGGGATTCCATGAGAACGATTTACAAGAACACTTGGTTTTTATCAAAACTTCCTAAAATACTGTCAAAATATTTTTGAAAGTTAAAGCCACTTTGTGACAACTATTTAATGTTAAAAAGCAGAGTAATAATTTGGAAGGGAGCCTGGAATGAAGCACTGTATTTTATTTTAATAACCTTACTTTGTTTACTCATTTCCCCCTGTGCATATTTCTCATTCCAATAGCAACTCTCACATCTGTGTGAGGCAAAAGCCTTAAGGTCAAAGTTTGGGGTTTTCCTTATATCACAGGGTAGAAGAGGCAGCAAGAGTTGGCAAAGGAGGGACCAATTCTACCCCAGCTTTTGTTTTAAATGTCAAAGATATTCATAAACCAATAAGAAACTATCATCTTGTGATTATATTTGAACTAACAGTTTTTAGGCAGTTTTCTGACTGTACTCTTTAAGGAGTCAGTTTGAAGATTTAACTCTGTAATGCTTTTTAAAGTATGTATTGATTTTTCTGCTCTCCTCGCAGTGTTTGGAGAGGTATCCTTTTTCCTTTCTAATGAACTAGTCAAGAATATGATGTACTAGCTCTGTCTCTAGCTGTGTTAAATGCATAATGTAAACAGTTTTAAAAATAGAAGGAAACATTTTAATTTTCTTTCCTGCGGGTTTATTTTGAGTATAGGAATTAGTCACTTCATAACAATGAGCACCATGCTTCCAGGCAAAAATGACTGTCAAGGTAACAATATCCTTTGCAGAATACATCTTGAGCTTCACCTTTCTACAAATATTAGAAGAAAAATTGCTATTCATTTTAGTGAGCTCTTCACGTTCATGAAGCTGATCATCCATCTCCTAAAGTCCACTTCATAGGGGCCTGAACTTTTTCCATTACAATTCTTGAAGATCAGTTATTCCATTCACACTATTAGGAGGAGTCTGTGTATATTACTATATATTTGTAAGGAAAGATGTAAACAAACTTCAATCCATAGCCTTCTTAAGAAAGTAACAGCAATTCCTAATGTTCCTGCCTGCCACATTCTCACCTGGATTAATATCCTTGTACCTAAATTAGTGAATATAGCATTTTTCTCTGTTTCCTGCATTAAACTATTGAATCGTTTTTCTATGCCTTGTTTAAAAAGTGCCACATTCTATTAGGAGGTGCAATAAATTGGTCCAATGAAGTGACTTTTAGGGCCTGAATTTATAAAGGGATGTAGAAATATATGCCCCCATAGCTGTTAAAAATGCAGGTGAGTTTTAGGCTTGTAAGTGTCTGTGAATCCAAGTGTACATTACATGCTCCCAGATGCTCAGATCAGAGGAAGCTATAGAGTTTCCAAGTATAGCTTATTATTACCACTGTTGATCTGCTAGCAATAGATGGACTCTAGACAAAAGGAGTAGTACTGGAGCTGCAAAGATTTGCCAATTCTTAGGTCTCACATTTGGTTCCTACCTTGCAAGACCATTTCGTTGTCCTGAGGCAGGGTTATTTTTTCTGTCAGTAATTTGTTTTGTGTTACACTGTTCAAAGAAATCTTAAATATAGTATCTGGTGGATTAGAAACTAATCTCAGTACTTCTTCCCTCCTGAAAATCTGTGGCTGTTAAAAGCATATTCTAGGAGAATCAGGCTCCCAGAGGCAGACATAAATACACAGGAAAGATACAATCAGGTAGTAACTGGAGCCTTTGAGAATGAGGTTTGTTGACTCTATTTCTTGGGTTTCCTCTGGGTGATTAGATCAGCTCTTAACTGAGAGCCTATGTAGCCATATCCTGTGATTCCATTTATCATAAGTCAGATAACACCTTCCATCTCAGGATGTCCATCCCTGCACAAATATTTTTAGTATTCTCTGAGGCAGAAAAGGGTTCAAATCCCCATTTTACGCAGAATAAAATATGGAAATGTGGACAAGTGCAGATGAAGAATTTCGCCCAAGGTTATAAATGAAGCATCTGTCCAGGAATAGAACACAGATATTCTCTTTTTATTATGGTTTAACCATGGAACCATCTTTACTTCCTACTTAGAATGCTCTCCCTGTTTTTAAATGCTGCAATTATCCTTTGACTGTTTTCTATTTAAAGGCAGGGATATATACTCAGCACTTCTCTAGAAGGCACGCCAGCAGTATATATTTGTTATGAACAGATAGTTCAGGTTTCTTATACCTCCCGAAGAAAGAAGCCTTTATTCTCTTTCTAATGCCAATATGAAATTTAAAAGTCAGAAAATGCTCTTATCCTCAGTATAAGAAGAAATAGTGAACTATTTTCAGATATATATTCCAGTTAATTTAAAAATAATGGTTTTTCTCATGAAAATTGGAGTTCACTGTATTATGATCACAGTTATTGCTTTATCAGATAGAGAGCATAATAACGGTAGCATAATCTTTGTATAAAAGTCTTCTAATAATCTTCTTTAACAATGTCTTTCCCCAAAATGAGTTGCTGTTAATCTGAAGAAATGAATTTTTCCTTCATATTTTCTGATCTCTTACAGAACTGCATGGCAAGGGTTATTGTACTGCATTATATGGAGACTATAATACAACTAAATATGTGATCAAATAAGCAAACAAAGCAGAGTCCAGTCCAGGAAACTGTGCAGGTTCATTTCATTTCCCAGTCGCTTCCTCTACTGGACAGAAACACAACAGAAACCAGACAAAGCTGTTTATCAAATCATTAAGATAGAAAACATCACACTGGGTAATCCAACACAGTCTACTTCACTGAATAGAGAAAGAATTTCAACACCAGACATTACATGAGCTAATTCTTAAAAAATCAGTGCTAGGTGAAAATCTTAAGTGTTCTGAAATTGTCTAATATATTAATGTAAGGCATCTAAATTCAGTTATGGGCTCTTAGTATACCAGTACCTAGTTATATTTGCCTGAGAGAAAAGTAGTCACGTTTATCATGAGAGGGCTTCACAATATCTACATCTGTTGGGGAAAAAAGAAAGTCTGTGGCTGTGTAATTGTAGACTACTCTGCATATGTGAGGCAGGAGTACTGACACATATTCAGCCTCAGCTCAGAGTTCCCAACTTCCATCTGCTGTTACTATGTAAGGCCGTGTGTTACAGGGAACTATAGCCATTCTTTACCAAAGACACTACAACACCACCAGTACATTTATCTAGCTCAGACTCATTACCTGTATTGCACTGATGTTGACTCTTTAAAAGGTTGGGTAAGTAGGAGAAAATATATGTTTACTTATGATGTACCACAGCATTACAGCCTTACCTGTGCTTATCCTTCAGCATTTCTGCAGCCTAACTGTAGAGCCAACTGCAGGCAAACCAGGTAGTGCTGTTTCCTTGGGATTGCAGCATTGCTCACATGTTGCCTAATTCTAGATGGAAAGCAAGGCATAGGGAGGAGGCTACTGGGTGCCCAGGGCTTGTTGCAGTATGGAGTTGGGGAAACTTAGAGGTTTATTCTTGTCAGAAGTGACTCTGGATGTTGTATGTCAATGTAGGTATAATTCCAGATTACAGACTCCACATATCTTCATGTAAAATTAATGCAAAAAGGAAACTATTTATTTTAATAAGTACTGGCTCAGCTAATACAATGTGTATATCTGGTAATCAAAAATTTTCTCTCATTTTAATTTCTTATTCCATTTTATGGATAAAGTAATCAATGTTTGGAAACGAGCAAATCAGTCCAGTGAAAGTTAGCATTTTTAAAATTACAGCTCTCAGCTGGAAATGATGGAAAGAGCAAATAATCAGCAAATCTGGATTTCTGATATCTAAAACCAAGTTGGCCTTCTATAATGTAATTTAATTAAAAAATGAGGTCGTTTGGCTGCATGATAAGAACAGGTTATAGACTGTTGTGAGAGATGGCTCCTGGTGAACTCTCCAGATTATATTTCTATCCCTGCTAGCTTCAGAAGATGCAGCTGAACAACTGCAACCTGAGAACTCAAGAGTACCAGAGCAGAAATGGGACAAGTAAAACACAAATGCTGAGACATAACATCTGGTAAAACAAGCACCAGCCTCTGAATATAATATTCTGCTGCTCTAGAGAACAACACCTCTTAGAACAACAATACAACGAGTCAGAGCTGAAGTCTGATAGCACAGGACCATTCCTCTGTTTGACACAGCAATTTATCAGTAAGCTGTGTTACAAACCACATGCTGCTAGTCAGCGTGAAACAGAAAAATTCGTAATACTAGTTTTGTTATAAGGAAGATGGCAGAAGGATGTGAAAGCAGGTTTATTTGGAATATCCAGTTGAAGTTATCTGGCGGGCAGGCCGATTCTTTGGGTCTTCAAAAGAACTGTATGGGAAAGAACAGAGCTCTTTGTAAAAAGCAGCGCTTGAAATCCATCCCCATGCCCGGAGCCGACGGCAGGTGTCACTGCAGCAGGGACAGAAAGCGTCGCGCAGTTCCAGCCGCGCTCCGTGCGCGCCCCGCCGGGCGCTCTGCGGCAGCAGGGCCGCTGGCTCTGCTCGGCGGCGGCCGTCATCAGATACCTTATCAGCTAGCTGGAGCGATAATTGCAGCTCTACGGCCTCGAAGGGAAGAGCACGTACTCCCTAGCTAATAAAGATCCCGCATGATGTTATTTTTTGAATGTAGACTGCAGCTCTCAGTCTTCTTGGAAGAAGAGGGCTGCTCAGTTCTGCAGTGTTGTCCCAGGATGCGTTGTGAGCCGCAGACTTGTGATTTCTGCCCGCTGTCTCAGACTGCAGCTGTTTGTTCACATTCTAGAGACAGTTCAGACTTGTCCAGACACCAAACTAACTTCCTTATGCACACCCCAGGGCATGTGCTCTTCCCGGAGCTTTTCCGCTTCTGCTCAGGCAGATGCCACAGCAGCAGCTCAGCTCTGCAGGCTCACACTTAATCATCCCAACTGTTAAAAACCCCAGTGTGTGGTGCCTTTCCTTTCTACTATTGTTCATCTAAGGGAGGAATACATGTCATTTCCTCATGACTGGCTCAGAAGCTAAAAGTCCCTTTCTTTTTTCCCAGCGAGTGAAGCGAGACAGACAGAGTAGACTGAGGTCCAGGAAAAGTTCTTTTAGAGCAAGACTGCTTTGAAGGTTGGAGAAGAGTGTATTGGAAGGGGAAAAAGGTCTTCCACCTGTACAGATTGCTCAGGATTCTGTATTACCCAGTCTCACCAGCCTCGCTGCTTTTTAGGAAAAGGACAGATTTTATGACGATCACTAAACAACATACCACCACGCAGGGATGAGGAATATATAATAAAGCAGGTCATTATACAAAATGTGTTACTCTGATCATCTCTGTAAATGAGTACATAGATCCCACTGAAGTACAGTTTCTGAGATTCACTATAGCTATGATCTAGTTTTTGTATTGTTAGTGCCCATCCACAGTATCACTTCCCAGTACTGGAGAAACAGGGAGAAGTGATGGTATCCCTCTTCACTTGCCTTCTTTTCCCAATTTTACCGTCTTTCTGAGCAAAACCTCTAATTTATGAAATAACAGATTGAATGTTTCATAAATTTATAAGAGAATAGTGAGCTTCCTTGCACCAGAAGAGTTATTCTTGGGGCACTAGCTTTCTACATTTCTGAGGGTTTGCTTTGACAGACTGCTGTTGGACCACACATGTGTTCTGCATGCCCTTGTGTTCTTCTCCCCAAAGGCATTAAATATGGAGTAGCCCCATCTGCCATTCCATTCTTTTGCCACCTATAAAACAGAGTAAGAGGATTCAGCAGCAGTGGGGGAAGAAAACAGGTTGTGAATACAGAACAAACACAAAAATAAATTTTGTATTATTAAAATTTGTTCAGAATCAAAAAAATTGTCAGTGCTGTTTCAGCAGGTATCCAGGATTTCACCTTGTGATATCAGTTCTGGTCAGGAGAGGTAGTAACATTCCTAATTTAAGTATCAAGAGGATGTTCAGTTTCAGACGCTAAAAAGGGGTTGCAGAAGTCAGATCTAACTATAGAAAACACAAAACCATGCGCCTACATCTCTTTCCTTAGATACCTAATAAAATGGCATGCTGCTTAGACTGGGTTGATCCCTTGAGTCTATCAATGCATCATGTTCTAGTCCTCCAGGGAGCTGCAGAGGAGCTACAAATAATAAATTTTATTTTTTTTTCTCCCTAGATAAACAAATTCCACGAGTGCATGAGAAGACACGATACTGTCAAGCATGCCAAAGGAAATAAGTTGAATTTAAAATGGCACAATGTCACACTAGGGAGAACAAGACGAGATATGCAGGACACCTGCTCTCAGTACTGTGATGCCAGAGCCCGAGGTTGAGATGATGACCTTCAGGACACCATGCAAGATTCAACTGCTTACCCAGCTCTTTTCTGCAGGTGTGAGGAAGGGTCGTATGATTTACTGTGTCTGTTTTGTTGAAGTTAGTAATTTTTTGCTGTGTACAGTTCACCCACTGGGTGAAATGGGTCTATGAAAAGTCAAAGGGTATCATTGCTTTCAGATGATAAGTTCCATCTTGTAATTTATAGCAAGTTTTTTTTTTCACTAAAGCTATAAGCCAGAACTGCCTTTTATAACTTTTGGGCTATTATTCAAAAATTTCTTTCTGTCTTATGTCTTTTTGTGCATACTTCTTAAAAACATAAATAAACTTGTGGAAAAATCTCAATAATATAGGGGAATATAATTTGTAAGACCATACTTAAATTAATATATTTATATTTTTACGAAATCACTAATAGAAGTGATTTTTAATGAAAGGTCTTCAGTTGGCTGCTGTTACACTAATACTATTAAAAATGCTCATAGATTCTAGAAAAGTCATAAAGCTTAATACAAATAAGGAAATTAATACAAGTGTCTGTCATAAAAGTGCATTATTTATGATACACTATATTTTTCCTATTTTGTAAATATATCATCCAATCAAGAGGAAAAGTGCATAGCTTACATGAATAGTTACATATACCAGAGAGTGCATATCAAGATACAGAGTAAAAGAATATTCATATACTGAAGCCTGTTTGGTAAGGAACACAAAGCACAAATACTAAAGAAAGTCTTTAACATTACAGCAAGATGATCAGGAGCTTCCAGAGATCATTATAGAAATGCACTAAGAAACAGTTAGCTTCATTAATTGCATATAGAGAAAATTAACAATACACAAAATGAAGATTAATTTTGGATATTATTCACTCAACCAGTTATACGTTTTTGAAGGCACAAGCATATCTAACTTGAACATTTCACACAGAATTAAATGTACATGTCAAAGAGTCCTTAAAACATCTAACATCAGTATCACTGAGATAAATTTTAGGTATGGCTCTCAGCTAAATAAAGCAATCAAAATTATTGACAGAGTTTACTTTGTAGGCCATGCAAGTTCATTTTCCGTTGACTTTGTTGTCATCTGTGCATGGTTGCTGCTTCTCTTTTCCAGAATAGGCCTGTTCTGTTCCAATGTCTTTTGTGCTGTAAGATGGCATCACACAGCTTCGGTGTTCGTTCCAGTAAACAGATTCCTCCGGCTCAATAACACTTTTCTCTTGGTTTGTTTGATGAGGCCGAGGTCAGGAAACAAAAGGATTTTGTTCTCCCGATACTGGATATTGCATTGCTAGAGTTGCTTTCAGCAGTCTATCCAGTTCTCATATTTCAAATTTAGATGAAATAAAAACACTCCCACTGTCATTCACAGTCACGTTTCCCTTACTGGTATTCTACGGCACTTTTCCACACAAAATGCATTCTTCCCTGGTATCAATTTCCATAAGTTCAGTAGGAGTTTTAATAATAAATGAAACGGGATCTATCCGGCCTGTACCAGAGTGGAAACGAAGGTTGTGCAGAACCTCAGAACTCATTTGGTTTTCAGTTGCTTCCTCACTTTTGTCTAGTGACATACATTTCACAGAGGAATACAGACACCTCAGACACCTTCTCCACCTTCAGCCCATGAAATTTTAAAGGCACTTTTAGGCTCTTTACCTCCTCTTATCATGGAAATATAAGCTCTCAGGGAAAAAGTAGAACAGATAGGAGCAGAAACTATTTAGCTATCTTACCATAATCTGCCCACATTCAGTGGTATCTGAACTCAGAGCTCCCGAGTGTGAGCACATACTTCTGATACAGCCCAGAACTTTACCATGGAGAGGCCTCAGCATGACTTGTTATCAAACTATCTGATATCTGGTTTGCCAAGCACTTTTAAAAAATTCTATATTCAGAAGCAATTATTTTACCAAAAAACCTGCTTATTAGGATAGATCGATTTCACCACAGTAATGCACAAAATTAAATCTTAAATTTTATTCTTCTATCAGCTGATTTCAAGCAAACACTTCCTTAAGATTTTTGCCAGGAATTCTGGCCAGAGAACCCTCTGTGGCAGTAATGCCAGGTTTAGCTCTGTGCTAAGAGAATTGTACAAGGCAGAGAATTCATTGTATACACTGAGAAGCAGCTTTGTGCATCTCAGTAGAGTTCACAGAAACATGTATCTGGTTGGTATCTAGACAGCACAGGCATTATCACAGTGACCTTCAGCTGCAACACTCCCCCCTCCAACAGGATAAGCACTGGTCACATCCCAAACTGTTGATACAGTTGAAGACTCCTGAGAGAAAACTTCCTTTACAGTCAATGAGCCTGTTACACATCTGGACAATCTGTCATGTGTATGTTTCCACTGCAACATTCTGTTGTTCATGATGTGACCAGGACAAAATAAATTTAAATTAATATTTACAATTATTCATTAGCATTTATTTTCAGAAATTTTAGTAAACACATTATTTTCACATAGCCTTTTCATGAATGATAAAACAGATTCATAATCTTATGTTCCCCTGCAGGCAAAGACCTTCTGGCTGAAAAATATCACTGACTTCCAACTGGAGAATTGGAATATATGGAGAATATAGAAAAATGTGGATTGATTGATTGATTAATAATAATTTAATTTCTCAGAAATCAAAAAGCACATCACCAGGCTTTTGTCTCTCCCAAACTGTTCTTTTGACATGCATGATAACCCATAGCATAAATGTCTCAGCATTCATCATCACTAGAAATGTACTTGTTCTCATGTGAATTTTCAGACTGTTGTGCTGGACAGCATAGGTGAAATGTTATTTTAAGATCTGAAATTTTCATATTCTGAACAGCAGCTGTGTGCATGCATGAGAAAAAGCAAAAAAACTTGACCAATAAAAATACCATTGCTGATAAAAGATCAGGAAGAAAATATATTGTCATATTCTCCCTGTAAAAGTAGGAAAACATTTTTCTGGATATGTATTATTTTATTATTTTAAACACTTGTATATACTTGTTATGTTTCACTAATGGGAAAAGTAGGCAAGAATGTGAACAAAGAATTAAATGACCTTTAATTAGAGGTCACGGTCAGACTGGTTTTGATGACTCAAACACAAGATGAGCAAGTTTATTTACTGTTAGGGAGAGCTTCTCATCTGTTTCACATGGTTAAGAGCCATCTTTATAAAGTCCTTGGCCATTTTCCTGGGAATGTACAACTGCTGCCACAACAACTCTAGTTACATATGACACAAGTCAATTTTATTGTTTTATGGCACTGGGACTCTACCTAATGGTATTTCACGGTCTACATTTAATCCTGAATCAACTCTATATACTTCAGCATAGTTTTCATCCCTTATGCAAAGGATGGATATGGGTCATTTTGTTTAATTAAAATTCTGCTGTGACCTAGTCCTCCTGTAAGGAGTACCTCTGAAGATATATGTAAGTGTAATGGAGACTCCACTTACGTCTCGGTCCTTACAGATGTTTGTTTTCTGCAGCTTGGCCCTTGCTGCTCCCTGACAGCACTGATTAGGTGTTGGTAGAACATCATAGTTACTCCAAGGGCAGTGAAAATGCTTGCAAAACTGATTCTGAATTATACATTTGCATTTGCTGGAAATTCTTTAGAGAACAACCTTGCAGCAGACCGGAAGACATCTCTATCGTCCCAGCATTACCAAAACAGCAACACACAATGCCAACCAGATATAAGACAGTGTATTTTTAGGGTTTCTTTAAAAACTGCTTAGCTGGTAAACTGAAGTCATGCTTTTGTCTTGTCAGAGGTAACAAAAGACTGGGAGAAATAGCATTAGGCTTTAATTGAAAACTAAAAGTCTTTCAAGTAAATCAAGGCATTGCTATCAATAGGTCATGATGTGGCTGTGGGAGAAATGTATTCTTTTTCCACCATTGTGATGAAGGCTTACAGTACTAATGGGGTAGGGTGTGAGAAGACAGGACTTATAATAGGCCCATCCCAATAAGTCTGCCTCTGACGGATGATGAACAATCTCTGACTTTAAGAATTCATAAAGCAAGCTGTAAAAAGGCTTATGTATTTATGACATGCCTGTTTGCATCTGCAGACTAAGGTCAAATAATGATTCAAACTGCTAAAAGAAGAACCTTTGCTTAAGTCTCATTTTGAAATGTATCTGAAAATAATCAGTACCAGTTAGGACTTTTTAACTGCTGGGGGTGACATGTGTCTATTACTGATGGAAAAAATGAGCTGTGGCAGAACTATCTCTTAATATGGAAACATTGATCCACATTCCATTCAGTTAGAATGGGAATTGCTCATACAAAATGAAAATGTCCTGCTCCAGCTGCTACAAGTCTGAAACTAATAAGAAAGATTTTGCATTAAATTAATTTTGAACATCTTCCCATGACTATTATAGGATTCTGAAAGAATATTTATTTTATATATATTGGAAGATTGCATATTAAATCCTCATCTGAAATATGTATTCTAGGGCAGTTACATTACTCAGAAAGTACCTCACTCTAAAAATACACAGAATAATATATCAAAAATAACTGTATTTTATTATTTTAATCTAGAGAAAAATAGAATGCATATTCCACAGCTCTTCTGCATGATAATATGGCGGAGATTTTAGTTTTCCCTCCTGAAATGCAAATTAACAACAATTCTTAAATTTGGAATATTTTAATATTGTAATACGTCGAGGTTAGCTTAGCTCAAAAACAGTACAATTACACTGTCTGAATGGCCTTAATTAATATCACTGTAATTGTGGTGAAACAAGTTTGTCAACTCAGCACAGATGACTTGTAAGACAAGTTGGAAATTCCCCAAAGGACCATGTTGTTCTTTTCCACTAAAGGAAAAATTCTGTCATGGAAGTCAGTACCTGCAGGAGTTTCACCAGGTTAAATACTTTCTGCCTTTTCCTGAAGGAATAGCAGTACTGCAGGTTCTAGCTCTCAGTTTCCACAGGAGTCTGTGGAACCCCAGGAAGATCCTGTGCTTTTTTAAGAGCCATATGCCTTCTTGTTGCCCTTTTACTCCTTCCTGGAAGCACAGTTAAAAGTGCCAGCTATTCACTATAGATACCTGCATAACTGTTTGCCTTTAAAAAATTCCCAGTGTGGAAGGTAGCAAAGGAAAAAAAATACAGCATACAGTAATTTTACAGACTATTCTCCACTGTGTACCAGAAAAAAGTAAAACATGTTCTAGTTCTTCTCTAAAACCATATTCTAATGATAAAATGTTTTGCCAAGTGCAGATCAATTCAAGGAGTTAATTCAGACTTTGACATTTAGTCACTTATGCAATTCTTTTCCAGTTAGTCCTTCATAGTACTTTGAGATTCAGTTCTTTATATTGGATATAATTGTCAATAAAGCATCCATATTTCAAAGAAGAAAATTTACAAATTCAATATACAGGATTATTCAATAGTCCTCTTTTCCATATCAGCAAACTGAATGCACGTCACTGAATTTATTGAACTGAAATGAAGATGGTCATAACTGTTACTATGGTAATTGTTGTGCCTAAAAGCTCTAACAAAGATGGGGAATCCCTTCTGGCCCTGTTGCCATAGAAAATCAACACTTCTTGCAAACGGCTTCTGATCCTGCAAAGTGCCATCTGAATGCTCAAATTATGTTAATCAAATTTATTAATGTACTAAACAGAGACAATGTGTAAAAGGGCAAAAGAGAACCATATCATGTGAATATAAAATTAAGACCAAGATTAGTAGTGGCTGTCACTAGTAGCATGTGTTAAATTAAGCAGATATGTCTTGAACACTTCATTTAATTCCTCCTCTACATTACATTCATGATTTTCTAATCACCTTAACACAAAGGCATCACAAAGGTCAATTGAGTTGCTTCTGTGATATGATGTATATAGAGCAGGTATGCTATTACAACCCTAACATAATTTGTACTCCAATTTAAATCAAGATTTTAATCACTTGAACTTAAACTATGTGTAGATATGGTTTGGTGGTGAATTTGGCTGTGCTGGGTTAATAGTTGGACTTGATGTACTTAAGTGTCTTCCAACCTCAATGATTCTATGATTCTATAACTTGATTACAGCAAGTAGCATTCCAAGGTAGCACAGCTTTACCTCTAGGAGTTACAAGGATTTTCAGTAGTATTCTGGGATTGTGTTACTTTTTAAGCCAACCAAGATTGGAAGTTTCTCATTGCAAAGAAATAAAAGTTGCTGTGGGACATCATGAAGGTGCACTAACTTGCAGCATGAGTAGAATGCCTTAAATCAGGGAGTAACCTAAAGCTGTTTGATTTGTAAAACAAATTTCATGTATTTGACATACAAGTATCTAGATCATAATTCTGTATGATTGTATGCAGCTCAGTGATATAGAACATATATCTGTATGATACAGAGGAAAACAAAATTTATATTAGGAAAAAGGCTAAAGTGGCGAATAGCTAATATATATCAGGTAATACATTGAAATTTAGCATTAATTAAAATGCAAGATAAATAAATTCTCCTTAAAATACAGTTAAAGCAAAGAAAATATTTGAAAGTCTGCTCTATATAGCAGTCTCCTTTAAAGACTTAAGTGAATGTTCATATGAATTACAAGTAAAAATGAGTACTCAGTTAAAATGTATGGTCAGATTTTCACTTGTCATTGCATCATTATATAAAATTAATTAGCAAGCTCCATTGGTTTCACCATTTTGGCATATTGTAATACCCCAGGCTCACCTCATGAGCTCATCAAAGGGATTTTACGTCAAAAAAAAGTAAGGTCCCAAAAATCCACCTGATGGATTTATTAAAGGAGTCTTCAGTTCTTTTATACCATGAGGCCACACATGGGAAAAATGCTATGGTGCTTCTCAGGGGTGTAAAAGAACACACTTTTACTGGCAAACTTTGGAAAATAAGGGAACTTGGCAAAAGTTTAAAGCACACATTCAATCAACATAAAATATTCCACAAAGCATTGACTTAGCAAATTCCAACCCATCCAGGCCTAAATTACCCAAATATCAAGAAAAGGGAATTAGGAGAAGTAACGAAAAAAGAGAGAGACAGAATGAGAGAGCAAAAGAAAGAGAATTGTAGCTACCACCTTAGATCCAGGGTAGAAGCAGCTAACACAAATCCAGGGACCATAGGGCCACAATCATGTGAAGACCTTGTGGTGCTGATTTTATTTGCTCTGGACTCGTGTGGCCACCCCTTCCCAGGTGGGGCTTCCCAAACATTGAGAATTTGAATTAGGGAGTGTGCTGTGGGGCAGTGCTCCCGATGTGCCAGTGCCTGACAGCTGCACTAAAGCCTCTCAAGGAGGTCGAGCTATGAGGGCAGAGCACCATTCCATCCTAGCAGAACCCAATCCGTCCCCTTCCCACACACAGAATTTTTTTGAGCAAGTAATAACTGTTTTTCAGACTATCACACATAGATTTCATAATTCCTAGATTTTTTAAACTGCCACAGATATCTATAGAATATTACTCATGCTAGGCAGCTGTGTATCTGCTGTAGTGGAAGGAATAAAAAAACTTAAATAATATTATTTAAGTAGATTAATTAATTATTTTTATTTCATTTGCCATTGTGTTGGATTTGTAGTGTCTTCAATGAGTATGACAACTTTTAAAAAATATATCCAATGAAAGAAAAATTTTCTCCTGGATGAGTAATTCAATTTTTTTATCTTGTTAAAAAACAGTATTCCAAATAACCATGCTTACTTGTCCTCAGAAACCTCACCACTCTCTCAAATGTAATTTTATATTTGATAGTACAGGACTGACCTGACTAATAAATAATGAATAATTATATTTGATATTAGATACCAAGCTAATTGCACATTACATAGAAATAGATGTGATTATTTCCTACTCTATTACATATCATGTATTACATATTTTTAAATATAATACATTTCAAATATTAGGAAAATAATTTTTTCCATTGAAATATGTTTGGTCTCAGCCTTTACAATGGCTCAGCTTACACATGCCTATTGTAACAATATAAACGTTCTCTCTATAAAAAATTCACGATTAATAAAGGAGATAAAATCAAGATGCCTTGTTCTAAGATTCTTTGGCAATACTCTCTTATGCATATTCTAGAACTCCTATCTCATGAAACTGATTTTTAATCCAATCTCCAGTCATCTAAATATCTATTGACTTCTGAAGTAAACAGAAAAATTAGTGCTGACAGCATGTAAAATTACTTTGAAAACATATTTAACCTATACTTACCTTGCAGGTTTATACCACTTTGGGATTTACCTTCTTCTGAGGCAATGCCAGGAATGCAAATGTGATAGATTTGGTCTTCTAATATCAGGCAGGCAAGTAACCCAGGAAACAATAGTTTTTTGTGTATTCTATATATATATTCTTCTGTAACTGAAGACAGGGACATCCATGTTCCTAGTGCTAAGTGAAGACAGTGTTTTCTCCTGTACCAAAATCAGAAATTAATTAGACTTGATTGTGAGAGCAGGGATGTATTTATGTAAAGGTGCATGGGGGAAAAAAGGGTATTATGAGAAGTTTAAATCAATAGTTTTCACTCTCAATAATTAGGACATGAAAATATCATTGAATGTATTATGATCAAAGAATGTTGGCCTAATGTAGTGGGTTGAAAAGGG
>VXBA01003152.1:1376-32717 GCA_013399895.1 Serilophus lunatus
ACCAAATGGAATTGGCCGAACTACAGACTTGTGACTCGCTGAAAGATGCATTCCAATCAAGCAGCCTTACTAATTTCTATGCATCTCTCCCCTCAGAGACATATCATAATCTCAGGAACCATGCATTCAAAATCGCAACCATCTTTGGCAGCACCTATGTCTGTGAGCAGACTTTCTCCTGAATGAAACATCTGAAATCTCCAATCAGATCCAGACTAACTGATGAACATTTGCATCACTTGCTACAACTAGCAGTGACAAATATGGAACCTAGCATTGACCATCTCATTAGCTAAAAGCAGGCCCATAGTTCACATTGAAATATTATTTGTTTTTGTTGATTACGATTGTTCTTCATTTTAAATATTGCATTCTTTTTCCTGTTTTTTGTGCACTACTACAAATAAAATACATGCAGTGTGCATTAGGAATTCGTTCATTTTTTTTCCAAACTATAGTCCAGCCCCAGACAGTGTCTGAGGGACAGTGAACCAGCCCTCTGTTTAAAAAGTTTGAGGACCCCTGGTCTATTGTTTACTGTTTCTTTTTGTTTACAGTGCTACAGCTGGTTCTCATTCCATATCTTATTTAAGCCCGCTTTAACTGATTCTTTAGAATAAAATTTCATGAGAAGTTGATTCAAGTGCTCCATACAAACCCAGATACCTTACATGTCCTTTATTTCCTTCATCCATTACCTTACTTATTCTGTCATAAAAGCAATGAAGATTTTGAAGCAAAATCTATTCTTTGTAAGTATAGGTTGCTTATTTTGCTAACTTAACATCATTGTCTCTGTGCACCCTCAGTGACATTTCTTCTGAGTCATTCAGTGATATCTTTTTAGTTCAATATTTTATCTTTCTGTTCCCATACCCAGGAGAGGGGGGAAAAAAAGGATAAAAAAGTAGGCTTGTAAAGGGATGTTACCTGCTTCATTCTGCAACTCTCAAAGCCATATGAAGCACAATAGGAGACTGAAGCTGAGTATGTGACAGTTTTACTATTATCAGAATACACACAGAGTGGGAACCAGAAATTAAATTTAGCATTTCCCACTTGTATCTTGCTAACTGATGAAGCAGAGTGGCATTGAAACAGAGAAAGTGCTGACAGAGCTTTGAAACAAAGAGAGAAAGGCAGTCAGACTGTGGAGAGAAGGCCTGAGTGAAAGAGAGAAATTATTTTGTCGGCCAAGTAAATGTCAATTCCCCAGATTCATCTCAGGAAGGTACTGAGAGCAGAGTAAGATAGAGAAGGAAAAATAAGGAACAAATACAAGAGGTGGTTGTTAGAGAGATCTAGTGGCAAAAATGTCTTTGCTTGCGGCTGGAATCCAAAAGTGAAAAGCAAAAAGTGAAAAGAAAAGTGAAAGCAAAAGAGCAAGGACATGGGTAGGAGCTGTGGCAAACCACTCGTAATGACAATAGCCAGGACAGGATGTCTAGTACAGCAACAATACCAAACCTGGAAATACAGTTCCCAATGTTTCCAGACTGCAGGTGATGGCAGTCAGCCATCTCATCACTGTGCCAATGTGCCTATGCCGTGCTCTTCTCCCTTGATCCCCACTATGTAGACAAAATCCTACGTGATCATCCTCAGCCCTTCTTGTCTCCAGGGTGCCTCTGTTTCTCTTCCTTCCCATGGATAAGCGGTGATACTTCCAGATGTCTTTGGGGAGGCTGGCCACCCACCCTCTCCTTCTGCTCAAACAGAAGTTTGCTCTCCCTCCCACAAGATGCAAGTGTTGAGTGGCTGTATGTACAGAAGAGGGGTAGGTCAGGCGAACAAAGGATGAGCAGAATAAGCCCTGATAAAGAAAAGTGTCTCAGAGTGGTGGCCGTGGCTTCACCACCAGAAAGGCAAGAAAAGGGAGATTTAATACATCTTGTACCAATCTCCCAGCCACCAAAACACCACCATGTGATGTTCTTTGCGGGTATCACAACAGATTGGAAGATCTTGCACATCACAGGGAATAACTCACAGGAAGGGTTGTTAAACATTGGAATGGACTGCCCAGGGAGCTGGTGAAGTCACCATCCATGGACATGTTCAAGAAACAACTATACATGGCACTTAGTGCTGTGGTCTGGTTGGCAAGGTAGTGATTGATCAAAGGTTGGAGTGAGTGATCTTGGAGGTTTTCTCCATTCTAAATGATTCTGTGATTCTGAGTGACCTCGGCACAGCAAAAGACCCTGTTGCTCAGCAGTACAGAGTTGCCATGCATGGAGAAAGAGAGGAGGGAAGGTGTTGAGCCACCTGCCACCTACTAACCCAACAATAACCCCATTCCCATCCACTGTGAGCACAAACTCAGTGCACAATGTGGAGCTGGAGCCCTTTATGCCTCACTCCACTTCCACTGTTGCACAGCTTCAGCATTTTAGAGCAGGCATGACTTTCCCAGGGAACACTGAATTTTCTGTGTTTACTCCCCTGTCTCCCACACACATCCTCTCACCTTGTTTTCAGACTGAGTCTAGGGTTTTAAACATATTAGGGTTCATATACTGGCATAAGGCTTGGATAGAAATTTTCAAAAACTTTCCTCCTTTGGAAAAGAGTTCCAGTGAAATCAACATTTTCCAACAGGAAAAGGCCGGTCTGGCAAACAGATGAAGTTCTGAAGCAGCTTTCAATAATCTGCAATGTCTTCAGTTGAAAAGTTAGTCTGAAAAACATATTTGCATGTGACTCAAAATGGTTTGGATTTGAATCAGCACTTTTTTCACACTGAAAATGTAGTAATTTTTTTTTTTACTGATGCTTTTTAACAAAATTGGAATATGCTGATGTTTTATCCCAGTTTGGCATGAAAGCAAATGTCAGGTATATCAGCATTTCCCACTGGAGTGGGGAGACTTGGCCCCAGCTGCCCACCCACACAGTGTGTATGTTTGCCATTCTGCCTCACCTTCAATCCCACCTCTCCTTCCTACTTGCCCCATTGAGCCCTTCTGCTGCTGGAGATTGATGATGATGATGTGCAAAGGTGTCAAGGTTGCTGTGTATGGCAGAAGAGTTTGGAGAGTGAGAGAAGCCGGGAAGCTTACCCTCCCCACCCCTTCCTGCAGCTGGTGCAGGAGTCCTGGAGCAGAGAGGTATAACTGAGGCCCTAGTTGGATAGACCAGGAGTCCTTAAACTTTTTAAAAAGAGGGCCGGTTCACTGTCCCTCAGACACTGTCGGGGGCCAGACTATAGTTTGGAAAAAAATGAACGAATTCCTATGCACACTGCACATATTTGTAGTAGTGCACAATAAACAGGAAAAAGAATGCAATATTTAAAATGAAGAACGATTGTAATCAACAAAACCAATATTTCAGTGTGAACTATGGGCCTGCTTTTGGCTAATGAGACGGTCAGTGTTAGGCTCCGTATTTGTCCCTGCCAGCCGCAGCGCGGGGCAGCCCGGGGGCGAGGCCCGCACTCCGCCTCCCCGCCCCGCCCCGCAGAGAGCCGCCCGTGGGACTGCGGGGGGACGGCGGCTGTCCCCGTCCGAGAGAAGACCGCAGACAGGACAGAGGCGGGGGGGGCTGTAAATACCGGCGCGCCGGATTGAGGACCCTGGCGGGCTGTATCCGGCCCGCGGGCCGTAGTTTGAGGACCCCTGGGATAGACAGAGTGGCTGCCTGGATTTTGAAAGTCACAGATGGCTCAATATGCTGAATACTGCACATTCATCCCTGCCTTCAGCCTGCCATAGCAAGGTGTGAATTGTTGGTAATGATCAATTGATTTTGCTTAGTCCTGGGGACATATTCCCATCACCACCATGCTCTTGATCTGTCAGTTGGTCTCTCACATTCCTATTCCTGCTCTTATTACAGAAACGAGTACTTTTCCTCACCAATGATTATTTTTTCACGGACATCAGTGGCACACCCTTCAGGTGAGCAACACAATGTATCAAAAGTATGATCAGGGAAAGCAGGTTGGTCCCTTTTCTTCAAAAAACTGGCTACAGTAGAGTACAGCAGTGTGAATAACTGACTTCTTTGTTCCTATAGCCATTAAAATATTGTTTGATTTCAACTCAAATAGAATAGTATGATTTATCTGGAGTTCAGAGTCCAAAAGCTCTACCTTAGGTGAAGTATGTTGTTTAATTTCAGAGAAATGAGACATCTTCATTTTTCCATTCCACTGAACATGGTTTATGTTCTGGTATATGGCTTTGAAAAAACCCCAACATTATAATAATAATAACATCAAATAATAAATCAAGCAAAGTGCAGATGTGTGATTGCTTGTGGGCTGGTTGTTTTTTTTCCCCCAGCTGAAATGGTTTGAAACTGGTACAGATTTGGGTAATGTTGTCATTGACTTGAACCTACAATGTTGGCCAAAAAAATTGTTACCAGAAATGCCTCATAGCTCTACAGATAGGTTCCTTTGCCTCTTATGCTGAAATCTGATCTCAATCCTCTTTTGATGATGTTTTTTTCTTTAATAGCTGTGGAGGGAGTTAATGTCTTTAAGTTAATGTAACTGCAGGGAACACAGCATCATGTTTAGGAATTACACCTTTCCTTGCTGATAAGCCCTGTTTTCTTTCCTGCCTCCAGCCTGGGCGTTGTGCTATCCAGGGGACATGGAGAGTACATTCTGCTGGGGAACACTTCAGTGGAAGAAGGTAGGTTAATCTGAAAGAGTCACACTGTTCTAAGAGGCAAGATAGCTACTCTGAACTTCACCATTGCTCCACAGCCTGTATCTGTCTGTCTGGTACCCAACTGAATACTCCATGTATTATCTGGTTTCAGGTTTGCATGACCTGCTCCAGCCAGACTTGTCTTTAGCAAATGAATGGTAAGTGGAGGAAATCTTGTCAGTGATATAAGACTTTGCAATGAAATTTGGGCAAAGTTCCCAGCATTTAGCTTGCATTTACCACCCTCTGTGGCCTTGAGAAAAAGCAGTGCTGTTCAGGGGCTGCACCTGCAAAGACCTCCAGGCCATTCAGTTCCACTTCTTCCTTTGGGAGATCCCACCAAGACCTGGAACATTCCTCTGCTAAGAAACATCTGAGGTTTATCCTCAGTCTTCTGTGCTCAGACTTATTTTTTCCCCTTGTGTTGCTCAGAATTGTCTTAAAAAACCTACAATATGTCAGACATGTCAGGAAGTTTTGTTGCAAGCTTGATGAGACATTGAAATGCTTTTTTAAATCCTAGTTTATTTTTGATTGTCATTCTTATGAACTGAGCTTAGACATTATTTTTAGTGAACACAGAGATGATTTATGACCCCTGTTTCAATAGCAAGCAGAATTTATGTTTTTTCTTGTTTTGGATATGAAACAGGGTAAAGCATGGCACTTTCCACTTATTGCAGTGAGGTTTGGGATTTTCATGAATTCAACCTTTAGTTACACTCAGTCACATGAACCTAGTCCGTATCAAAGCCAAAATAACTATTCAAGAAGCTCTGCACCCCTACTCACCTGTTAAGTTTCATAGGCAGCACATTTGAGACATAAGCAGTGACTTCTTCTATACCTGACTTGGCATGTCAGCTTACCACACTTTACATATTAATTTCTCTTAGACTTCTTTCATAAATCACTCCTTTCAGCCCCTTTGTGAGTTGTAATTCTCTCTTATAACTCCTTCCTCTCCTGACAATGAAGTGGTCAAAATTAGAAAACTTTTTTCTTTTATAATGGAAAGCATTTGTAATATATTCTTCCACTTCTCCCCAGACTGTCCTGAAGCTCCTGCAGTTGTGTCCCTGCGGGACAACTTTTATTGTCACCACATCATACTGCATTCTCATCTCAAATTTTGTTTCTCTGTGTCTTGTTTTTTCTGCTTTCTAAGTCTGGTCTTACTCATACTACATATGACCCTCTGCTTTTCAGGTCTCTTCATCACATTGTTATTGTCAGGATAGACACACATACACATCTTACACAACATATAATACAGGTAACTGCTGGAAGAATTTGGGACAGCTATGTTACATCGTGAGCTTACACTGAAGGCCATAGCAGGCCTTCTGAGTGCAGCAATAGGGTTAATTGTGTTTGATTATTGGTAGGGTTTGATTTACAGCCACATTGTTGGATTTTGAGTGGACACACCATGCAGTAGTGGCAAAATCTTTGCAGACTGAGGTTTCTTGATGAACTTTTTTTTCCAGTTATTATCTTCCAGGAGCATTTGCTTGACTGTGGTTTCTTTTTGCCCTTGTGGGCTTCTTCTCCCCTTCCCACTAGGATTTACTGCATCACTGACATTGATCCAGATCATCGAAAGCTCAGCCAGCTGGAGGCTGTGATCCGTTTCCTCACTGGAGAGGAGCCTGATCTGGAATGTGAGTCCCAGGCACTGAAAGGGCCTTGCTGGGGTTTTCCTGTACCCATCACAAGGAAGAGGGGACTGTGACAAACTGATTGGTGTCAGACTGAGCTCCTGTGGCACCTGCTCACACTGGCAGGACTCAACTCAAACCCAAATTAATTCACACGTGGAAATTGACTGAGGATTCACTTCCTTATTAGAGGTCTCATCATAGGAAATACTGATAGGTGAAAGGCTTGAATGGAGCTTGTTAGGGGCTGCACATCATGTTTAAGACAGACTAACCAGCTGGGCTAAGGGGGTGATGGGAGGAGGAGCCAAGAAAACTGCTGAGACTACTCATCTTCCCAGGGTCCCAGTCATCATCTTCCAAGGGCTCATGGTGCCATCTAGAGAGATGGGTTCTTTCAGAACAAGGATTATTAATTTTGTTTCCCAAACACAGTAGCTAACTTACTTAGGGGGAAAAAATTGTTACAGATTTATTATCTTTCCTGCTCCACCTGCTGCTTATCTCTTGCACCAGGTCCCATTCTCCAGGCAAGATGTAGCCATGGAGGCAGCTGATACAGCACCACTAGAGAGTGGGATCTCTCTCAGGGAGCAAAGGTGCGCAGCTGTGCATGAGCACTCCTTACAGCAATTTAACTTCAGGGTGTCCTTCCGTCCCCTTAGCTGTGCCAAGTACAAGCTTTTGGATGTAGTGCTGCACCTGAGAGCAGATGCACAAACCATTGGCACGAGGATGGGAATCTCTTAAAACTAAAATCAAATGTAATCCAGTATTTTTTTTCTCTCTTGCACAATGTGAGCAGACACCTCCTGGCTGTCCTGGGAGCAGGCTGGAAAGAGGAGATGTATCAGTTGAAGAGGCCAGGGAGGAGCTGACTGAGGAACATGCAAACTTGGAATTGCTATGGAGGAAAATATAATTCAAACACATTTTAAACACTTGGGGCCTGGAGAGGGAAAGATCTCATGGTGAGCTCTGATTTTGAGGTTTGAATGACAACAAGGATGGAGAGAAGGATCTTGAGAGCTGTGACAAAGAAAGCTGGGAGAACTTGAGATAAAACAGTAAGGGAGACTGGAATATCAACCCCAAAACTGGAGTTAGAAACACTGAAATGGTGCAGGTGGCTCCATCTAGAAAAGCAATGAAAGGGGCATTTCTGCAATATGATGGTCATTGGATTCTCACAGGAGATAAATGCAAGCAGGGCAATACATTAATGAAGCAGGTCAAAGAAATGGCAATTGGAGTTAAGTCCTTTGGTATGTGATACCTCAGACCTTCCTAATCACTTCTTAGCTCCAGTCCAAAGTGGATTAGACTGGTAGCCTGGACTGGCTTGAGCATCTGGTGGAAACCAGGACAGGACTGTGTTTTGTGAGACTTAAAGGAACGTAAGAGTGCTAACAGAGAAGCCAGTGAGTACAGGGACAGAGCAGAGGCCATAAAGAAGGCTTCTAGAGTGGAATATGGTGGCTGGTGTCCTGTCTGTGGGATCTTGCGGGTGGAATTGCAGAGCAAGCAGACAACTGACCAAGATTTGAAAGAAGTTCTGCAGTTGATGGTATTAGATGAATACACATCCCACAACAAGAGGTCTGCAGAGGTAGAAACTCCACCCCTGGGCCCAAGGTGCCAGCGGGGATGAAAGGACTTTGATAAGATTGTAACACAGGGAAACAGATACCTATTAACCCAGGGCTGAAAGGCTGTGGAAAAATACCAGCTTCTGTCCTCTGAGTTTTGCATCCTATATAAACCCCTTTGCCCTTACCATAGAGGTCCCCCTTCTCACATCCCCCCGAGAGAGGGTCCATGTGATCTGTCCATCACAGTGGGATACTCAGAAGAAAGGTCAAGGTAGGGATTTGTGGCAATGGCTGTGAACCGCCTGTTCAATAAAGGAGATGGTTGGGTGAAGGTCTAATGAATAACTTTATTTGAATTGACTTTTTTTTAATTCGAAAGCCTCTCACTTGCCCACACTTGTTTGGGCACCACCCTTCCACTGAGTTTGCAGGGGATTTTGGACATTAGGAAGAAATTCTTCACAGAAAGGGTGATTAGGAATTGGAATGGGCTGCCTAAGGAGGTGGAGGAATCACTGCCCTTGCAGGTGTTTTAGGAAAGACTGGATGTGGTACTGAGTGCTCTGGTTTAGTTGACATGGTGTTTGATTATAGGTTGGACTCAATGATTTCAGAGTTCTTTTCAAACCTAATTGATTCTGTGACTCTATGATCTTGGCAGTAATAATATCTGTTATTGTGCTCTCCACCATCTTGGGTGGTAGGTCCTCTTCTCTTCCCTGTAAAGGGAGGGTTCTTTTTGTGCCACACTACTTCATTGTCCTGGCCAGACAGATGCTCCTTACCAAAGGACTCTAAAACATCTGGAGGAAACATGTCTTTCTCTCCTGTTTTTTTTCTCCCTTCTTCTTAGGCGATGAGGAGTTGGTTCAGGAAGTGCTGTTTGATGCAGTGGTCACTGCACCCATGGAGGCCTACTGGACAACACTAGCCCTCAATATGTCCATGTAAGTGTATGAGAAATAAATATGGGTAGAACACCATTAAAGATGCATCTCCAGATAATATGGGCTTTTGCAGTCACAGTTCCTTGCACAGCGTACAAGAAACTTTAGAAATAGCTCAAAAAGCTGGTAGAAATAGCTCAATAGCCTTAGAAATCACTGAAAAAGTATCTCTCAGGAGCTCTAGAACTCTAGTAGACTGGGCTTCATTGGGAAATCCTCTAGTTTGGTGAGGGATTTTTTTAGTAAAGAAGAGGGAATTTGGTATGTCTCTATTGGTGATGCCTTCAGATTAAGTCTCAGGACCAGATGGCTTCAGTAAACAACTTTATATTTTACTATTTCCATTGAGGCACCTGTTGCTTGTGCTTGTGTCATGTCACACAGATCTTTTTTCAGCAGACAACATGTTGTTTACATAGATACATGGCCACGGGACTCCTGTCCCCCTTTCAGTTACTGGTATCCCTACCATTAACAGAGGTTGAGCCAGCAACAATCTTAGTAGGACACCCAATTATCAGCACAACCTTAAACAGCTACACAAACACACCCTCTTCAGAGACAATCTGCTACCCATTCTCTGCATCCCTGATCCAGCCATTGTCTCTCTGCAGTTCCTCTCCTTCAGCTTCATGAGGGTAGCCTGGAACAGGACTAGCAGGGGGAGAGGAACTTGTGATCTACTTACAAGAGAATTAAATGAGCAAACTTCAAAGATGTGAATCTTAAGTACAAGTCTTAAGCCTGCCAATTGTTAGCCAGTAACAACCTGTTGCCATTAGCAGGGAGGAACCAGTGTCACTCCTGGTCTAAGTGGGTTATATTGCCAATGACCCATGTCTCTACATGTGGCTTCTAGTATGAAAGACCCTCACCCTGGGTCAGGGACATGACCATTCTGAGAACTGTTAGCTTCTGCTTCTGTGTTTCTGTTCCACAGGGACACTGAGGCAGGTGTTGAGATGGCATTTCTGGGCACTCGGGCTGGACTCATGAGGAGTGCCCTGTATGTGGGCTCTGAGAAAATTTCCAACAAGTAAGTCCCTAAACTATATTAATGGGTTTCTCTCGGTGTCTTTGAAGGGGCAGCACAAAACCACCACCAGCCTTAGAAATTTATTTAGGGAGACATAAATAAAACAGAAAGAAGCGACACCCTGATGCCATTGGTGCTGATTGAAAGAGTCAGGGTAGGGGGGGCTTTGTCTTCCTCTACTCCTTTTGAGTTTTTCTTAAAATACTGTCCCAAAGTGTATTCATTTAAATGGAAATCTTCACTCACTCCCTGACTTCAGTCAGCCAGCACAGAAATTGTCCACAGTTACTACATATCCCCAGGGCCATTTTGCAGTGCAAAGGGTCTCCACTCTAGTGCCCCGCCAACATTCCAGCTTGGCTATGTTTGATCTTTCTGTCGCAATTCCTCTTCCAGATTTATTCTGTTCTGCTTCTTACATTGCCTACATCGCAGTAGCATCCCAGTGCCTTCCAGTGAGGCATTAAGTGATGTGACTGACATCTGTCACATACAATTCATTCTCTTGTCATCTCTTTCAAGGCAAAAGTGTGTGTTCAGTAGAGAGTTTTGACATGAAAAGGGTATAGTTTGCATTTTATTGCATTTTGAATACACAGGCTGGTGCATGCTGCTGTGAGAAAGGACAGGTCACAGAAGCACACCAGCAGATGGAACAGAAGGGAACCATGTTCATGGTGGCCATTAGCTTCTTGGCAGCTGTTTCACTGTCCTCAAGTTCCCCAAGCATAAGTCCTATGTCCAAGCTCTGCTTTGCCTGAAAGATGACACTCTTCATGTTTTTAAGTCAGTCTGAACAATTCAGAATAACCAGTCTCTGGAAATAAGGGAGAAAATCCCATGTACTGCAGGAGGCTAATATGATGATTCCCTCTCCCCTACTGCTCATCAGGAGCAGCATTCAATGCTTTTAAACTGCCACAATCACCACATTGCTGAGATAGACCGCCACACATCACATGGGAGATGCTTCTGGAATCTCCTGGAAGGAAGGAACAATATAAATGGGTAATTATCATTATGTCAAAACAAGAATTTGAAAACAAAGGAGATTTGCCAGACAAGCCATTGGGACCTCCGGGAAAGCCAATGGCATGATTTTCATGAGGTCTCTCCTGAGCAACCACTGCTTACATTGTCATGCCTTCAGGAGCACCCTATTGCTCAAGCAATCCCTACGTATCTAAGGAATGTACTTATCAAGCAGTCTCTACATATCTAGGAATCATAGAGTATTAAGGCATTGGAATGGACCTTAAATATCATCTAGTCCCAATTGCCCCTGCCATAGGCAGGGACACCTCCCACTAGATCATGTTGCTCAGAGATCCATCCAACCTGGCTTTGCACACTGCCAGGGTTGGAGCATCCACAGCCTTCCTGGGCAACGTGTTCCAGTGTCTGACCAGCCTCACAGCAAGAAAATTCTTCCAAATACCTAACCTAAACTTCCCCGTGCCCAATTTGTATTCATTACTTACTTGTCCAATCACTACAGTGCCTAACAAAAGAGTCCGTCTCCAGCTTCGAAGTCGGCCGTCTTCACATACTGAAAGGTTGTTGTTATGAGATCTCCACTCTGAGAGGATCTCCTGAGGCTATGAGGATTTAGCTACAGCATGACCTTACGTTTGGGGTGGTTTTGGTTTGTTCGGTTTTGTTTTTGTAGGAGACTGACTAATCCCCTTCCCTCACCTGCTCCTCGTTCCCCTGCAGTAACTAATGGCCATACTCCAGCCCCACATGAGATTCCCTCTCCCACCTGCCGCGCTTCACTCGACGCTTCGGGGCCTGCCCCTGCTCCCCGAGGAGCAACCTGCGAGCTACCCTTGCGGCAGGCGGACCCCTCCGGTCCCTCCTCCAGGGCTTCCAGCCGCAGATCCTGCGGGAAGCGGCGGCACCGCCCGGGCCTCAGCCGGGGCAACAGCGGCACCTGGCGGCGGCCGCCTTTCACAGCAAGGAAGGCTCGCGGCTGCCCCCGAGTCCCCGGGGTCCCCGGGGGGAGGCACCGTCTGCTCCCGCCGCAGAGAAAGGCCCAAGTGATGAGATGCAGGCGATGTGCCCAGCCCTAGGGGTCTCTCTCTGTTGCCCCGAGGAGGGCACACCCTGCACACTGTGAACAACGGCCGCCCTGGGTTTTCTCCCGGCAGGAAATTCCTGACACAGAAGGACAAGGAAAGTATCTTCACTATGGACCATTTCCCTCTGTGGTATCGCCGGGCGGCCGAGCATCCCCCCGGGAGCTTCATCTACAGCATTGTCTCAGAAGATGATTCAGGTAACCCCAGCCTGAACCTGTGTTCTGAGAAGGAGAGGCAAAGAGAAGGCTTTTCACATCTTGCATCCCACACTGCGCCCATCTCTATCTATTTTTTGCTGCTTTCCGCCTAGTGGAAAGTGCTGAGACCTGACCTTTTGGTGTTACCTTCACTCCAGTGTAGAGACAGAGAGGTCTTGCCCAAGATACTGGCAACAGCAGAAAGACCAAGCTACAAGCCCGTGGGGAAGGCAGTCAGGGCTGTGTAATGCAGGATTACAGAGGAGGCGAAGGATACATGGAAATGCAGGGCTTGGGTAGATCGAAAAATTTAGGGGGTGGGAGTTGAGGGAACACAAGATGTTTGTGGGACTGGAGAACACGTGAAACATGAGAAGGGAACAGGAAAGGTATTGCAGAAGGAATGAGACACATAGGTGTGGCCAGGCTTGGGTGGGAACATCAGCTGTACTGGGTGACCCTAGCAGCTGGCACTGATGAGGGACCAGCAAACAGTCAGGAAGTTTAGAGGATGTAATTTTTTTTCCATCACCACTTTCCATGACCAGAAAGGATGGGTTTGTTATGGAAGATGGCAGAGGAAAAGGCAAGAGGGGGTGGAGGAATAGGTGTGGAGGCGGGAAAGTCTTTTAATAGCATTAGTGCTCTGCATCCTTCCTATCCTACTACTAGAATATGACATCTCTTGCTCAGCAAAGGAGTTGAAACACTAGAGAAAAGGAAGGAGTAGCTTTTCAATATCTCTTGCTTAGGGTGTTTGTTCCTGTGAGCATGCAGGGCCAGCCAGAATCTCCTCAAAACCTAGAAGAGAGCAGAAAGGCCGAAAAAGAAACAAATGAAACAAAATATTCGTGTGAGACTCCTACACAGAAGGCAGAAATCCCATCTGTGCTTCTCCCTGGCCCCTAGCTCTCCATCTCTGTCATGGAGCTCGGCACTTTAGCTGTTAAAGTGCCGAGTTTAGCTGTTTAGCTTTTTGTGTCGCAGTAGTGGGAGGCTGGTGGGTGGGAAAGCAAGTAGCAAAGTGAAGAAAACGAGGCTGGAAGGCAAGAAATGAACCAGGATGTAAAGTGAGAGGAATGGAAAGCGAAAATGCTTGAAACTTTCCACAAAAGCCTCTCTCTGTCCAGCAGTCATACATCTCACTTAAAAGTCAGGTATGGAAAGAGGGGGAGAGATGACAGGAGGGACCTTTTACTCCCCTGCATACCATAGCATTTACTGTTTGTAATAGAGCTAAGTTACAAAACCAGGCAGTGACACCCTGTGGGAATTCCTAGGGCAGCCATTACCCGCAGTAGTCACTGCTGCGTAAACACTGAGGTTGTGGCTTGCTGTGACTGTCTCAGAAGTCATGAGTAGACAGAACACAAGTAGATGTTGCTGGTTCTTGTTTTGCATGGCTATTGGTCACAAACTTCAATCAAGTACAGAACCCTGTCCCCTGGCAGTTCCAAAAGAGGTGCCCCAGCTGAAGCCCATCTGATAGTTTTTAAAAAAAAGTACAGAAATGGAATCTACCACGTGGATATTTGCAGGCTGAAATGACTACGCTAACAAACAGAGGGGAGGTGCGGTTCAGTTGCTTAAGCCTGTCAGCCATGTTATTTTAAATGCCCTGTGGGAGCTAAGAGATCTGCACAGGGCTGGCAGATGTGACACAGGACTTACAGGATGCTTAAAGCAGCAGCTCAAAGATAATTGGGATACCTGGGGGCATAACAGAGTTTAAAGTCCCAGAAGACCTTGTTTCTAAAATGGAGGGCACCCTGGAAGTACCTGGGAGTGCTTTGTCTGCCTTGACAGTTTGTAGTGCTGGCCTGTCTTGGGTCACGGAGCAAGGCATAAGCCTGACCTTTGCTATGCATGTATTGTTGGAATTCCTGTCCTGCTTCTCCTCTGTCTACAGAATTTAGATGGTGAATTAATCAGAACAGCGTTCTAGCCTAAGAGAAGCTCTACATGTCCAAAATTAAGGAGGCCAGTTATTTATATTTTATGATAGAATCGTGGAATATGTGGGGCTGATCTTTAAGGGACCTTATTGATCATCTAGTTCCACCTGCCCTGCCATAGACAGGGACACCTTCCACTAGACTAGGTTGCTCAAAGCACCATCCAAACTACCCTTGTACACTTCCTTCATGCTGAGGATGGTACTTTATCATGAAACATTAGCTATGAGACAAAAAAATAAAATCAATTCATAGTCAATTAGGTTGCTTATGTGTCTTTAAAGATGACACACCATCCTGAATGAGAAAATACGTGAGCAAGCTGCTCCTGCTACATTTTACTCCTCTCTGGTGGTAAGCTAACCAAACCTGTTGCATTTGTGTCTTGACAGAAGGAGGTGGCCTACCAAAAGTGGTCACAGTGAGCACAGCTGTGTCTGTATCTGTGGATGGGAAGATGGGGATTGCTGCAGGTAGGACATTCTGGTTTCTCTTTTTATCTTGAATGAAATGGTTGCCTTTTGTATGGAGTGTGGGAGCTAAGAGCTGTTAGCTTGTCATTCAAGGGAAGTGATGGGAGCCACAATAGACTGTGATGTTGAAAACTAGGCTAAAAAGAGACTAATAGAATAGGTATGAATAGCTGACAGGCTTCTGAAAGGAACTGACTCTTTGAATGGAAGCTTCCTTTTATCGGTGCTGGTGAAGTTGTGGATTGGGACTATTTCTCTGGAGCATGAGTAGGTTGAGAAATCCATGCAGGTTTTAAACTCTTTGTGAGAGACACTTTTGCTTTGGAACAGCATCATGTTCATGCATTTCCATTGTTATCTCAGCTGAAAAATAACTTTTGCTGGTGGAATGGGCATGTTGCTAAATCTCCAACTCAGACCTATAGATTGCCAAACTTGTCAATGTATCTCAGCTTTAAACTCCTTTTGTTAAACCTTCACTGGACTCTGTATCTACTTTTGGAAAATTTCTTACATCACATTATTTCCAACAGAACTCCAAAGCTTTTGAAGATTTACTATTTTCTGTCTTAATTGTTTCAGCCTTTATGGAAGTAGAGTCAATTCAGGAGTGAAACAGCAGTCATTTAACAAAACAGATTAACATTAATCAGTAACACTGATGTCATACCCAACTAAAACACTCGGCATAGGAGTATTGGAGTAAGAGAAGATGCAGCTTTGTGGAAGTTATTTTAGACCTGGAAATGTTGACTAAAGGGAAGAGGTTGACTGAAATGCTAGTGGAGTAATTATCACCAGAAATATGTTGTGATGCAAAGTTTCTTGTGAAAGAATGTTTGGTGTTAGTGGAGCCTTGTATGGTGGAAGGAATGACTGAGAGAATAGATAACAAACAACAACTTTGTTATAAAAGTATCCAGCAGAGCTAAGGCCATACAGTAGATACCTTCAGATCACAGGGTCTGCCATTGCTTTTGCCTAGGCTGGGTAGGATACAGTGAATGATCTTCAATACTACTAGTCAGTAAAATTATGGCAATTTGACTTCATCTCATGAAGTATTCCTTAATTACCAGACTTTCAGTAAGTTCTAACTGAGAGTGATACTCTTTAAATATCACTTTGGCATTATGAAAGTGCTTATAAGCTGACAGAGGAGTGTTATGAAATAGCACTTTTCACTAATAAAACGCCATGTTCAGCCCCAAACCAGAAAATTATTATGAAATCTGTCCAGAGACATCTGTGAAATAAAGATGGTTTTGGCAAAGTTCATGTTAATAGGTGCTTGGATCATACAAACTGCTCTCTAAACTCTCTAAACTGATGCTAGCTGGCACTGTCATGCCCAGCAGAGAAAGAAAGAGCATTGAAACTGTACCAAGGCTCTCTGTGCAGCACTGGAACATTTTTCTAAGCAGTAATTGGGGAGGAGAAAAAACATTTAGGAAAAAAAGCAAAAAATTTTGGGGTTTGTGGTCCTTTCCCTTCCCTCTCCTGACCAGTAAGACAGAACACAGTCACACAAGCATTTAATCTGGCACTCAGCATAAATACAAGGAAGGAAACTTCTCGCTGGAAGCACTGTAGCAAGAACAAGTGGCAGGAGGATCTGCCCCTGAAAGAGCCATTTCTCTTCTGTCAGCAACACATTTCACAGCCCCTGTGGAGTTTCCTATCCACTCAGTTATGCTGAATACTGAATCGACTCTCTGTGTGGACATGCTGTGAAGGGGCAGGATCCTTTGCAGAAGGTAGAAAAACAGAGGAGGATAGGGAAACAAATCATGTTAAAACAATAACAGTAATGTAAAAAAACTGTCATTTGTGGAAATGATACAGAACAAACCAATTTTCTCACTGGCAGCTGCAGAAGTTGAGACACAGAAATGAATTTTCAATTGCTACTACCCCATAAAGGTACCATGGTCCCTGTCACTAGCAGGCCTATTGGGTGACCTGACCACAAGCAACTTCTGCTACTCTTGCACATGGTGGGTACTCTTCATTCCTTGTTTCTTGTGTTTTGATGAAAACTACCCATCTTTTGTCCACAGTATTGGCTAAATGACACCATCAAGACAAATACTTTCTCCCAAAGTGTTCAAAGTCCTTCATCCCCCTAGCTGTAGCCGCCATTGACTTCAGCAGGAGCGCAATGGTTCGCTGAGAATGTCCATCTGCTGCCTTGGGTGTCAGTTTACACCATGTTTTGGGGGTTTCAGGGAGCAAAAAGATACTATATCTATGTTAACATTTACTTTGTTTCAAGCAGCGACTAGGTTCATCACCTGAATCTTTCATTCTTGCAGTCATTTAAAAAAAGACAATAATTGTGGTCACACTACCTATTGAAATACTATTTTTTCTTGAGGATATCAACTTTGAGAGTAAGAGTGTAGGTCTCACTTCATCTCCCTTCACACAAATATAATCATCCTAAGTGGCTAGATCCTGATTCTAGGGGTCTTCATTCCACAACAGAGGCTCCAGTGCAAATTATGCTGGACAGTGCTACAGTACCATACTGGGTACAGGAAAGAGGTGAAGGAAGGGGAATGAGCGGACACACAGCAAAAGGCAGTCAGAGCAGAATGGAATGCAGATCGTTGTTATTATTGCTATTGGGAGGGCATCAGCTCTCAGTGGGATCTATACCATGTTTTTTTAGGGTCATGATACTACCAGGAGTTCCATACCCAGCATTGGTTTGGTTCCCATGAAGCCAAATATCTGGATAGAGTTGAATAAATGCAGTCACAGTTCTGTAAAAGGGGAACAGCAGAGGCTTTTTAAGTGCCTCAGTAAAGGAACAAGTGGTATGAACTGGCCTGTCATTCTGCCACTGATTGTTACTGTCACTTGTTTGACTTGGTGGTGCTTGAGGGGATTTGTAAGCACTCTGAAATGTTCACTATGCATGCAGTGAAAAATTAAGCTTCAGGGTTTACAGCCATGTCTGTGGGGAGGGAGCACCCCCAGTGTCCCCGTGGGGAGAACATCAGCAACAGAGAGCATTGGGCCCGTTTTCTTCTAGCAGATGAGTGGCACTCCCCAGTAAAGGCAGAGTAAGGCAAACTGGTAAAATCAGATGTCCAGGAAGATGGCACAGGCCTGAATGCTGTCAGGGACTGAGGAAATAGTCAGATGGGATTAGAAAGCAGGCAGTCTGGAGGGCTGAGAGGAGGGATGGAGGAGAGAGTACAAGGACCTCCTTCCTCCCATTTCAGTCTGGTTTAGCTCAGTGAGGAATCCCGGAAAGCATTCGAGGGAAGTCTACACTGCTCCTCTTGTCATTAGAAATGCTACTCCACACAAGGATAGGTAGAGAGGTAGCAGAAGGGAAAAACAGTGTCCTCTGCACTGCCCTACACTCTCCCCTTTTTGCTCATCCCTCTCTTTCCGCCTTGGGCCAAGCCTGGGGCATGAGGAGGATGCACAAAGGGTTCAAGATATATGCAAATTTCTTGGAGGATGTGGTAGAGCCAAGGCAGAGTGCACTTGTGTGACCTGAGTTGTTGTGGTTCTCTTTGGTGGGAAGCCACACAGGCAAACCTACCACTGCCTTAACTGTACCTGTTTCTTAGAATTAATAGTATCTACCTGCTATATCGTGCTTTGGCACTTCAAAGCATCATGCAAACATTAAATGATGCCTGAATAATAATTATAATTAACTAGAAGGCAGGTAATCTATGGGGTTGTCAGTCCAGTACCTTTCATGCACACTAACTTTGTTGGAAATGAAAAATAAGGAACGGTGATGGCACTTTCCCCAAGCCATGTCCTGCCCCAGATAGTACTGTCATCTGCTCCTTCCCATGAGTCAGTAGCCTGGGGCTTTCTGGTCCTCGAGGTACAAGGCAGAAATCACATGTAGTTGCTGACAGAAGCTTTCAGTGATTTAAAGCCCCAGTGAAACTGCTGGAATCTGCACAGGAGTTCAGCTGTCACTTCGGGCTGTATATGACATCTCTTTCATTGCCTGACCTTCTTACTGTTCAACTTACATGCCTGTCAGCTGGCTGCCAATCCCAACAGGGGCAGGTAGGTGTTTCTTTTCATTAGGCTCCTTGCCATAGTTTTCCTGGTTTCAGGGATGGGAAACAGATGATGGGGCATGCACAGGCTCCACAGTGCCCAATAAAAACAATCCCAATGGGCACTTAGAAAAAGCAGGTTTTTTATTTTTACTTACCCCCTCTGTTTATATTGAAAGTTACTGTTCTTATCAGCAGTGGTAGGACCACATTGAAATCATTATCCCTGAGACCAACAGTATATACAGATGTATTTGGGGAGAGCTCTAAGTAAGCTCAAACAAGGGCTAGAGAAGATAAACACTGTCTTTATTTTAAAGAGAGTTTTGGGACACTGAGTTGTTAAGACCAGTATTTTTGGAAGAGCTTTGTATTCACAGCAGGAGCAGATTTTCAAAAAAAGCTTTTTTTTTTTTTTTTTCAAAAGTATTTGAAACCAATCAGTCTGAGAAGTAGATAACGGGAAGTTATTTTGCCACTTTGCCACTTGTTTAAATCCAACCTCTATCAATCTGAGAGAAGCTCTTAGTTTGAAAAGCAGTTCTTTGATATGTCTTCATTGGTCCCCAATTTTGGCTACCTGCTGTCTGTTACCAGTGAGCAGAGACAGGAGGTGCAAGTGGCTTTTTCAGCAGTTCTGTTGCTGTGGCATCTTTTTAAACTAATCTACACACAATTCTATATTCCTACAGTTTTGTTGCTTGAATACATAAAACATTTCAACCTTCCCTCTACAAAGTGACAGTTATATCCATAGAAGCTGCTAAAAGGCATGGAAATAAGCTATAATAGCATAAGTACATTTTACATTGGAATAGCTACATCCAAGCTGGAGAATTAAAATTATTTCACTAGGCTGGTTCAGAATCCAGCGTAAAGTTACACAACTTGAGGGCAACTGATCTCTTGAATGTGTGCTGCAGTATTCAGAAGGAATGCTGTCCCTCTTTTGATGCTGAAGGTTGTCCCCATTACAGAGACTTCTGTGAACTCCTGAGGCATCACCAGGTGCCTTTATGGAAATCATAGTTCCCCCCCACCATCCACTGATAGGATGGAAAAAAAGAAGGAAGACTCGTTTTTAGCCCGTCACCTGCTATGTTTGGTTTCTGCCTGATGTCAGCCCCTTTTGGCAGTCCTGAAGCCCAAGCAGTTTCTCACTCATCCATTTAATCTGACAAAATGAGAGACATCTGAATGGGCCATGCCCTAAAACTGAGTCATAGGAAGTGTTGGCGCACTCATAAGGCAGAAGTGCAGATGATTTTAGTATTAACAGCAGCTGTGCCTTCTCTACCTCTCAAGTCACCTTCCCAGAGACTGTTATCAGTGTCTGGCCTAAGGGTTGAGCCAGTACTCCATAGGCCACAGTATCCACACTAACATGGTGCTGTTGGTGCACCAAAACTAGTGTTTCTTGGCATCCTTCATTCATCTGCCTGCCTACCATCCACTGAATTCTACTTCTGTACTGAGCACTGGGTGAGAAACTTCTAAGCATTCAGGCTGCTTTTTGGTGTGTTTCTTGGGCAGACACAAGCTGATCTATGAGCCAGACAAAAATGAGGTGGTTACATTATTTCACACACAGCCAGGTCAGTGAACAGGCAGAAACAGCAAGCACCTGCCTGCAGAAGTCCAAATATATGTCTCCATGCATATACAGTAATTGGCAACAAGAGAGGAAAATAAGTTGATTTTATCCTCAGAAGAATGCTGAAAATAAGCATGTGAGACATCTTCCATAGTGTTCTGCTCACCCTCGCTGGACCTTAGTAATTTCCATTTCTTCCATGGTGTATCTGCTGTCTGCGTAGGCTGTAAGATCTGCAGTATGGGAATCATGTCTCCTCCCTGTGTGTGGAGACATTGCCTATTGCCTTGGGATGATATTTGATATTTCCTTGTCTGGGGAAAAGGAGAAGACAATTCTGTAGAATAAATACTTCCTTCTACTCTCTGCTGAGTGCCAGAGTTTACACACTGTACCACTTATGGGGAAAAGAGCATTAAGTGGCTGAGCCCTCTGTTCCTCACCCCATGCCAGTAGTGCTTCACTCAGCACAGAGCAAATGCCCTCACTGTGGGTGCCTGTCCTCAGGCCCTGTCCTCGCCAGCTTTTTCAGGGAATTTTCTCAATGGGGTGCCAAAACAAATTGTGAGCAATGGGTTTTCTCTTGTGGGGTCCAGTGAGGCCTATCTCCAGAACAACCTTTGTCCTGGACCCCAGTCCAGGCTAAAGTTCCAGCCCAGAACCCAGTTTTTGCCTGTGTGTAGCAGGAGTCTTCCAGCCTGAGGTTAGCCATCACAGCCACCTCTGTAGCTCCTCTAATTGCCATGGTTGCCACTCTTGAAGGGAAAAGAGCCCATGATGCTGACTCAGGAGAGACTTGCATATAGCTGGATTTTTTAGATTGGCACCCAGCACCTTCGCCACGTTCTCTTTACTTGCAAATGATTTGATATAATTTTAATTCTGAGCCGAATTAGAGCAGTGCATGGGTTGCCATAGCAACCATTTCCTTGTGCCTTTTGGTCTGACTCATTGCAGACAATTACTCTTGCGCTCCAGGATTCACAGATGTGATAGGAGAAGAATCATGTGCTGGGCTTTCAACACTTTTTGCTTTTCATTTCCTTCTCAGCTTCTCTTCCATTAGCTCCTACCTAACCAGCATCAGCAGGGATCTGTATCTCTGCCTGGGGCCACATGGCCTTGAAGGCACATTGCATGTAGAATATGTGTAGATGCAGAATGTGTGAGATTTGTGCATAAATGTATGTATTTGCATACAAAAACAGTTCCTCTGCTGTGTGGAATATCTGTGTGGCTGGAATATCTGTCTGCGCATCTAAGTAGCGATGTGCACAGATTCTTATACCCACTGAGCAATTTTCACTTACTCCTGTCTGTGGTGGGGCTACATGCTCACGTGTGTTTTCTGTGTGTGTGCACAGAGGTGTATACATGATTAATCCCTGTGGACATGAAATTTTACCCAGTGGGCAGGGTCCATCAATGAACACTGAATATTTAGGGGAACTGACAAAGTGCAAGGGTCACAAATGCTCCAGGACTTTCCATTTGGAGCTGTGTGGAGAACCACATACTGTCAAGCAAGTGGCATTGACCCCTCTGACCAAGTAGGGTCTAAATCTAAGTCTAAATCTCTGTGTGAATTCAAGGCCAGTACACTACCTTGCTCACACCTGTTCCCCCAACCCCTCATGTCTGTTCATCTAAAGTACATGGAGTAAAGCAGCAAGGACTGTAGCCTTAGGCAGATATAGTAAATGTCATGAGCTGTACTAGGACCTAAAATTCAGCAGAGGAGCATAAGTCATATGAGAAGATGCAGAAAAGGTTCACATAAGCAGTCTGTAGATGTAAGAATGAAGGTGGTAAATATCACAGCACAGGAGGTTATAGGAAATGTCTTGTAAGATGGTTTGGCTTAGATCCAGCCAAGGTACAAGCAGACAAGTATTGCAGGGTGCGAACCATAGAAGTTTAGCAGATCTGAGTACAGCTCTAGTCTGCTGCTAAGATACATTCATTTTACCACCAAACTCAGCCTTAATTCTTCTTCTGCCCTACCTATCACCTAAGGCACAAATCTCCCCAACATAAGCCTATGTAATGGGACTCTGAATGCCATCTCACCTCTCAAGACCTTTCTCTTTTCTTCCTTTCCTTCACTGGGATACAGAAGCCCCACTCATAGGATCACAGAATAATTCTAGTTAGAATGCACCTCTGGAGGTCTCAAGCCACCCTTCTGCTCAAAGCACTGTCAATTGTGAAACCAGACTTAGCATAGAGCTTTATCACATTAAGAGTCACGGAATATTCTTTGTTCCTCCCTAATGTTTCTGCACTGTGCTCTCACTGGCTGTACCATGCAGAGGCTGTAACGATAGCCATCCTCCTTCTCTCTCCCTGTCTTTGCACTGCATGAGGACTATCAGCAAATCTTCACTGGGAGCTGTGGAGGGGCTGAATGCAAGGTGATTTGCAGTGCATGTGCGCCCAGTGTTGAATGCTGAGAAACAGAGGATGTGAGAGGAGAGGAAAGGAAAGAGTGGAAGGTAGATATCCTCCTTCTGCACATAGGAAAGCCCTTGCCTAGAAGCCTTGGGAAGTTCCAGACTTTCCCAAAGCAGTGTGGAGGCAGGGAAAAGATGTGTGTGCAGGAGATAGGCAAGGTGTGAATTACACTACTGCCTAGAGTGTGTAGAGGATGTTCTGGTGCTGTATTTCAGCACTGCTTCCACAGGCAGCAGTGCAAAGTCTGGAGTGGGGGGAGGGAGCAGTTGAGCCTTTGGAGACAGTGAGAAGCCCCCATTTCTGTGAGGAGCCCGATTTTCTTCTACTTCTGTCTGTGAACACAGGCAACTACTTAGGCTGTTTAAGCTGATTCTGCAGAGAGACTGTGGAATGGAAAAAGAACAGACAGCATAGAAGGCTGCCTTGCCCTGCCCTTGCTCTCTTTTAGGCTTCAGGGAATGTAGGGGTAGAGTGAGGATTGCTGTGGTTTGGGAGAGGAAAGAAAGAAAGAAAGAAAGAAAGAAAGAAAAAAAAGAAAAGAAAAGAAAAGAAAAGAAAAGAAAAGAAAAGAAAAGAAAAGAAAAGAAAAGAAAAGAAAAGAAAAGAAAAGAAAAGAAAAGAAAAGAAAAGAAAAGAAAAGAAAAGAAAAGAAAAGAAAAGAAAAGAAAAGAAAAGAAAAGAAAAGAAGAAAAGAAAAGAAAAATAATAAGAAGTGGGGCAATGAGAGTGCAGTTGAAATCAAAGAGTTTGTAGTCCAAGCCAAAACCAAAGAGGATTCTGTGCCCCAGTTGTTGATAAGGACAGCAATATTGTCCTTGGGGAAAGAAACAAGCTGACTACCATGAATAAGCAGCTCAAGCTGCTTAGTGCAGGGCCTGGATGCTCTCTGGCCCTGGGAGAGCTGGCAAGTGGAAACATAGGCTTATAGCGAAGGGCTTTTTTTAACTCTGCCCACAGTGGTGACTCCATGCAGTCTGGAAAAGTGAAAATTCAGCAGTTAGGATTAAGGAAGGGTGAGAAATAAATTTGTGAAACCTTTAAGTGTGACCTCTGTAATGTTTGTAGCACTTTAGAGGAGGTCTTGAAGGAAAGTATAACTATTACCAAGCAGTTAGTGGAAAAAGGAGTCAGGGAAAATCAGTGCTGGAGCATACCAAACTAACTCAATAGCTTTCTTGATGATGGTTGTTTTCCTGAAAAGCAAAAGAAATTTCAAAGATCTCATCTCTGTATTTAAGTGAAGCACTTGATACAGTGGAAACTTGATGCATAGGAAACTGTTAGTAAAACTGGAGAAGATCAAAGAAGGCAGGGAGTTGTAAGGGGCATGGAGGGAGAAGTGAATCTGAGAAGACAGAAGTACCAACAAGGTCACCTATCAAAGTCTAGGAAAAGGTTACTTGTTACACTCCGCATGGCTGCCCATGGGATTAGCCTTTGCTAATATTAACCTGAGACCCTATAGCTATAGACAGTGAGGAAGTAGCCTGATAATTCAACACTAGAAGGCATTGCTAGTACAGGAAAGGACCAGGATACTATAGAGAAAGCCTTATTTGACCTTGGCAGGAGTACCAGAAACAGAATGAATTTCAGTAGTACAACAGACAAGGTCATATGCTTGACAACTAATAATAGAAATCTTCTCTAAGCTATGAACTCTGTGAGTTCTGGCAGAGAGCACAGCAAGTACGACTGGAGGCAGTCCTTGTCTTTTGGGAACTTTTAAGCCAATTTTGCCAAGTCTCAGTTAGGATCCTCAGTGTAAGCTGTATTGCTCCCTGATACCCACGTAAAATTCAGGGAGCTTTTGTCATCTGCCAAGATCTATCCCGAGATTCTTGCTGAAAGGCAACTGGGTAGACTCAGTGGTAAACACATCTGAGAAAGCTCAGGAAAAAAATTCCTAGGATTTTCTGTATTAGATGACGAGTGATGAATGATGAATGATAATGAGTGATAGTGTGATGCAGTTGTGGACAAAGCAAATGCGGTTCTTGAATGTATTCAGGGAGGCATTCCCAGTGGTGAAATGCACTGGTGCTGCTACCCAAAGCCTTGTGACACCTCTCCTCTAGTTTATGTTACAGTTTTGGTCAAGAATACGGATTGAGACAGGAATAGTCAAGATGGAAAGATGATGAGAGGAAAGGGAAGTCTGACTTTGTGAGAGGAAGCTGGGAGAATCCAGCTTATTTAACCACATGCAACCAAAGATGAAGTAGGTAGGATTGCTATAATAACTACAGCTTGAAGGACACATTTAAACTGAAGGACATGGTTGTATAGATAGGCAATGCAAATAGTTAGAGTGGAAAATTAGAAAAGGGTTTCTATCTGTTAGGGTAATGCAGTTTTGTCCAGAATCTGAGGTAGAAAGACAAATGGGTTTAAATTTGAGCTTGAAAAGTCTGTAAGAAAGAAATGGTGCCTTGAATGGAAAGACCTGAGACTGTTAGCCTGCAATCACTTCTCTGTCACCAGAGAACAGAATGGTCCCTGGTCTCACCATGCCACAGTACAATATGTAGCAACAAGTAAGATGCAGGATGATTATGCAGGGAACTCTCCCTTCACTGCAACGTAAGTCTGGGCCTTCTTACTATAAATCTCAAACACTCCATAATTTTAGTCATGACTGAACAAAAATATGCTTGTTAATGGAGCTGAAAGCCCCTGCACAGCACCTGGAAGGTCAGAAGTTAGGGCTGACTTAAACCATTCTCTCAGCCTTTGACAGTGCAGTGGTTTCTATTGATCAATTTGTGTTAGAATTTGCACCCCCCGGGAGAAATGAACCAGTCAATATGACAGTTTATCAGAATCGGTGCTCTACATTAATAGTGCATTTAATTAGTTTCATGCATATTACAAAAAGTGAGCTCATCATTGGTCAGTCAACACAGACGTCAACCCTGCCACTTCTTCCTGTCCCACCGCTCTCACCTCCTGTTTCACTGTTTGCTAATCTCAGAGCTTGTTCTTCCTGAGTAGGCTCAAGGACAGTGTGTCCTTGCCTCATGAGGCCTTGTTTTCTCCTTGCTTATCTGTCTGCATGCTGAGAACTTACTTCAAAGCCCTCTCTCAGCCATCCAATCCTCCACAAATTTGAGTTTTGCAAATTAAAGAATTGTAAGTAGAGAAACCCCTGCTAATTATAACAAGTCCTTAAAAAGCAGATGTTAGGGCTGGTGTGTTTTGTGGCAGCTGAGTTGAGCAGGGCAGAGAAGGGAGAATCTGAAAAGCAGCTGGTCAGAGGAACTCACTGAAAAGGGAATGATCAATCATAAGAGGATGAAAATTAGGGGGAGAGAGAAAGAATAACTTGTGAATCAAAGATATTTATGCTCAGTGGGAGAGATGTGAAAAACAACCATGTGAAGCCCTGAGTAGATGAAAAAATAGAGAATGCTAGAAGGGGACCATCATCTTAAATAAAGGGCTAGATTTATTCTTGCCAAGAACTGCAAAAATCTGAAGACTCTTGGATAAAATGCAGATGATTGTGAGTGGGATCAGAATCAGTTATCCATAATCTGGCTCCCTCAAAGTTACTTGTTGGGGTTTTGCCCTAGCATTTATGTGTGCTTCCATCTTTAAAGTAGGAACAATGTTCACACAGCCTAATGGGTGTGCTAGAATATATTGTTTGGTGGGGAGAAGTAGAGAAAGGTAATATTACTATTGTATGGCAAAAGTCATGTAGTATCTACTTTTTAGAGCACAGATATTGATGGATGAAGAAACTACTTCTAAAAGGAGGAGGAAAAACTGGAAAAAGTGTTGTTCCAGAGGTTAGGAAATGCTTTATATGTGAAAGACTTAATGAACTCAATCTTCTTGTTTTACCTAAAAGAAGACTGAGAGATGATTTGATATAGAGTATAAAGTGACTTCACAAAGAAAGGTCCTGGTTACTGAAGGTTTATTTTTTTAATCTAAGAAAGAGAAGCATAGCAAAAACTGTGATGAGAAACAAAACAGATTCAAATGAGTTAATAAGCATGAATGCTAACAATGAACATAAGTAGTTATTGTAGTAAGGTACCAAGGGAAACAGGATTTTTCTCCTCCTTGAATGTTTTTTAAGTCAAAGGTATCTGTATTTAAATACTCATTGTTGGTCTTTCTACAAAATAACTTCTCTAACTTCTGTTTCATATACTAAACAGATTGAGCTCTTTAAGCCTGTCACAGAGAGGCATTTTCTGCCACCCTCAAATAATGTTTGTGGGTCTTTTCCACGCAATTTCCAAGTAGCGTGCGATACACAGAAGGTCAGACTGGATGATCTAAAGTCCCTTCTGGCCTTTATATTCTCTGAATCTTTGTCTTTGTGAATTCATTAGTGTTTGCAAGCTCTCAGAGAGCTGCCAAAGGCAAGAACTATAGAAATGCAAAGCATTGTTGTTACTCTGCATATTTCCCTTGAGCTTTATTGCAGAGCTGGTTGAATATGGCAATGTATCATCTGTGCTGTATTTCCTCAAATGAAATACCTGCATTCGCCACTCCTTCAGTGCCCTTTGCGACTTGGTTTTCTGCAGCTGCTCTAACAAACAAGTTTACTGTCAAGTTAGAATATAGGTAAAGCAAATTTGAAAGGGAAAATCTCTCTTTGGAGCCCTGAGCAAAGAATAGTAGACTGTTGTCTTGGCCTAGAAGCTCCACACAGGGCAGAGTAATAACATCACACTTTGCTTTCTCCTTGGCTCCAGGTGCCTCACACACGGCCTCTGCCTGGCTGCAGCACAGCATAACTGTGGGAAGGAGAGATCTGACCCCTGTTGGTTGCTTTCCCCCCCATCTTCTACAGGAAGAAAAGCTGTAGGAATGCTGCCTGTCCTCAGACTTGCAGGGCTGCTACAGATGTGAAGAACACTCCAAAATGTCATGGGAAACCTTTATTTACTTGCACATCATTCTGTAACCATACTCACGGTTACAAAAGAATGCTTATTCGTTTGTTTGTGTTGTTCTTGGAAGGAAGGCTTTTTGGTCCTCAGAAATCCTGTGGTAGGACTTACACTTAACTCATCAGAGGATAGAAGCTGACCCTCTGATCTGTTCTTCCAATCAATGCTAGCAAACGCTCTTCAAGCCAGCGCAGCAGGCTGCTGATGAGCAAGATACTGAAGAAAAAGTCTATTTTATATATTTTACATGTTATACATACATAATTAGATGGTTATATATGGTGTTGTATTTGTGCATAAGTACGTAAGCAAGACAAACACATTTTCCAATATCAAATAATAACCATAATAATTAAATAATAATATAATTAATTAATAATAATTAAATCGAAGACAATTGCAGCCTGCTCCCAGGCAGTTCACTAACTGAAAAAGCGTAGAGTCATGAGATGAGTATGTTGAGTTGGCTTTTTTTTCTGTGTTTCTGGTATTATATGAACTGTTTAGTAGTATCTGTGTGCACTCCTCTATCTACATGGCAAAATTAGACTAAACTATGTGTCATAGACACCATACTATTAAACAGTAATGGTGATTCTCTTGCAGCACATACCTTTTTCGCCAAACAGATGCCCCAGCTGTTATCAGATTAAGAGTATTTGGGTTCTGCAGCCAGTTTCTTTCTGAAGATCAGACTGAGTATAACAGGGTGATTTAGTATAGCAGTGTGAGTATGGTGGCACAAGAGCTTGCATGTGATGGGGCTTAACATCATTTGTGGTTCCACATGTGTCAGGACGAGCTTTTTCTTGCAGGAGGGAATGTGATGAATTGTGCATACTTAGCGCTGAATGTGGTGAAGTGAGGAATTTAGACTTCTTAACTATGTGCAGTAGACAACCCAGTGAACAGCTGGTGGAGAGACTCTTTTAGCTCTAGGGGTGACAGCTTGTATACTTGGGGTGCAATAGGATTAGATAGCAATTTCCATCCATTTCAAAATAGCCTTGCTCAAGAGGGTCAGGAATTTGGAGGTGTAGGAACCCATAAGTCACTATTTGTTACATTATGTTCTAATTAAAAAACGAAAAAAGCTTTTGGAATCAAATGAATGTAAATCTATTGGCTTCTGTGTTCTTACACTAGGGATTAATTTGGCCCTTTCTACTTTTATGTAATGAGCTGATTGCCACAGTATCTTATCTTTGTTACACAATCACCCTTGTCTGGCTGTGTTCCTGGAGCACTGTGTGTGTGTTTCTAGATCTAGGGTCTCACCTTGACTGACTGTGTGTCTAGTCCTAGAGCCTTACCCTAACTTAAACTGATATAGTGTATGTGTGTGTGTATATGTGCATGTTCATTCCAAGTTCAAACAGTGTGTACAGACAAGCATACATAAGTGGAAATTGAGGGACTTCTCATTTGACTGGCTGTATACCCACAGTGTTTGCTTTTGCAGAGGGCAAGGAGAGAAGGAATGTTATTACCAGAGATCTCATTTAAACAAGAAAGAGCATAGGAAAATACATTCTTTATTATTATTCTGTAACAACAAGCCAGAAATATAATATACCTTTAAAAATTTTCTGTCTCATGCCAAAGAAACTTCCATTCAATCATTTTAGAAAATTTGATTGTTTTCCCTCTAACAGTAATATTGACAAAAAGGAAAAAGGAATTACAAGGGTCATCTGTTTCCTGCAAGAAATATGTCTGCCTGTACTACAGGTGGATATGTGGGGAAGGGGAGTTTTTCTGGTGGCCCTGCCAGCCCCTACATTGCCTTGGCATGTATTAGATCTGCCTGCCCTGAATACCATTTCCCGAGGGCAAGCACCTGTGTGGGGCATTGCTGCAAACAGGTGCACCAAAAGGTGAGTTCAGGAGGATTTTCCCCATGACTAGCCATGCCTGTGGGGATAACAGGAGCCCGTCCCCACCCATTGGCTGAGTGCATAAGGAGCACTGGATCTTATTCTGTGTCCAGCATCCCATAGCAGAGTTTCAGTTCTGACCATGCTGGATATCATGTTCCCTAGAGTGCCTGTGGACATGCAGCAGCTCAGTCACACCTGTTTTCCAGGTGTGCTAGGGAAGGAGAGCCTGTTTGCAAACAGTGGCATGAAGAGGGCATTTCCCAGTATCTTGTTACTCTGCTTTATATATAAGAGGGCAGCTCCTTGTCCTTCCAAGTGCAGTATTTGCCTTCTGGTGGAACTCCCCATAGCAGCCAGCCTTCATGTTTCTCAGCAACACTCAGTTCTTTCCTGAGTGGATTTCTAAACACAGCAGTCCCTTGTCTAGGGTTGAGATAAACAGATTTTCTGCTGTATGCATTAAAACAAAAAAGGAAAGGATGGGCGAGGTCATCATCAGCCTCACAACACAAGATATAGAAAATATTATTAGCAACAAAGAAAAATTGGTCAGAGCAGGAGGAAGTCACAGGGAATGTGCAGGGAATGGAGGATTTCATCCACTCAACCCCTGCCATGTCCCTACCTTCCTCCCATTCATTTTACCTCTAGTCTATTCCCTTAAAAACAGTCTCTCCCTCACTCTCTTGCTCATTCACACACACACATACACTCACACACACATATATAGATCTCATTTGTTTTGTGCAATATTTCACTATTATTTGATGCAAGTAAAATATAGATCTATAAATATACCGCTCTTACTCAAATTCCATTTCAAGTATGATTACAGAGTCCAGTATAGTAAAGGGAGAAGTTCCACTGAGAGGGACGTTAGGGAGAGGTTTGGATCCAGCAGGCAGGCTAGTCCTGACTTGCTAGGAATGTGGAGCAACAGTAATGCACATAAGTAGTCTGCAATGCACCAGTTCTGCCCTTCAGAGCAGCTTACAGTTGGAGCAGATGGGATGGTTGGAGTAGCTATACAAGTTCATGGGGCGAGAGTCCTTCCTCGCATCTTGCAAGCCCCCTCCTCCTCCTCCTCCTCTTCCTGTTCCCCACAAGCAGTGTGCTGGGAGCAGGGGTACAAAGTGTGTGCACACTTGTGGGTGGACTGCTTCTCCCAGTTCTTCCTCCATGGCAGCCTGGTCTTCTGCTTCCTGAAGAATATCCTCCCCTGTCCCATGCAGCCCTGTGTTGAAGGGAAGTCATGCTTAAACAGCCCAAAGCATCCTGCCTCCTTGTCTCTGATGACCCTAGGTAGACCAGGAGGGATTTTGCCACTCCAGGCTTTGTTTAAAGATGTTGTGCACCCATGGGTAAGTACAACCACCTGTCTGGGACCAGGAGGGGATGAGGAGCCAGGATGCATTGCTTCCACAGAGATCCAGTCATAGTGAGCAGGAGGGCTGTGAGATATCCAATGGCATCAGTATTCAGATGGAGCAGGTGGAAGAGGTGATGCACCCTGGCAGGGCCCACCTGCAAAGCATGCTGGGATCTGAACAAAGGTTGCCATCGAAACACCCTGTAAAGCTTGTTTCCTGATGGCAGGGATCACACCATCCACAGGCACTGTGGATGCATGACCTCCAGTGTCATCTTCCTCGCCCAGGAATACCAACTGTGGCAGGTTACTGCAGGTTACCATGGCAATGTGCACTCTCCCCTGGAGACCGCATTTTATCCCACTTTCAGTGATACAAAATGAGTCCTTATGTTAAGTTCCTTTCATTTTTTTCCTCTCTCACTTTTCTTCCCTCCCCCCCCCCCCCCACCCCCCCTACCTGCCGCCTCACCATCGTG
>VXBA01003152.1:32730-55891 GCA_013399895.1 Serilophus lunatus
ATCAGGTCAGAATGAGCTAAGACTATTAGGAGGCACTGCAGTCTGAGGACTTTAAAATCTGACTGGGGGAAGTCACCCTACATGACAGTGGTAGTGTGTGCAGTTGTATGTGTGGGCACACTCTTGTGTAGCTGTGGATGGCATCAAAAACACCAGTGATGGTGAAGGAAGGGTATGTGGGCTGTTCTGCATTCCATGCCAGACCCTTCCTGGGCTCTCCCATATGTGCCATGCTGTGGTCCAGGCTTCAGCCTTCACCTCAAAGCCCTCCAGAACTGTGCCCAGTCTTCAGTCACATCATCTGCATCACCCTACTCCACATACCATGCTGGCTTCTCTGCCAGCCATGCCAGTTGTGTGACTTCTTCCCTAGACACTTTCCCCATGTTCACACTACTCAGCATGGCTTATGCTACTGAGGCTGGTAAGCCACCTCTTCCTCTAGTTTTTCTTGATGACCCACTTCTGCTCATTTCTAAATGGAGGCTTTATATCCTTACGGTCTCAATTTGTCAGAGAAAACATAAAACAAGTAAAAAGAATACTCCTTATTTTTTTCATGCTGTGTCCTATTTTCACAGACTCATGCTGTAATCTCAATAGCTTTGCCTCTCTCCATTGTCTCCTGCCAGTTTCCACTGGCTTTACACTATGGCTGAGATGTTTTTGTCAGCTCCTCAGTGGCAGTGTGTTGTATTTTGTCTGAAGTAGCAGGTGGTATGCACTGCTATGATCAGGGTAAGGTAAAGTGGCTGAATGCATTCATGACTGCACACAGAGGGCAGATCAGCATGGGCGTGTGTGGCTCTGCATGTGCAGGTGGGGTGCCTGGATGTCTGGAGCTGGAACTGTCTCTATGTGTGTGTTGAGATCAGAATGAGTCAGTGTGTGTGTGTGTACAGAAGGTTAACTCCTTGTCTGTGCACCTGTAGGAGATGTCTTGTGTGTCAGCTCACAGATTTGGACTTGGCTAGAAGCAAAAAGAGAGATACTGTGCTACCTGGCAGTGTGTTAGGATGATACAGGTATCTTTCCACCTTTAAAAATGAGAAGGGAACTCTCCTACTGACTGTTGTCCTACCATGGAGTACTTTCCTACCTTCTGATATAATCTTGGCAGCACTGACTTGTAGGGTAGACAGCAACTGACTGTCAAAAAACAGCAGTGACCCTAATAGTGAGGCATGAACGCTTCTGGTGTCCCGTTCCCCACATAAGTTTGTTAGAGCTGCTCTCTGTTTGCAATGAACTCTTGACAGGATACAGAACAACTCAGGATAGAAGCTGAGAGAATGACACAGGTTCCCAGAATGTGCCAGCTGCCTTTGCAGCAGGCATGTGAGGGAAGCTCTGTGCAAGAGCATGAGGCACAGCAAGCACTCAAGGTCTGACTCTACTTTATTTTGTCAGGGGGGCCCCAAGGGTGGAAGGGCACAAAATGGGCCTAGAACAGAGGAAAAGAAATTGAACCAGGTGCCCTGAGCTCCCAGAATCATGTTGCACTACTTGGGTGAGGGGAGCAGTAGCACAGTCTGTCTGTCTGTCTGGAAAGATGAATTTTGGAAGGACCCCATGCTTGACTGCTCTCAGGTACCTTTTTTCATTGCTGTCCCTTCCTTCCTAGGAGAGTTTCATGCCACAGAAGAGATTTGTTTTTGTTCTTCATGTTCACCTTCTGTGTCACCCATGAGCGGCTGCCTCTTCTTCAGCTCCCGGTGGTATTTGGCCATAAGAGAGGCATAGATGCAACCATAAGCAGCTGCCACCACCATCATGATGCACACAATGCCACAAACCACCCCTGCAATTATCACAGTGCCAATAGCCCGGCGCACACTCACAGGCCTATATCGCTGTTTCTGAGGGCATCCCACACTGGGCTCCACTTCTGTTTCTGGGCCTGATTTAGATTTGGAAGGAGTTGGGCTTCCTTTAGTGCAGGGTGGGCCAGTGTTGTCCAGCATTGTAGAGCTGTTCTCATCATCCAGCTGGGAGCAGTAGTTAAACATCTCCATGGGCACCATTCGCATGTCCTTCCCTTTCAGCTCCTTGGGCAGGGTACATGCCAGCTGGTCAATTTTCCCACCTGTTCCAACACAGATAACAGAAGTGAATCACAGCTCCATCCCAATAAAATGACAGCAGATCTGTCACCCAGAGGTGGGGTGGGCTCATGAGCCCCCATTCACATGTGCTGAACATTTTTTCTGCAGAAGTTTCAATCATGTCAGCTGGCTGTTATGATTCTGCCTAGGCTGGATTCAACACTAAACCTCATAGTGCATGATATCTGCATAAACTTCTTTCAGGCCAAGACATGAACACCCTCTGAAAATGTTTATTGAGTCAGGCTCATACTGTTTAGTGAGTTATATAAGTGTCAGTAGAACCATTTTATAAAAGGAGAAATGAAAGCAAAGAGATAAGACTAGGCTGTATTTTCTCAAAATAACAACAGATATGTGGTCCCATCTTCTAACAACTAATCCATCACTGTAAAAATAGTAATAGATATTGAAACAAATACTTGGATGAGTTTGGGCAATTTTTTTGAAAGGGGAGTCAAAAAGCAAAATTACCCATGTGTGCTTTTCATCAACTCGGTGATATGGGAGTCAAGAAAAAAACAAGGAAAATAGCACTTGTATGCTTGTTTGATTCTGCTTGCACAAATGGGTATTTCAGACAGCAGTGTAGCTATAGGCAGAGATAATCTCCTTGCAGCATGGCTGTGATCAGCAGGGATGTGACAGCTGACTGTTGCTATCCACATGATTTGAGACCCTTTCCTACTCATTGTCTACAGCAACAGAAGGTCAGGCCTTCAATTGGCATTCCTGTAAAATGTGCCATCTTTCTTTGAGTTGCAGTTCCTAAAAACATGTTATCCCACCAGCATTCCCCATAAGTTATATGTACCTTTCCAGTCTTTTGTGTTCCAAGGAAAAGCTGGAAATACAAACTTAGCAAAAACTGCTTGGTTCGAAATAATGATTTTATAGCCAGTCTGACTTAGGGCCTGGCTTTTTAATTTGAGCTTTAATTTGGGTTTGCCAGTATTAGTTGGAATGTTTTTTCTAAGTGGCAATGTTGCCTATGGTTCTTCAGACATGAAGAACCTGATGCTTTACAGCCAAATCTGACTTTTAGTTCTCTTGGCTTATGAAAGAGGACTGTTATTTCCAAGTGTGAAAAGCATTTTTTCTTTTCTGCCTTTAGTCAGAAAGGGTGAGGTGAACTTGTAATCCTAAAATTTTGATGTTACTTGAGGAAAGTTCTTTCCTCTCCTGAGGCAAGAAAAAGAAAAGATTATAATCATTCAGATTAGAAACAAATAGGAAATTTGGGGCTGCAGAGGACTCCACAGCTTGGGAGCATTTTTATGCAAAGGTGTGGTGGCACTAAACTGTAGCATGGTCCTCATGCTCTTTGACTAATACCTGTCATTCAGGCAAACCTGACCTGCCAGATATATCTGCTCATGTTTCTTCCCTGCCTGCCTTTGTTTGCCTTTCCATGGATGACCAGCACTTGTGCACTTAACTCCTGAAGCACAAGCACCTACCTCGGTAGGAGAACCATTCCATCCAGTGCTTGAAGTCTCGGAGGTTGCAGTCACATTCCCAGGGATTATCCCCTATTTGGAGTAGCTGCAGGCTGGTTAGTGGTTCAAAGGTCACCCTGTCCAGATTCTGCAGGCGATTGGACCTGAGGGAGAGGGACCGGAGAGCAGGCAGGTCGTCAAAGATGCCTGAGGGTATCTGGGCCAAGCCATTGATGGAAAGGTCCAGCTGACGCAGCAGGGCTGTGTGTTGTAGCAGGTCCTTGTCCAAGGCCCGAATGCTGTTGTTCCTCAGCTGGAGCTCTGTGAGGTTTCCCAGGTCATTGAAGATGTTCTGAGGGAGCTGGTCCAAGAAGTTGTTAGATAGATCCAGCCTCTGTAGAGCAGAGAGGTTGGAAAACACTGCTCCTGGCAGGATGCTGAGTTTGTTGTTGCGAAAGAGGAAGGTCCTGGTGTTTGTGGGGATGTCTGAGGGAATGGAAGAGAGTCCCAAACCACTACAGTCCACTTCCAGGTTGCCACTGTTACACTTGCAGGAGGAGGGACAAGCAAAGAAGGACTCAGCAGCACATAGTGACAGCCAACAGCCAAGCACTGGTTGGTGAAAACCAGGGAAGAAAGAGTGCAGGTATTAGAGTAGTGCTTTCCCATCCTCACCCATTGCCACCTTGAGTACAGCTACAACTACAATGCAACCCTCACAGCAAAACTCTTTGCTGCCATGCCCTGAAGTGTAATGAGTTTCCTCCATCCTTTTACTGGTGGCCGGCACCCTGACAGCATGACTTTCCTCTTAGCCTTTTTATTATGAGCAAGCAAGTAAATATCCTTTCAATTTCACAGGGAAGTTAGGACAGTGCATCCCAGAGGACTTTGGTGACAAATACTGGAGCACTGGTACCTGTCAGAGGAGAATGGAGTAGAGTGGTGAAAGGTGTCACCTCTTATAAAGGACAACTCTTTCTGAACAGTCAGGGTAGAGGGAGGAGGAATATTTAAGAAGCTCTGTTTTTTTCAGGAATACACATGTTGATGAAGAGCTTTTTAGAAAAATGAAAACAAAACAACCCACATCTCAGTTGTGCTCCTGCAGTTTTAATTCTAATATTTTTGATAGATCAGAGTCAGGTCTTAAGTCAGCCTCTAAATCAGGATATCATTTGCTTACCATATTCATAGCGTGTCACACTTTTAATGAATTAGATTACATTACAAAGGAATGACTATGAAAGCTGTTAAAAAGTATCAAGAAGTCACTAAACCACTGGACATCTGGAACTTGCCATTGCTCTCAAAAGTTTCATAATCCTGTAACAATAGTCCCGGAAGTGTCTCCTCTGACCAAAATTGTCCACAACAACAGAGTGAGGAAAAAAATTGCAGGTTGGTAACTGAAGAAAAGGATGTTAGAAAAAGGGTTTGCATGTTCACCCTTTTTCCTGCAGTGTCTCAAAGTTAAGGTCAGACGGTCCACAAATCTTAATTTTTATAGAGCTGCACTGGATCACCATTTCAGACATGGGTTCAGATCTTCTGAGTGGCATCAAGACACTAGTTACCAACCCTCCCTGAATGCCAGTGGCTTTTAAAACTCATTTCTGTGACAAAGAAGCTCTAGCAACAGGAAAGAGCTTTGGGCCTCCTGTCATTAGAGGAGTGGGACTTATGTTTATGAAGACTATGTAAAACATTTACATGCTTCATCTTAATTCCCTTTGTGGAATTGAAATCACACAATGAATTCCACAATTCTTTAATGTGGGAAGCAAATTCAGCTTCCTTGCAGTTTTTAAGGTGACAAGTTAGAGCATTTGACTGAAAAAGATGCAGTTTTGTCTATATGCCATGCCCTGTTCTCTCCCTTTCTCATTTTTCTTCAGAGAAGGCAGTCACTTGGGGTTGATAGAGTCTCTTTAGGGGTGAATGGTAGCTAAAGAGGATACATTTCTTGTCTCATCATTCTTTCCTGAATTGAAAATCAGTTTCTTTTGTTCTGCTTTTTTTTTTTTTTTCAAAGAACCAACAAGCAGGTGTTTTACTTCTTAACCTTAAAGGAATTGTGAAAATACTGCCACAAGAGAGGGAGCCATTGGAGATACATGCTCTGGAGTAGCTCTGCCTGGAACAGTTCTGAATTCAGCCACGGTCTTCCTCTCTTCCCTGTGCCACTCTCTAGAGTTAAATCTGACCCACAGCCCATTTTTTTATATCGACTTGGCTTCTGTCTGCAATGTCCCTTCATACTCAAACCTTGTCACTCTGCGTAGGATGTTGTGTTTCCAGTGATCCATGTGAGAACTGGCAGATTTGTGGACTCATAGCCTAAGAAGAAATACTCATTTTGGATCCTAAGCTGTATGACTTTATTAACGACCAAGAGATATTTGTTCAGAGAGAGTGTCCCAGCTCTCTCTTATTTTATCCATTTTTCACAATTCTTCCAGAATTTTTTACTATCCTACAGTTGAGACCTCAGATATATATCAGCCCAGACCATGTCAATATGTGTGCCCTTTTAATGATAATTATGGATCCTTACGGTGAAATACAAGACAGATCTTTACCCTGAGCACCTCTATGCTTTCTTGTCATACAAATGTTGGGGTCCACAGCAGAGATTGTCTTTAAAGTAGATCATAGCCTGTGGACTTGCAGTACAGGTACTGGCTGGCTGGCTGATATTTAATTCCATTCAGAATATGTCACACTCTTGTTGTAGGAAGAGAATTAAAAGAATGGGAGCTAGAATGGGGAACAGAGAGAGCCATGAGTCACTCAAGTGACCCCATCTTTTCTTGGATGCTTAACAAAAGGACAGTATTAATAATAGATTGACAGCTGTGGTGATAACATTTAGCTGCTTTGTACACCAAGAAAGGCAAGAGCAGACCGTGTGTAATGTTATATAGGTGGCATTCTGTTCAGGGCTTATCTCTCAAAATGCCTGCCTGCCTCAGGTGCTGACTGGGTGGCTGTGGGGTTCCACCAGTACATATGTTGGCAACGGCTGGTAGGAGCAAAGTCTCAGGCAGCTGGCTGTGGTTATGTTCAGGAAATGGATTTATGCCAAGTTTCTGCAGCCATGTAGGATATGCCAAAAATGTCTTGTTGTTACTCATACATTTCTATATGCTTTTGGAAATATTTTACTAAAATCATACAGAGAGAAGAAAGTCTGATTTAATTTTCATTTTCATTTCCTTGCAAGAAGTGTATCCACTAGGGCTTGAGCTGAGGCCAAGGAATTCATCACACAGGTTAAGATACAGAGAGGCAGGGAAGCAGTAAACAGAACATGAAGCTGTCTTCCAGCCCTACAGAAGGATGAGTAATATGTGTTTTGTATTAGGAGAAGACTTTGTGGGGTGTTTGGTAACTCTAGTAGGTGGCAGAAAGCTGATCCAGGGATATCAAATTAAGTCAAGACTCAATAGCATTCAATATAAATAATTTATACAGCAGTCTAGTCCATGAGGATGGATTACAAAGATGCCTGTTTTCTGGAGAAGGAAATAATTCCCCCAGCTTCTTATAGAGGCAGTCTCAAATTTGATCAGGAGGACTGGAATAAGGGAAGGCATGGACCTGCTTGGTGCCTGGGCATGTGGTAGTGATGGACACTCTCCAAGTCTCCCCTTTCCTCTGCTGTGGTCCCCAGATGCAAGTGCCCAGATGCTTCTCTGAGATTCAAGTACATTCTCAGAGGCCCCCACATCACGCTAGCAGTCTCTGCTATGCACTCAGGGGTAGTGTAAGCAGATGCCCAATCCACTGGGAGTATGCACAGGCTGAATGCTTACAATTTAATTTGAAAGAGATCTTCTTTATTTACTCCTTGATATTCACTACATGTGGCAGTGCCCACTAGGAGAATTCTGCCTTCACATCCTGAATTCCCTTCTAAAATCTGTTAGGATTTCTGCTGTGAGGAGCTGGGAGCCTTGTTCAGCAGCCTGTGTATAAATCCCTACCACAGAGGAAGTCTCTGCATCTTATAGGATACTGATTTGAGAAATGCCTGGGTTAGATCTTTGTGTGATAGTATCTGTCATGCTGTTTCTCACCTGCCAGGCCCACTGGAATTCAGAAGCAATCATCACTCACTGTCCCACTTTAAGCCCATCTTCAGCTTTAGAATCTCACTCTCTCTCCCAGCTAGCCTGGCCTCTAAAGGAATCAGGAATTAGTTCAAACGTCTCCATTCTTAGCTGTCCCTCTTCCCTGTTCTTAACCCTGATGTGACCTATTTTCTTTCCTCTCCCCTGACAAACAGGAATATCATGCTTAGTACCTGAGTAGGTATTACTTACGACAAGCCTCTCTCCACCTCATGAGGAATCTGCTCCTCCTCCAGTGGCCAACAGTTGTAGGCAGCATCATTGTCTTCTCCAGTGTGTCTTCACATCCAACAGCCAGCCTGGCACACAACCCCAAAGGGAGAAGAAATGACCTTGTAGTCTGTTTGCCAGGTCCTGGAGGGGGACAGCAGAGCAGAGCAGATGGGATTCAGTTCCCTGGGTGCAGGGTGTGGGACTGGGCTCAGTGTTGTTCTGTCCCCTCCCCGGCTATAGTTTTGTCTTTGAGGCATCAGCTCTGTTTTGGAGGAGAAATGGAGGATGTTTCAGGAAATACAGTGTGTTGAAGGCGCAATGTTAGTTCATTTTGAACCTCACAGTGCAGAAGTAAGGCCTGATTCACCTAAATGCTAAAGAGAGAAGTTTGTGCTTGAATAGCCTGCCGTGGTAGCTACATTAGCCTCATGCTCAAGGTTAACCTGATGAATTGCTAAGGTGACCCTGCTAGGGCAGCAGACTACAGCTCATTCCTGTCGCCTCCACGCTGGCTGGTGCCACCTGTGCATCCTCTCCCTGGCGCATGAGTCAGACTCACTGAGATCTGGGTACCAGCGGCTGCCAAGCTGCTTTGCTCTCTCCCACTCCATCACCTCCTCCCCGTATTCCCTACCAGCACTTCCTGTCTGTTCTGAGGTAAAATGGGTGTGGTGGCTAGAGCAGCATAGCTTCCTTCAGCTTGGGGATTTCCCACTGCAGCAACTGCAGGAGCTGAACAGCAAGCAAGCCTCGGAGGAGAAAGGAGAAAGGAGAAAGGAGAAGGAGAAGGAGAAGGAAGGACCTGGGGTGGGGGAGTCTGAGTGAGAGTGCTGAAAAGAGAGGAATTGCATCTTAATTAGAAGAAGGAAAAATCCTCAGTCTAATTAGAAACCCAAAGACCGTAAACTCTCCCCTGACAGTAAGTGACTGACAACAGGTTTCAACTTGCCTCCTCCCACTTCCTTTTTGGATACAAAGAGGCAGAAAAAAGGAAAACACCATGAACCCTTCTGTCCCCCTGCGTACTCTCTGCCGTGCCACCCACAGTTGCAGCAGCAGTTAGATGGACACATTTCAACCAGAGGACAGAAATAAACCATTCTTCGTCCTCTCTGAGAGGCTCTGACATCCACAGTCATTATTTTAGCGGGATGCTGCATTCCCACCAGGACATTCTCATCACACACGTGCCAGCTGCCTACCCTCCCCCAGGCCCCCATGACTGATTTATTTTATATGGGAATATAAACCACCAGAAAATATTTAAATTAGCATCTTGGTGAGAATGATGAGCAGGTTCACTGCTTGGACTAACACATTTGCAAGGCTATTTAGACCATTTACCTAAATACCAATGCACCAAATAGATGAACACTTCTCACGGTACTGAAACTGATTCAACCTTCGTCTGCTGCAGCCCCCCACTCCCGAAACTGAGCTGGAGCCTTTCCCTGCAGTCCTCACTGAAGAAACCACAACAAATAGCTGTCCCCATTTGGTGTTTGTGCTCGACCTGATTGAGGAGACTTTCAGCTTCCCCCATATAAATGTCTCCATCCTAAATGCCACCACTGTAGTCTCCTGTCCTCACCTGTCCATATTGAAAAGGAGGATGAAAAGCCACAAACACTTACCTGGAGGGGTTCTCTCTGCAGCCACTTCCACCCAATTCCCCAGACGCTGGCCAATTACAGCCTCTTCCTTCCTTCTCTCTCCTTGACTTTCACTCCCCAGCAGCAGGCTTTCCGTGTGCTCTATTTAACTCCCTACAGCACTGGAATAAACGGCAGAGTTAAGCTGACAGCCACAGAGCCTTATCTGCCTGCTGGATAGCGCGAGTCGATCAGCTCCAAATCCTGCTGCCAAATGATCACGTCCTTGCTCTCAGCATCAGGGGCAGCCGCCTGCCACGCTCTGTCTTTTCCTCTTCCCCACCTTTACTCCATCTAACTTCATCAGGGTTATAGATAGCTCTGTTCCTTGTGCTCTTGCTTTTTGGCTGTGTTTTGTAACACCCCATCTGTATCAGCTGGCTCAGTTCCAATTAGGGGAGCTAAGCTTTTTTAAAAAAATAAATAGCAAAAACAGCTTCCTTGGCTGATTTCCCTCTGTGGTATCCCCTCAGCCCAGGCCCTTGCTCAGGCCATGGGCTGATGCCTTTCCCACCCATCTCACTGCTCTGTGCAATTCATCCACACCATCCCCAGGTGACAGTGGTGGGGCTGAGGGCAGGACTGGCACATCCAGGCCTGGGAGAGTGACAGGGTCAGGATTTCTACCCCAGACCTTTTTGCTCTGGAACAGCAAGTCCAGCTCTTGCACTCCTTTCTGGTACGTCACGGGCGCCTCTTTCTCTCAGGCAGCACTAAGGCTCGAGCAGAGAGTGCAGGGTGGGAGGAGCAGCCATGTATAAATAAGCTCTTTCCCTATGTTTAGAATTTATTACAGTGCATAGTGATTAACACCTGTTAAGGCTTTAATGCTGTCTACTGCACTGCAACATGCACAAAGATGGAGGGCCTTGGATAAACCCAAGATTATTTTAAAATCATGTCACGTACACACAACACTCCCCACCCTATAGATAGCAGCCACCTTGTGTGCACTTGTACATGTTTTTCCAGGACTTTAAAGTGACTGTCTTCATGGACGGATGCACATATAGTCACCTATCCAGCTTACATTTACTAATGTGTGCACAGAGTTGTGCTTGCACGTGTACCTGGGACTCTTTTGTAACCCATATTTATCAACCTCCCGAGTCTTCCACAAAACTGCCTACTTCTCCAAGCCTACCACACGCTCAGGTGGCAGAACAGTTGATTTGGAATAAATAGAGGTCCTTGGCTGCTGAAGGGCAAGAGACAATGAGCTTCTGCATTTATACCTTGAAGTAGTATGTTTATGGAGGAACTTTAATTCCAAGGATCCAGGAAAACCCAGTTTCTTCCACTTTATGGGCAGTGATTAATATTCCAAAGGAGAGAGCAAGGAAACAGAGAGGGGTTTTGAGTTTCTTTTTTAAAAGTTTTCTTTAACTTGTCTTGGATTCTGACTTAATTGGCTGGTTTTATTGTAGCCCAAGAGATGCCTTCTGTTCTGCAGAGCACCAGGCCAACTGCACTTACTGCCAGTGCAGCACTGGGAATGCATAGTCCTGGGACAACTAGCACCTGCCCACACTTCAAGCCTCTCCACAGCAGCATCAGATCTGTCTGGCTGCTTCGAGCATGAGAGCCAAGCTTTTTTCCAGCAGCAAGTGCTCTGCCAGATCTAGGAGTGCCCCTATATGCCCCCAATTCAAGAAGAGAGGCACCATGCTATCCATTCTGAACTAGCCTGGCATTGCTTGAGTATGGGGGCTCAAGGCTGATCAGCACTGCTGGAGCTCTGAATGCTCTCATGTCACTCAAGGGCTCCACAAACAGAGCATTAGCCTTTCTCCTGGGCTTACTAGATGGTTCCTTCTCCCTAGAGCAACATGTCAGCTGAATGACCTGTGATCCATGGGACACAGTGTCCAGACCCTTCTTCCGTGTACTTGGAGTTGAATGTCTTTTCTAGATTCTGGAGAAATTAACAGAGTAGCCTTTGGGACTGGTGATGGCCTTTTCTTCTTAATGTTTTGCATAGGACAGTAAAAGACAACTTTTTTACTTTTGGCTCAAAGCAGCAAAATGAAATTACCCATTTCTGGCTTCAGTGGCCAAAAATACACTGAGCTGAAGTGCCACTTGGACATTTGGCCTGCTATCTGACTCTAGAGGACTCTCTAATGAGGATTCCCTTAATTAGATTGAACAGGGAACTTTACTGCTGGGACCCGGGAGAGTGGGGGATGCAGAGGATGTTGTAAGGACTCTGCAGCACTTGCCAGGGCATAAAAGCTACAGCAGACACTATCTCTGTCTTGTGCTTGGCTTCTCTGTACTCAAACACCAGTAATGTCCGTAGTATCTTTCCAGAGCCTTAACCTTTGTGGGTAGGGTCCCACAAAGGATCATGCTATGAGAGCAGGGAGGGTTTCAGTTAACTGCGTCCACATACTGTTTTAGTAACACTTTCCAATTCTGTGGCACCTTCTGTCTAAATCTTTCCATCTGCTGTATAAGTGGCTCTTACCACAATTGTAGGTGGTGTTATTTTGTATTTAATAATCCCTGAAAATAAGGCTGAGATAATAGCTGGTAGTGCCTCTGCTCTTGATAGGTGGATAAAGGTATCCTATTTTCCTGATAGCAACACTGAGACTAGAGAGAGAGGTGACTGTGCCACTAGGATGAGACACTGTGAGAAACAGAGCCCAGCAACTTCTGTCTCTGATTATCTCTCCTAGTCCTTTGCGCTAACACTTGGATCATGGCTCAGGGATCAGACTCTGCTAACAGCCTGGCTTATGAGCATTGGCAGGGCATCTGGGTGACCTATATTACAGAAGGGTGGGTAGCAGAGGCTGCAACAGATGCCAGCAATAAACTATCAGAAAGTATACACAGACATTCATCCCTCTCCCACACTCTCCTTGATGGCAAAGTCCCTTTCCCCTTTCTGGTGCTGAATTGCTTTAGCCTTTATCAGAAAAGCAGCAGCATGAGGGAGGGCATGGAGGACACTTTAAGAAGATTATCTTCTTTCCTTCCCCTTTCCTTGTTGGTTTTAGGATTCATGTTTTATTAGTATCACTCCATAATGGAGAGGGACAGTGGTAGCCCAGCATCTAGCAACTAAAGCCTGTTCTTTAATCAGCTCTTGGGGGGCAAGTTACAGGCAGCAGGGAGACATCAGCTATGTGGCCTGATTAATACACCACAAGTGGGCTTAGCTGGCATGGAGATGATGCCCATTCTTGGCTCCCCCAACAGACCAATGTTAGTCACGCAAATTATCGATCATGAGAGGTCGCATTGTCACAGTGGCAGCTTTTCATTTGTCATCCATTTGGACTGCAAAAGCACACAGAGGTGGTATCAAAGCTCAGTAGCATTGTAGAAACATACAGTGTGTGTCACTGCCCCAGTGAGCTTCTAAGCTAAATAGCTGAGGGCTTAATTTCCAGTACTTGCTGATTTATTAACACACGTGTTCAGGATTCATTAGTGTTGTGCTTTCACAATCAATAGAAAGCACATTCCAAATTCATACGTGAAACCCAGCTGCAGAAGAAATGGTGCCCTCTGACTAGCAGTGATCAATCACAACTAAGAAAAACACCTCATACAGAAAGCTTTAAAGTAAGTAAACACCATGCAAAACCCACTTGGTGTTGTAAGGGACTCTACAACATTCCTGACTTACTGTGAATAAAACCACATCTTTTTCTCTATGATGTGAAGAGATCAAAAAGCTTCTGATTTTTTGATTGCCAATGTGTAGGCACCTGTGAAATGCAAATGTGTCGATGGTAAAAAATGTCTCCTCCCTGTGCCCCTCCAAGAAAGATCAACTTTATCCCTACATTATGGAGGGGCAAACTATGATACAGGTGAGAATGACTGTTGAGTTTGGCTGGCTGAAATTCCAGCTGCCTTGCTTTTGATACTTCATCATGACCCGACATCTGTCCTGCAGAGAGTATTTGTAGGGCTTATCAAAGTTACACAGGATAAATGAGTTTTTGCCAGATTTTCCCAAGGTTTCCTGACAGGCCTGTGGCAAAAACATGAGAGTAGCCAGTTTTCTTGTTTCCTTATTCGATATGTTAACCAGAAAACACTATTTGCATCCCAAACTTCCCTGACCAATGCACAATAGTGAGACTGGGAGATGCCAGAGGGACTGGAAATACCAAGAAAGTAAGACAAACCCTCTGAGAAAGTACAGAGCATCTGAAAGTGAGCCAGAGAGGGTAGCACTGATGGGAAAGACCCAGATTGCTGTGGAGATGTGGAATTCCTTGGGAAGCTGTGGAAGCAGGTAGGGAGACTGAGATATCCAACACAGTTGTGACAGGAAAGTCCCAGCACAGTGCAAGTATGGGATATGGAGGAGGCCCAGAACAGCAGCAGAAGGAGAGCTGAGGGGGCATTTGACACTAAGAAATCCAGCCATGTGTGCGCCAGCATCTTCTCCAAGTATTATTGAATGTGACAGACCACGTGCATGTTTCCTCCATGCAAAACGGAGGCAGCTGAGAAGGAAAGCGGGTGAGGGAGTGGGAGAGGGGCTCAGAGGAGGGACACGTGAGCTGACTACACAGTTTCTTCCTCTTTTTCTTGCCACAGAGTGATGTTTTTGTTCTTCTCACACTGTTGGCAAAAATTGGTAACCAAGTGAGATTTGGAGGGGGGGGGTTCTGCATGAAGGTTGAGATAACATTTTCTGATCCAGCCAGGAACAGTTGGCTGTGGGTGGTGGCTTGTCACCAGCCTTGCCGGTTCTAATCCAGATCCCAGTTTTTCTCTTTCTCTCAGCTGTAGAGTGAAGAGCCTTCTCTGCAACTTTAATTTCCTGCAGGGGTTAATCCCATGGTCAGTGGTAGGTCAGGCCCTTAATCCTTTCACTCAGTCCTTTGACAGAAGGACTGCAGCTGCTCCTGACCTGGTAGGTCTGAGGGAGGCACCCTTCTGCTCCCAGTTCCTCCTTTACACCCCACGAACATCCTTCAGCTCACTGGCATTTAAAATGCTGCTCCTCACTTCCTGGCAAGCCTACCCCAGTGGTGTGGGTAGGTAGTATAATCCAGGAAAAGGTTCCAGGCAGAGAAGACAGCTTGGTGGGAGAATCTTGGTTCTTTGGTCCTTAGTACTCTCACTACTGTGCATACAGGTATTTTCTGCACTTCTTAGTGGGATAGTGTTCTAAATCGCAAAGTATTCTCTTTCTTGTTTGTATTTAGGTGGCATTCAAAAAGGAAGTTGGGTATAGGCCCACATTTATGAAGGATTCTCTGGGGGCTCAGAAATTTTTATATGACACAGTACCTTCCCTGAGCCTCTTATTAGAGTCAAAGGATGCAGCAGATCTTTAAGATGGAAGGTGCCAGCCTGTCTGAGATAAGAGACGCATTTACATGCACAAAGTAGTAGATCGAGATGCATCAATTTAGCAGCAAGTAGGAAAACGTAAGGGTTTTAATCAATACAAGCTTTTAGTTCACAGTTCTGTCCCTGGAGTGCTAGGCCAGAAGTCTAGCCTGAACATTATTGCCAGACTGCCAAATCCAGGGGCTTCCAAAGCAACACCAAGAAACACCTCTTATACCTTATGGGGGTCAAGGCACTTCAGCCATAAGCCTTTCTCCTTGTAGTTTCTCATCCCTAAAATGAGTTGAGATTCTGCAAGTCTGGGTGGTCTCTTGCACAGAAAATGCCCCACACCTGCTTGTTTGCCATCATTCATGTCTGCATTAGCCAAAAACTGGCTTTGCCTTTTTCCACAGCTTGTATTCTGAAATACACTGGGACCTCAAGCTCACTGGCCTTCCTAGTGCTTGGCTGTAGTTACTCTTACTTCTGGTAGAAATGTCAACATCAGCATGGTGGAGAACTGCTTCCACCAAGGCTGTTGAGTAAGGGAGTCCATCCCACTCTTCCTCACTCACCTCCTTGGCTATGCTTCCCTGGCTGCCAGGCTCCCAAAATGAGACTACCATCTGCAAGGGCAATGTCTTGCCACTTTGGCAGCTGGGACAGGAAGGGAGAGAGAAGGAACAAGAGAGGAATTTCGCTACTGTCTCACAAGCTTGTGCCCTGGGCGTGTTCACCGGGGCAGGGATCATCCATCCATCCATCCATCCATCCATCCATCCATCCATCCATCCATCCATCCATCCATCCATCCATCCATCCATCCAGTGGTGAGGCAGACCACAAAGTGCCAGCAGTAAAAACCCTCTCAGCTCTTATCATAAGGGGATCAGTGACCCAGCACACACACAGCTCCTTGGCAAACCTCCCAAGGAAAAGCTGACTCTCATTGTTCACATATGATGCATTTGTACCAGACTCAAAAGGAGAACTTTTTCTGCCTTAGTGAGTTGTATAGATCTCTCTCATTGGGTTGCGACTGTGGCACGAAGTTGTTGGTGCTGCTTGTTAGAAACAGCCTGGAGTTCTGCTGTCCAGTGCCCCCCATCACCTTCCCAGAGCACCCAGGAGTTGCGACCCTGCAAAGTCCACACAAACTGCATGGGATCTGAGCTGTTGCCTGCAGCTCCAGGGGTGACTGTAGATCTCTGGGACACAATTACGTTTTTTACAAGCTGGAAACACTGCTCATAGCTCAACAAGATGTGATGACAACTTTCACAATCCAGAGCTCCAGCCAGAATCTTTGGATGCATCTGAGTTATCACACAGATCACAGCTTCATGCTGCAGAGCTTGTTGAGGCTGAGGAAGGTCTTCAAATTTGATGTGACTTTAGATTTCTGGAGGGTTTGCAGCCACAGAAGAAATACGGTTAAGTTCACATCCCATCAAAATCACTAGATGCAAGTGGTGTGGAAAGTAGAACCTACCTTCAGCCCCTCTGCCTCAACACAAGTACCTTACAACAAAATCACAGCAGCACCATGCCCTGCTCTGGGGAGCACTGGAAATAGAGAGCCTCACCAGGAGTGGAAAGAGAGCCTAAATGATGAGTGTCAAGTCAAGTTGTTTTTCTCCAGACTCAGGATGTGGTCCTACTTTTGTATTCCTTGTGTGAGAGCATGGTTCGTAGGGAAAAAATCTTCCCAGCCTCCTCAAAACAAGAAGGAGCACGGTAGCATGTCCTGTCTTCAAATTAACAAACTTTGCTTGCAGTCAGCTGAGAAGTTCTGACTTGTATGGCCTTGTTGTAAATTTGTCTCAGTCCTTCCTGTGACCGGTATAGGGCATTGCAGTGCATAAATAATAGAAAGTCTCTTGGTTTCCCATTCATAAAAAAGAATCAAGATAGTGTCATTTTCAGTTAAAAAAATACTATAAAATAAGCTATTTGGCTTGCAACGCCAAGTACCTAAATATGTGATAATACCTGCCCAGCCTTCCTTCAGCCACTTGCATAAATGCATCACAGCACTGCTTTTGCTTACCTGACCAAGTACTATTTATTTTGTTCACAGGACCCTGTCCCATACTCAATGCAAAGGGCACATGATACTCAAGTTAACCATGAGGATGGTGCAATAACTAAGGCTATTTTTACATGGCTTTATATGTTCAGAATTAAACCACAGTTTTGGTAAGAGGCCACAGTCTGTACATTCCTAATTTTGTGAGTGCCCAACATGAGACCCTGGGGGCCATTTTGCAGAACTGCTGAACACTTACAGCTGCTTTCTAAAATGCTGGCAGCTTAGCCAGCAAACTGGTACGGCCTTGAGGACTCAGTGGCACCAAGAGCCAAGAGGCTCCAAGCTATGGCCCCTCACCTGCTGCTCCTTCATTGTATGGCTTAAGGGGAAGTCTCTATTCCCTTCAAAAGCAAGGAAAATAACCTCTCTCTCGTGACTCATCAGGAGCATAAATTATCTATCATCAGTTACAATACAACTGTAGCAGCTAACATCTTCAGAACATCACAAGACAATGAATAATGATGTATTGCCTCCAGGGCTTGGATGGCAGTCAGTACACAAATAAAACAGGCACACGCTTTGCAGTACCAAAAAAAAATTAACAGCCTCCTGCTTCATGCCTTGAAGATCATATAACCAGTAACCCTGAATGAAGCAGCTCATGAAAATACAGCATGTGATCCTACCAGTCAGGACTGCAACCCTGCAGATGGCATGCTGTCCCTAATCCTGACATTTCCTAACTTTCAACTGCTTGTTCTTGCAATGTGAATAATATATTTCACATAATCCCACCCCTCACAGGTGAAACAACTTTTTCTTTCATCTCTCAAATCTGAGATTGAACTGGTTTGTGGAAAAAATTTACATCTTCTTACTATTATGATACCCTCAGTCACAGAAAGCTTTTTTTGTGAGCCATTGTTTTGGTAAAGCCACAGCAGGAATAAGGTGTGTGTTACAAGGTATTTCCATGCAGTAGAGGGAATATCCCAGAACTCCCACTCCAACTCCACTAAGAACTGGAGTGTGTGTCATGGTGTAGCTCACTGGAGCATTACCCAGTTGGCAGGGCCATCCCAATATGATCATTTGAATTCTGGCTTCAGCCACCCAGGTCTGGGACAGATGTCAAGCAGTGTAAGCAGCTGCTTGTAACCAAACATGACAAGTGAAGGAGACCGCTTGGTCTGTCTTTTGAATCAGCAACAGGCAAGTGCTGAAGAGTCACCAAGGAACTTCCCAGAAATGCAGTCACACAGGCCTGTCTCCATCCTGTTCCAACGTCTGCTGTTCTCTGAATGCCCTTCTCTAGATATCCTCATTGACAGTGCTGCCTCTGGCCGTCCCAGCTCTACTGAGACATTGGTCTGCCTTCATCAGGCTTCTGTGGTTGCTGAAGAGCCTAGAAAGTCCTTTTCGCATCAGGCTTAAAAAAGCTAGAGGAAGGGCAGGAGGCTGGAGTAACTCATTAAGATGTCTGAGCTGGGAGTGCACCTTGCTAGCATGTGGCATTTACTTTGCTGGAGGCAAGGGTAAAGCTATGATCTGGTATAAAAATTACATAAGAAGGCTTCCCCCCGCCTTCTCTTTGCAAACAGCCCCTTTGCTCAGGATTTACCATAATTCCTTCAAGTGGGCAAGATGCACTAACAGAGGCAGCACTGATGTCTGACAGGGAGACAACTCCCGCAAGCCTTTCACTCATGTGGAATAATTCCCTTGCAAATGTTGTTTTCCCACAGCAGTTAGAGGAAGATCCAACCCCCACTGGACCTGAGTGACAAAGCTCAGAAGAAAAATGGTCTGCAATTCTGGAAAGGCTCCATTCTCCGCAGCACTAGAAATGTCCCCTGCTTTGTGACAAGTGGCTGTGTGCCTTTAAGGGTTCCCCTGTCATTTAAGGGTTTCCTTCTTTAAACTCTGCAACAGCAGCTGCTCCAGTCCTTTTCCAAATGAGATCTTAATTTCTCTCTCCATCCCTGAGTGCCAGGTCAGGCACCAACAGCAGAGCAGTGCTTTACCCTGCTTGCTGTCATTCCCACCAGGGGTGTGCTGGATGTGGTTCATTCAGGCTACCTAACAGTCCATGTGTTGGCCTGGGGCCTGGCTCAGTCATGACCTGGTTGGAGCAACCGCTTCAAAAATCCTCTCTCCCCAAATCTGGAGAGCTCCAGTTTTACATATCTCTCTTAATTAGCATGAGATGCAGCGACAATGATAACTGGTCAGGCAGAGGGAGAACGAGGGGGCAGAATGCCCTGTGTGGGATGTATGTGAGCACATGTCTGTGCATGCATATGTATGCACACACACACACATACTCACATGCTAATGCTTACATATATGCCCTTATCTATAGTGGGTTTCACATAAACTCATTTGGAATCTCATTCTCGCCCTTTCCTCCCAGTCAGGGCTGGAAAAGGCTGTGAAGCTTCTCTGTGATGCGTTTTACCTACTCCCCTCAGTGCTGTGCCTTCTGCCCAAAAGTTCAGAAATTGCAGGCTCAGCCTGCAGAGATGCTGAAACCAATTTGAGACTTATTTTTGACTCTACTTTTTATTTGGCATCCTTCTCTTCATGTCCTGTGGTCCTGTCCATGAACACACACCTACATACTGATAAATACATACACCCCCTCCCCTCATCCTAAAGCTGTATACTGAGTGCTGAACCTGTTAAATTTTGTTCCTCACTTCTCCATTTTAGGTTGTTCTTAGTAAAACAGTAAAGTCCAGAGTGGTAGCCAGCAAAGTCATCACGGGTCAGGCAAGTGGCACCTCTCATGCTGACCCCATTTACAGCCCCGAGGAGGGGACAAAAGCCAGGGCTTACTATTTAGCTGTCCAGTACCTGGTGGCCACGGCACCAAGCTCTCAGCCTCAAAGGTGCATCTGATCTGCCTGTGGTGTGAGGAAAGGTAACTGGTGCCATTCTCAGCTGGGAGAAGTTGCTCCCAGCTGCCTGAACTGAAACTGTTCAGGAACCAGTACCAACAATCTCTGCAGAGGTTTGCCATTCTGCTTTATCGGGAAGATTACTGCCTGTCAGTCTCATACAACCGAGATTTTTGTGCTGGGCTGTCTGGCAGGCAGTTCTGCTTGTGACTGAGACTCTTCTCCCCAGGGAAGCCGTTTTCTGGGGGGCAGCTCCACTGATGCCGCTTAGCTGAGGTTGGGTTTGGGGGGGGGGGGACGCAAAAGAGAGATGTCTTTACTTACCTTTCACAGGCTGGAATGGACCCTGCTGTGACAATGGCAGCTCTTCCAGTGAAGCCGGTACAATCCCAAAACAAATCCAGCAGAAAGTGCCTCTGTTGCCAGCTGAGTTCTCGGTGGACCCTAGCTGGCAGGAGCCCCCTCCCCCACCCAGCCAGCCGCTCGCCCCTCGTGGAGGGCAGAGGAGCCGCACAGCGAGATGACAGCGTGGGAAAGGCACTGTAATCCTCCGTAAATAATAAATAGGGAGAGAGAGAGAGAGAGGCGGGAGAGGGAGCGACTGTGCGCGGTGAAGTGACAGCTGGGGTTACATCTGCGGTGGCAGCAGAACACGCACAGGAACGCACACACGGTGCAGCGGAGTCACCCCGCCAGGCAGGCAGGATCTGCTCCGAAGCACCCAAAGGAAGGAGCTCGGGAGGTTTTAATTTCTCTCAATCCATCCTGGAGAAAGGGCAGTTGCTGTCAGTCCTCTCTCTCCCTCCTCTCGCCCTTCCTGCCGTCCCTCTCCAGATGCCAGAAGCCAAGGGGCTCGAGGAGAGATGAGGAAGTGCCAGGACTGGAGGAGCTCCTCACAGCCCCTCTGGAGGCAGATTGGTCAGGCACAGGCTACAAGAGAAGGCACCGAGCTGAATACCTCCTCCTCTCCCTCCATCTCTCCTCTGCCTGCTGTGGCTGATAACAACAAACCCGGAGAGAAAGGTATGAGGATAAGAAGGGACGAGCCCTGGCTTTTGTAGAGGAGTGTGGAGAGCAGCTGCAACGAAGAGGAGACAGCAGGGGAGAAACCAAGGGGCTTGGGAGTTCTCCAGAGATGGTGGCGGGGGAGGCAGTGCATCCAACAGAGAGACTTCATTGAGAGGTGCCCACAGTGGGCTGGGTGCATCCTGCCTGGCCACAGTGGGTATCCCCAGAACCTGCCTGAGTGCAGCACAGCCTATCTCCCGGGGAATTCAGGGAAAACTTGAAGAGTACTAGTAGGGGATAGTTGGAATGAAGGGAATGTGTGAAAGAGAGGAGAGTTTGCATCATGCATTCCCCTGAATTCTGCATCATATGTCCAGTGAAAGCATTGGGTGTGGTTACATCCATAAGGGACATGGGCATCTCCTGCCCTCCCTGACATAGTCTGTTGGTACAGGGGTGCATAAACAGCTGAATCCAGCCCACTGCTCCTGTCAGGATTCCCTCTGTGCTCTCCCATGGGCTCCTGAAGCCTACCCCCACAAAATCAGACCCCTCTCTTGCCTTCCTCAGCTTACTGAGGATCTTGGTAGCTCGTATTTGCAGGAATTATTCTTCTGATGATCTACTTGAATTGCCTCTTCTATCAGGTCCACTGTAAACAGGCTGATTTGCCTTTTTGTTCATTTTAATTTGCCTGGAAGTTATTTTCTAAGTAAAATTTTTAGGACTTAAAGTAAAATTTTGAGCTGCTAGCTCAAGAGGGAAAATGGAATATTTCTGAAGCAGGGAATGAAAAATGCAAACAAACAGTACAGTCATGGCTGCTCTGCTGCTCTGGTGCCTTCTTTTATTTGAATCACAGGTTTTATTTAACCACTGGACCAGCTGCTATGAAAACAGGTTGTGAATGCAAGGTAAATCTTGATGAGCACTCTGTAATCTTGCAACTCTTTGTTATGCCTTTTTGTTGTGGCAGGCCCAAGAATTAAATCTTGGGGAAAGCTCCTTATGAGAACAACATATGGATAATCAAGGAGAGAAGCCAGAGAATGCAGACAAAAACAGAGGCAAGCAGAGAATGAGCTAATGAAGCAGGCACATTCAATGGAGGGATGAACAGGTGGAGGGAAAGGCTCCTATCTCCACGGTGAATAGCAGTGCACAACTCCAGAGAAAGCCCACTGCAGCCATGCATTTGCAGGCAGGGTGGCTGCTGGTGGGAAGTTGTGCACAGCTTTGCATGGTATGTTAACACAGTGAAGCCATGTCTACCTACAGAAGGTGTTCAGCATTGCCTGTCCTCTTTTTTTTCATTGCTGAGATGCTACATTTGCACAGATTACTTGCACATTAGTAGGAATAAAACTATTAGCCATTCATCCTTTCATAGACCTCAGATCTTCCCACAAATGTAGCATACTCTTTGCCACCAGACAAAAAGGCTCATTAACAATCAGTTATATTTTGGAACAAGCACAGACGAGTTTATTCCAGTTTTCTCCCTCTCACTTGAGCTGTAGCATCATCCTTTCCTCAGACTGAATTATTGCTTTTCTCCTTTCTCCTTGGCTTTACCAACAGCATGAAGATGCCCAGAGGACTACTTGTCACTAGCACTGAGGGGTATGAGTGATTGTGGCCTGTTTCTCATCAGCTCCCATGTCTTCTTCAGGTCACCTGAATGTGTGAAAGTTTCTCACAGTTCTTACCAGTAGCTGCCAATCCAAGCCAACTAGCAAGGAGTGTGGAGACAGACAAACCCAGTTGCAAGAAGAGATCCCAGCTTATCTTTCAACAGTCTCTTCAGACTGCTGTGCCGTGAGGAGGAGAGTGGTGCTTATCCCACCTCCATGAATCCCCTTAGCTAGAAATGTGTTCTGGACCACTGAGAAGTGAAAAAGGGCTAGTGCAATAAAGATGATGTGGTGGTTTAAGCACCACAATATTAATTAGGGGGCACTCTTAATAATGACGAGAAGAATGACAGAATGTGACAACAGCGAAACACTTTATTTGTCTGGAGCTCAAAGGAAACACAGTTTAGGGAACCCCAGACTCAACACAAAAAAACAAGCACCCAGCAAAACCACAAAAAGGAAAACCAAGAAAAAAAGGAGTAAGGGAACTGCTTTCAAAGGCCAGCCAAACTGGCCACAGAGAAGCAGTGGAAAGGAAGAGCCACTTTCTCTTTCTTCTCCCTCTCTGATGGTAGCTAACTCCCAGCCCTTGGAATCTCTGAAAAACACAACACAGTGAAAGGTTCTCCCCCCCCAACCCGGGATGTTATTTGGGGAAGCTTTCAACCTGTAGTTGTGCTCGTGTGGCTCCAATGCCGATGGAGGTGGGCTGAGTCAAGCCAC
>VXBA01003152.1:56510-80228 GCA_013399895.1 Serilophus lunatus
TCCCTTTTCAACCCACTACAGATGAGTAAGCAAAAACCCTGTGTAGAGGTTAGGGCTGCAAAGATTACATTCAAAGGAAATGGCTTATTGTCAGATAGCACAAGTAGGTTGCATATGGCTGAGCAATGTGCAAAGAGAAATAAGAGGGCTGGGAGGCTCCACTTTCTGTCCCTGCCACTGGCCACCAGTGTGAGCCTCTAGGTCCTCTTCTTCCTCATGTAGACAATGTAGACAATACAGACAATTCTGTCCAGGTTTGATATGTACTACTCCTGCCTCCTGGCAAAAATGAAGATTCTTCCCTTTGAAGAACAATTTGAGTCTAAGTGTTCTCACTAGCAAAAACATGACCCATTGAGTAAGCCTCTGGATTACAAGGTTAATTCTGTAGGTATTTACTCTACTTCAAGTCTCATAAAAACTCTATGATTTTCTGTGATAAGGGGAATGACTCTTTCTTGAGATCATTTGAAAAGATAGTGGTGAATTTATTTAAAGCTATATACCAAATTAGATGCATGGGCCTTGTTGGACTCAGCAGTAACAGCACCATTTCCCTTCTGTCATGGACTGCTGATTTATCAGCAGGGACACCAAGCCAAACCATGCCTGCAATAGCCTTGCTGAAGCTGTTGACTCTTTGCTCAGGCTAGACTAAGCCCTGTCCTTTCCCCTTTATTTGCATTCTTTGTCTTGTCTGGTTTGTGCTCTGTGAGGCTTAGAGCAATGCAGCTCTATAAAATCATTCCTTTCCCCCACATACAGGCAGTCACATTCAGTTTACAGCAGGGAGAGTAGGATAAGAAATGTGCCTCTGATACGTGGGATTTTGTAAGATGTACCAACAGCGGGAATGTGACAAGGACACTAGTATAAAAGGTAGAGTTGATGCCAGGTGCTAGGGTCTCTATACATGTGTCAAGAAAATATACCATTGCATACTCTAGTTTTAATTCATACACATCTGAATTAGAGCATCAGATCATACTGTTGGCTTAAAAGCACCCACATTGCATGATTCAGATTTAAAGGATCTGTTCCCCCCTTTTGAAGCTACTTGTAATTCAGAGGAAATCTGTAGAAAAAGCAACGCTTCATCGTCCTGATATTGGTGATTGTGAAAAAAGGCTCAGAATCTCCTTTTCTGTGTTTCTTTTTCTCCCTCACTTGCACTTTATATTCTATTTCAAGGTCCTGCTTGAGGCTGTAATTCCACCGAAGCTCTAGAATTCAACTAGTTGACACATAGCCCAGTTGTTCTGCATCGCCATGCCAGGCTGCACTGGTTATTACATGTGTTTGTAGGCAACCTGCCTGGGCACAGTTGGGTTATTCTGTTGGAGAGACCCTGCACCATTTCTTCTCTTATGGAGCTATGCCTTACTTTAGGAACATGATGCTGGGAATAGACGAGAAGTTAAGCCAAGAAATTTGGACGCACTTCATTAAGACATACACACAGAGTTCTGCTTAGCCCACTGTGCACTAGGCTGAGACTGGGTAAAAAATTGCTATTCCTAATCACACTTTCTGTCAAGTGGCATTCATAATTCTGTGCTTTTGTAGTGGCTTAGGAGCAATCTAAATCTCTGTGGTTCCCCCTTGAGACAGGTGGGTTTTCAAATTAATCCCTTCCTCACACTGGCCTACTTTATTTCTGATTGATGCTGTGTGGTGTAGGAGTTGAGGCCACGGTGATAACAAACATCCAATCTAACCAGGCAAATCTGAAAAAGAGAAAGAGGAAAACTCAAGATATCCTGGGAGGTTTAGGGAGGGATATTTTTTTTGTTTGTTTGAGGTTTTTTTTGTTATCTTGTTTGTAGCTTCATAGTGCTTAGTGTGAGGAAGGTCTTAGTACCTCAGTACAGTGTCCCCTTTTCCTCTCCCTTGTGAACCTCTGCCTCTCACTTGGCAATCTGTCTCAGCACCAATAACCCAATGCTCATCATTCACGCTTGGAAGCAGGTTCAAATTGCTATTTCCATCCCATCATCTTGAGCAAATGTTTACTCCTCTTTTCCTAGCTTGTACTAGTCTTTACTCTCTTGCACATTCCTCTTTTCATACTCCTCTCTTTTTTGTTTCCCATAGCAGTGGGTGTGCAAATTAAGCTGGAGTTACTCCAACGCAAGTTTTGGATGGCCATGCAACAGGTAGGAGCATCAGCAGTCATGCAAAGAGACAATTTAATGCTCTTTGTCAGCAAGGTCCATACTGTGTTACATCATATACGATGGCATTTTGATGAGGGATTTTGTGAAATTCATATTAAAAGATTTATGAAGTAGATTAGTTTGAAGTCACACATTTCTGTAATCCTTTGACAGCACTAATGCTGTGTGAGTCGTGAGTCTGTTCCACAAATGCTGTGTTGACAGTGTCAGCATCCTGTGCCGGCATTAGCTCTGCTGCATATGACACATTAATTGTGGAAATATGCTTGTGCTCATTCAGCCTTTCAGAAACCTCATGGAAATCTGCAATTTTGGGCACACAGAAAAAAGTCTACCGCCTTCCCTTCTTATCTAGGTAATGAGAACAAAACACTACCAGCTTGCCAAAATAAAAATTATTTGCTCCAGGGATAAGCTTTTGGTGTTGTCCCAGTTTTGGACACTTGCTGGACTGAGAGAAATGGAAGCAATTAAAACATCTCCGCTGATCTGAGAAGTAGGAAAAGTGAAACACCTTTCCCTTACCACCCAGGAACTTTCTCCCTAGGCTTTGCTTTCAGGGTGATTCTGACAGGACAGAAGCATCACACAGAGGAAGTTGCTCTTTGCTGTCAGGATGGGGACAACAGAGAAGATAGGAGGTCATGAAGCTGCTCACTGGGAGTGAGCACACATGAGGAATCGAAAATTCCAGAGTTTGCTGTGGTGGCAGGAGTATCCTCACAGGTGGGAGATCTCATAAACCTAACCTGAGCCAAAAGGACTTCTGCAAAGCTCATGAGCACATACTGATGCAGCAACAGAGAGCTGCATTTTAAAAAATCTCCAGAGGGACCATAGCCAGACAGTTCTCACAGAAACAAGCCCTCATGGGCGTTAAGTGAAACCAGAAAGCCTTATTAAAGGAGTTGCAAGGCCTGTGTACCAAGTGCCTGCAAGCCATGACCCTGGTAGGTGCTGGTATGAAAAAGGCCTGTGTATGGTATCCCAGGATGTGACCACCTTTTCACAGAGGAATGACTAACAGATTTTGTTTTCTCTCTCTATCTCTCCTGCTTCACTGCATGCTGTGCCTCTCTGGATGTCCATGCTGTGCCTCCCATCTCCCAGCCCAATGACAGTGATGTAAGTAGACAAAAGCTGGGGACAGGGAGGCATCCTGGCATGCCTCGCTGCAGCTTGGCTTTGTAATTATGTCATTTGTGTGCTAGCATATTAAAGGCACTGTCCCTTGTCTGTAGTCACTGGAGATGGTCCAAACCTGTCATAAGCTATGTTTGTCTTCACAGTAATTAAGTGTCTTTGGCAAAGATGAAAGTGCTCTGGGTCACAGAGACCTGACCACCAGCAGGAGGATGCTGTGAGGTAGTAGGCTAGTCTCTGAGGAGGGAGCTGTGCCCATACAGCAGCACTTGTGGTTTCAGAGCAGCCAGGGAGCACAGGTTCAGTTCTACCCCACCTCAGGGGATCCCTGCAAGCTGCCAGTGCTCTCAAACCAGGGTCTTCTCTGTAATGCTGCTGCTGTATGGCCAGCCCAGGACTGGGCACTGCTGGAATTTCTCCAGGTCTGGAAGAGCAGTGGTGGTGAGACTTGGTACTTCCACTGCTCAAGTAGATGCTGTGAAACATGAGCCCTTCTTGTGAGAAACCACTCTGGTTCATCAGGATTTCTGTTCTCATATCTGAACTCTGGACTCTGTATTTGTTACACCCCAAGGCCATAATAGTGGTTTGTTGTGGTCATATTTCTCTGTTGACCAAAGGAAGGAAACTATCAGGGTGAAGTACAGGGCCACCTCTAGGAATACATCCAGGGAAACAAAAGAACTACATGCTGTTTTGTGGCGGGGCAGGGGTGAGATGGTGCTTTCAACTGAATAAAGGAATAGTTTTAAACCATAATCCCTCGAGCCTCAAAAAGCCAGCTGGATTTGGAGTGTGAACATGTGCTACTGCAAAGCCGTGGGGCTTGAAGAAAACTCAGGCATCTCCCAGCCTCCTCTGAAGCTGAGCTGAGGGATAGAAAACTGAAACTACTGGTTTTGTTCTGCAAAACTCAAGAGGAGAAACAAATTCTAACTGAAAGTTATGGTCTTGTGGTCTGAAACGGCAAATTCATCTCTTGTTACTGAGAATTATCGAGAAAGGGGATTGGAGTTTAAGGGTTTTGAGAAAATAAAGGGTAGTTGGCTGAGAGCAGACTGGCTATGTGCTATGCTAGTGTCCTTCCCTGCCCCCAGAAAACCTCTGGCAGGAAGGGGGCTCCATGTACAGAAATGGCAACACCACGTCAGCTTTCTGCCCTCTGCTGCTGGAGAAAGTAGAATTAAAAAATAACACAAAGGGACAGACACATGCAGCCACAGCAAACTCTGAACAATTATGAAAACAATAAGCACCTGAAGGGCTTTTTTACTCACCACTTAACCACTCGTGTTGCCACCTGGTTCAGTATTGTGAAACACATGTCATGTCCAGTACACAGAAATCCTAAATGAAAAAATAGATGGTGCCCTGGGCTACATGAGCACCATTCACATCCTATTTTATCATTATCTGTCTGGAGAAAACGAAACCAACATCAACAACAAAAAAAATCCCTACCTGAGAAGAATTCTGATCTAAAATACCATGCCATGTGCTTAGTCTGGATACTAATAGATGCTGAAATGTATGCTAGGTTCTCGCTGGTGCACAATAACCTTCACTTTTGCCCTTTCTTTACAAGTGGTACTTCTGCTTGAAGTGCGAAGGTACTGCTGGAAGCATGTCAGGGAGGGCAGGTGCAGGATCAGAGCCCTCAGCAAAGGGGATATTGCTCAGATTGGTGGGGAATACACAGAGCTACTGAGTGTCCAGTTTAGGGGGTGGTACCTGTGCTTGCTGTAGAGTTTGTCTTGGTGGAAATGCCAGCTAAATTGCAGAGTTTTATAGCATGCTGTTATGAGACCTTTAGCTCAGCAGTCCCAAGGGGAAGACTGTAGGATGAGATCATGACATGTGTTGAGGGATACATTCAATGCAGGTAACTCGGGATGCAGCTGCAGTGTGAGCTGCAGGTTTAGCTCTGGGTGGTGGGAGATAAGAGGCCTTGAATTGGCATTGACTCTCTGTACAACAAAGAGCACATGGATCTGTGGGCCAGCCAGGTGTCCAGCCACCCGGAGATACAGCAGGAGCCAATGTCTCAACAGGAAGACTCCGGGCTATCACACATATAGACTGTGTGAGTATAAAAGCCCAGGAGTTCTTTGTTCAGGATCCCTCCTCAGAGCCATCAGCTGAAGCTGTTCGTATGTTACTGCACCATGAATAAATTACTTTAAAGATCCAGACATCTGAGACTCTGCTATGAGAAACCTGGAGTCAAACCAGTAAGAAAACTTCTCTGACTGTATGAGAGTGGGGTGTGTAGGGAATCAAGTGGGGCACCCATCAGGTCACTGGATCTGCCTGCTGCAAAGTCCCAGCAGTTAAAATCTCTGGTAGTGGGAGTGTGACTGCCAGAGCAGCTCCTGAATGGTCAGACAGGAGAGTGTAATTAACACCATGGTTAATTCTCTGCTTTTCCTTTCCAGTGCAGTGCCTTGGATGGTGCCTGTCCACTCAGCTGCCAAGATGATGTAAGTTGCCCAGATTTCCTCTCTGTACCTGCGTGTGTGATTGACTACCTGCTCTGTGGAGATATTTGTCTCCCCAAAAGAAAGGTATTTCCTGTTGTCTCCTCACAAGAGATTACACAGCTGGAGCAGGACCTCTTGCCAATGAGACAAATCTGCAGTTTAAGTCTTCCCATAATCTGTGAGATGCCAGCTGGGTGAGGACAGGGACATGGGGATTTCAGTCAGTGACCCTAACAAAAATCTGTCTCTTCTGTCTCCCTGGCACCCCAGATAAGACTGGAGAAAGTGGCCGTCATGCCACTCTCATGACATGCATGCTGGACACTTCTCTTTGTGTTTAAGCCACTGCTTCAACCTTGTTCTCAGGAATATTTGGAGCAGGAGCCTCCACCCTGAAGAGTGGAATAACCAGAGATTTCTTGTATGTTCATGTAGGATTTCCTCTGCACCCTAATCTGCAAGATTTAAGGGTTTTCATCTAAACTCTCTGCATCCATTTCCTGCTCTGTAAAATAAAAATAAGATCAGCACTGATGCTCAGTGGTGAGGAGAGGGTTACTACATGAATGATTATAAAACTCTGAAATCTAAAGATGGAAGGTGTTAGATACCATATTATTAAAGAGAGCTCTCCAAACAATTCATCTCTTCCTAAAGGATGCTTTGTATTAAGTGTATCTCACAGTCTGCGAGGCCTGCACACAGCCCTGGCAAGAGACATCTCTGTCACAGCTCACAAACTAAATACCTCAAAATGGAGGCAGAGAGGGAAAAGTCAATTGTGTAAAACCTGTAGTAGCTCAGCCATGGGGCTGGCACAGAAATGCCAAGGCTGTTGCCATCATCACAAGCCCACATGATCCATCCAGAGAACAGCGGTACATAAAAATGTGGAAAAAGCTATCTTTAATACTGCTTCTCTCTCCTTTCTGCAGATTCTGAATTGCTTCCTCATTGATAACAATGGCTTTATACTTGTTTCCAAAATACCTGAAGAGGTAAGAGAGCACAAGAGAAGGAGAGTGGAGTTGGCTTGTTCCTAAATAACTCACCAGAGCTGGTTAAAACAAATGCAGTTCAATTGTGTAATAAGGATGGCTGTGGTAGAATTAAATTCAATTCTTCAGTAAGGGAAAAGCTTCCCAGAAGAGTGACAGAAAATCCTAGATAAGGAAGAAGTTTGCAGTGACAAGGAAAGAACTAGTCAAAATATCTTTTTATCAGAAGTGAGAAAATTAGACTCCTTTCCCTTGGCACAGATACTACTGAAAGATGATCTGAGACAGTCCCAGAAGGCAGGCATGACGGGAAGGGGAAGGGGAAGGGGAGGGCACTTTTGAGTGCTTCTGAATTCAAAGAATGTGTGCTTCAGGAAAAAGAAACTGAGGGGATGATGAGAGCAAAATGCTAAAGGCAAAAATGAAAATGAAATCTTTTAGGTAAATTGGAAATCAGAACACATCTAAAGACCTGAAGAATTTATTTGACTCACAGAAGTGGAAGAAGTATGAGAAAAGATTCAGAATAGTAATAAAAGTAAGGCATGTGCTTCCATAACCATTTCTAGGGAGTTGAAGGGATGCAGTTTGTGATGGTGCAACCTTGGTAAAGTCAACACTACCAACCACTGCATGGTTGAGCTACACTTTTCTGTTCTCTGATAAATTCACCACAGAACTATTTCTTTCAAAATAATAAAACCCTATAGTTTAGGATGTCAGAAAGGTGATATGCTGGAACAGTCTCATAAACTGCAAAGCAATTAGTCAGTAGTGAGAGGGTGCTTATAGAAGAAATGGGAAATAAAGCAGTTTTATTACTGACAGAAGTGTGGAGTTTCATTGAAATTGCAATTGTACTGGAGTTAGCAAATACAACTTGGGTATTTCCAAAAGGTAGTAGATCCAATCCCAAAAATTATTTTCTTCAATAGGTGACAAACATCAAAAAGGTTGAAACAGAAATTAAGGTAACAGAACTCCAGATCATTGTGATTTGGACAAGAAAACTTATCAGCTATAGTTCTTTGACAGTGTGAGAAAATCAAGAGATAAGGGAGACTGGATGACCTGCTGCATTTCAGTTCTGTTCAGCCTTGAACAGTGTTTGTTACAAGAGGCTGTTAAAGAAGTTCTGGTGAAATAGCTAAGCAGGAAGTAGTGGCATTGATCTCAAAGTAGCTTGGACAGAAAAGAAAGAAGAGCAAATTTTAGATGGATATTTATACAGAAAATGTCAGGTCTATTAATCCCATGGTTTCCCATCTGGACTTGTGTGGGTTAGCATATTCAAAATAGGCTGGCAAAAGAAAGAGGTGAGATCGTGCATTCTGCAGGCACTGCACAGTGAGTTCGGAGAGGTCAATATGGGAACTGTTGAGATTCACAGAGCAAAATTAATTGGCAACACAGTGGTACCAGGCAGTGACACAGACAGATATCAAGGGAGCACATTGCAGGGAATAACCATCCTATTTTCTGTAGGAAAGTGACCTACCCAGCACACTAAATAGACCAGTAAAAGGGCCCCTTCAGTGATGTGATGTGTCACAAAAAATAAAAGCAAAGAAAACTTGAAGAATAAGGCAGGGAAATGCTGTAAAGTTGTATTGGCTCTTTACTTTGGGAGGCCAGGTCCATGGCATTTTCAAAGGTGCTTTACTGAGTCCTATGACACGTGTCCATAGGTGGAAACAAGTACATCCTTTACCTATCACATTTACCATATCCTCAGCACCACTCTCCTGGGTTTTGTCTCTGTATTTTTTTTCATTCATATTATGGAAAATGGAGTTTTCAAAAAACTTATCTCTGAAAGATCTGACTAGCAGAAATATGGCATTATAGTTGACTTGGGTAAATTATAAACATTATCCGCATGCCTCTAAGAACAGGCATTTTGGCAGGCACCAGAGCAGTCTTCCTCCAGCTGTTACCTCTCCTGATGTTAGAGAGTTAACCACTACTTTTCTTCTGATTTCTTTGTGTTGTTTAAGTGTGGCACCGTTAGTATCCATGCCATTAAACCTTAAAGGGAATGCAAGACAGCAGTAGCATTAAATCAATACCATAAGTCTCATGGCTTTGTCACCTGGATGGTGCTGCATGGGATCATTTGCTGCTATATGATCTTCTCTGCCCCATCCTACACTCCTTCCTCAGTGGATCCTTTAACATAATGCCAAAAAAACCCCAACCCCATACCTGGATTTTTGTGTGTATTTGCCTTTCTGGAGGAGTCAGCCTGTTCACTGCCTTCTCTCTCTGCCTCATACCAGACACTGGCAGAAGTGGCTTAGCTGCCTGGGTCAGGGTTTCAGCCCAGCAAAGTTGAGAAGGGCAGCCTGCCTGCACACAACCTGTGCTGCCCCTGCATCTGGGGTGGGAGTGATCTTATTGGGTGCCAAAGAATGAGGGTGCACAGGTGAGCTATCTACCCTGCTGAGCCATGCAGGGTGTGGCAGATCCAGCACAAGCAAGGCCTCAAGCACATCCATCAGGATGCTGATGAGCTTTCATACCCAAAATGCCTACATCCTGGGGCAGAGTGGAAGCTAGTGATAGCAGAGTGGTGCCAAAACCCCTGTGTCCTGATAGCCTCCCAAGCAAGCAGCTGGTGCTGAAGACCCATTCCGTGTGCTCTGAGTTGTTTTTTTCCATCTCTTCTGCTTTCCCTTGGGCTGCAGTGTTTTGTGTGTTCAGGCCACTGCCTGCCCAGCACTGCCTACACCTCCTTTCCTGGGTGACCACACTGGAAACCAGAGCAACTTCCCACAGGAACAAGGTGGGGACAGCATGGCTAAGATTCTGCTCCCCTCTGCCATTGGAAAGAGGGATCAGAGTGGAGGATTGGTTCTGACAACCTCTGTCTGAAGGCAGCAGGAGGTTTACTGACAGTCAGAAACCACCATGGAAGAGGGACTTGGGCTTTGAATAAGTGATGCATTGGAAGGTCCCTGCAGGATTACTTGGGGGAGAACAGGTAGTCTCCTAATTCGAGCTAATCTCCCCATCTAGATTCATCCTGGAGGGAACAAAGAGTTAAAACCCAGGGAAAGGAAGGGAGTGAGGGAGAACACCAGGTGATCTAGAGCAGGGGAGGAAGGGAAATAAGTGGCAGGCTCAGTGGAAATTGTGCTGCAGGAAGAGCTGCTCTGTGTTGTGTTTCTGGCAATGTTTGCAGCCAATGGTCCCACGCCCGCCTCCGAGTTTTTACCTGCCTTTCATTGCCAGTCATAGGCAGAGTTGTGGATCACAGGTCATGAGCTCCCTTTGCCTGCTGCATCCAGATGTTCCTTTGCTCACTAAACCTCACTAAACCTCTTTTTCTCTGACTGCTGCCTTGTCCCTGAGGCATTTTGCAGCTCTGCCCAGGTGCAGCAAGGCAGCTAAAAAGCTAAGATCCCAACAGAGCTGGGAAGAGCTTATGGAAAAGCAAGAACCATTTCAGCCATGCAACAAGAAGGCTGCCTGCTTGTCCAAAGCCTGGCCCCTTTGGAAGATCCTGTTTGTCTACAGCTTCTGAGTGTACTAAAAGTCACTAAAATTGCTCAATGAGCCAGCAAAGCATGGATGCATATATGTCTGTGAGCAGTGATGTAGCTTTTGAGTGTGGTCTGGGTCGGATCTCTTTCCTGTGCATAGCCTGCAGATGTGCTTGTACACTCAGCTGCATAGTGATGGGATACATCATGTGTCACACAGGTGCAGAGGGATGTGTCATGTGGAATGTCAGACACTTTGTGTTGTGAACTTCTGAAATTGCAAGGGTTTGTGGAAACTGGCCCAGAGATGGGAGTTACGAGAAACACACCAGAGGGATGCCTAGGAAAGCAGCAGTCAGAGAGCAGGAGGAAGCAGGTTGTAATAAGAGCTGCATTGCAAAATGTTGCTTCAGTATTGGACCACTTTGATTTCTGACAGGTGATGATTTTCTGTGTTACTACCTGCACAGGGTACCAAAAACAGCACTAAGCTTTGAATGTCTGGTTTGATGTTAAAGGCCAGTTTGCTGATGTTTTTCTGAATATTTCTAGGCTTTCTAGGCTGTACTCTCACTTACAAGAATAGCTTCTCATTCTTATACCTGTTGGAATGACATCCCTACCTGGAAAATTTTGTCAGACATCAGCAACTCCTGACAGGACAGACTCCATTTACAGTCTTGAAGTGACCCCCTCCCCTTGCCACACTATCTGCAGCTTGCACTGTGTTAAATCCTGCTGCTCCAGCGCCTGCTGGGTCTGCAGACTGATATTAAATGGAAGCAGCTGGTCTCTTCACTACCCTAATCAGATTGAAAGAATGAAGGCAGTGAAAAAAGTTAGTGCTTGCTCAAACACATTTTACTATGCCTGAGAACATTTCAGCCTAAATGCTCAAAGAGAGGTAGATGTTATGTATCAATTTATACAGTGAAATGACTTCTAAAGCCTGTTGGGAAGAAGCTCATAACTGTGTAACACTACCGTTAAATGATTACCATGTGATCTTAGGTAAATCTGCCTAAGGATTCAGGGTTTTTTAGTGAAAATGTCCCACTCAAATAAATGAAGTCATCTGTCATCTGCTAATGCATGCTAAATGGCTGCTAGCCTATCAGTAGAAAAGCAAAATGTCCCCCCAGACTGTTGTAATAAGAGCTGTCACTGGTTAGGCCACAGCTTGAGTACTGTGTCCAGTTCTGGGCCCCTCAGTACAAGAAAGATGTTGAGTTACTGGAACGTGTTCAGAGAAGGGCAACGAGGATGGTGAAGGGGCTGGAGCACAAGCCCTATGAGGAGTGTTTGAAGGAGCTGGGATTGTTCAGCCTGGAGAAGAGGAGGCTCAGGGGTGACTGTCTATAACTACCTGAAAGGAGGTTGTAGTCAGGTGGGAGTCGATCTCTTCTCTCAGGTAACTGGCGACAGAACAAAAGGACACAGTCTCAAGCTCCATCAGGGGAGGTTTAGACTTGATATTAGGAAGAAATTCTTCACTGAAAGGGTGATCCGCCATTGGAATGGGCTGCCCAGGGAGGTGGTGGAGTCACCGACCCTGAAGGTATTCAAGAGTAGGCTGGATGAGGCACTTGATCCCATGATTTAGTTGATGGGCTGTTAGATTATGGGTTAGACTTGATCTCTGAGGTCTCTTCCAACCTTGCTGATACTGTGATACTGTGTGAATGCTTCCATAACACATGGGAGCTATTTATTGTGTCAGGACCCATGAGCCAGGACAATAGACAGAGAACAGCTCATATCTGCACTTTTATTATTTATGATTAATTTATTTACTTGCCTGCAAACCAAGCAGTGGACTTGACAGATTTGAAGCATTTTTGCCATAAATTTGTCATGGTTTAGTAATTAGGAAAGCCAGAATTGCTGTTTGAAGAAGAAGTCTTTAAAGCAGCAGTTCTCAGATTTGGGATCAGATCTGTATTTGAGGTTTTTGACTCCAAAGTGTAAATGAGACCAGAGGACCACCAGCTCCACTTTTAGTCCAGGCATGCAGGCAGGACTCAGGGGTCGTTGCTCCCCAAACGGAAATTTTGCCAGTGCATAGTGCGTAAGCTAAAGGGATGGATGGATTCATGTTGTGTTGTTTGGGTTACTGCCTGCTCAGAACTTGCACAGCAGTAAAATTGCATTTGCTACCTAAATAAATCCATATGTCACACTTATACATGGTAGGTCAGTTCACCTAGGGCAGCAGGAGAGCAGAGTTTCCAAAGCCACTGTGGCCATGGTCTAGCAAAGAGGCTCAAACTGAAGACTGACTCATTCAAATCCAGAGAACATGAATTCCCAAAAACCCTCAGAAGTGTCCCGGCCTCCGGTGATTCAACATGCCTAGGTCTCTGCATCTTGAGAGTCTGCCTTTTTCTGTCACAAGCTGCAGGGATTTATGTGGGCTAAATCATTCCCAAGCGTGGTAGGAATGGTGCATGATGCCCAGCTGGTGATGGAGGAAGTCCTCCCTCAAGTTTTCCAGCCAGCCAAAGGACAAAGCTCGGTGTTACCTCCTTATAAAACACTCATTGTGTGTAGTAGGCCTCCAGACAGACTAGATCAGCTGGAGCCATCAAGCATTTGGAAAATTTACTGTTGTCAGTTTATTCTATTTTTCCTTTTTTTTTTATTTGTAGACTGGAAAATTTTTTGGAGCAGTGGATGGCTCAGTAATGACCCAGCTGCTAAACATGGGCATGTTCAGGCGGTAAGTGGGGGATCTCCAGGCTGTACTTCTTGTTCTTCACTGATGTGTAGGTCAAAGCATATTGGTCCCTCTAAGGAGCACTTGAGCAGGGGAAAATGCACATGCTGATGATGCATATGACTCTCTTATTTAGATGCAAGAGCTCTTTTAGCTACCTACCCCCTCCCCTGACTCGCTCAGCCATCATCACCACACACACTGTTTATCTTCTGCTCTTCCACATGCTGCAAAACACAGAGACATGTGGCCAGAGAGCAGCTTTCTTTTCCAGGGCAAGATGTTATGGGAAACATTCCTTGGCATTTTGGGTACAAAAGTGCTTTAATTCCTCCTGCCACTCAGAAAGCCTTTCTATGGATTGGTTGTCTGAGGACCCCTAAGATGTAGCATTGCAGCTGGCTGACCACATTTCTCTCTCTCTAAAAAATACATCTGTTCATCTTACTCCACTCCCTGGGCTAATTTCAAAAGAGGGTTCTGAGTTTCAGTGGCTTGAAAACAGTAACTAGAGGGACCTGGGATAATTACAATTCCTCACTTCACAGCCTGTTTTACTCACTGTCTGAAATTAGGGACGTATTTCCTCTTGTACTGGACCAGTTACATTAATCCAGAACCTGTATTTCTTGCTCTGCAAGATCCAGCACTGGCCAAACAGCAAAGACATGTGTAAGCAGGTCATTGCTTTAGTTCATACAGGAAATAGTTCATACATGAAATTTTTTTGTAAAAAGCTGATGTGCATGTCATGGAGGTAGTTGCATTGCTTGCTTTTGACTGCTTGCTTGTTTTGTTTTGATTGCAGGGTGACCATGTATGATTATCAAGCAATGTGCAAAGTACACCACCACCACCACAGCGGTGCCCGGCCCCTGCTCAGCGTATGTATTTGTCAGCATGCAGCCCTCCCTGGGCTTGGATTTCTCCTAGGTCATCTCCAACACCTTGGTGCAGCACATTCCCCATAAACTTTAGTAGATGTTTGCTTTCAAGTGATGTGAATGTCCAAACTCATCTAAGGCGGATTCCAGATGCAGTGGTAGCCACTGACAGTGGTTTTCAATGTGACTCTCTATTGGCATATATAACGTCACTGAAAATTGGAAGGACCAGGGAGAGAATAGGAACTATACTATGGCAGACTTCTCCTAAATGCCTGGGAGCCAGCTAGCAGCTAAAATGAATAGGAATGCTTTTACAGGTCACACTTCTACACAGCGGCTCAAAAAGGAGAGTTGCACTGTCAGGGAACATCTGAGAGAAAACTGACAACCATTTGAGGAATTACGAGTGGGCTTGGAGCAACAGAGTGAGAATGCTGATAGCCCAGAGAACAAACTGACAGAGGGAAGAGGTTTACCAGTACCCAAATGCAATCTCTCTTTAGGCTGGTACAAACCAATAACCTAATCCCACTCTACCTTCCTAACATGGCCTCAAACAGGCAGAACAAAGTAGTTACTCAACACTTAGGCCACTTCAAACTAGTTGACACAACCCTAAATAGGGATATGTTCATTATCATTATGATCCTTTGTTGGATACTTTAAAAAAATGCAGTTTACTAAAAGTACTCCCTTACAACATGACGTGGTAATTTTTTCCCATTAAAGAATTTTTGACAAAATATTGCCCTTTAACAATGTTACATTTTTAACAAAAGTCTGTTTTGCAATGTCTGTATTTAATCTGGTTGGATAAAATATCACGATTGTAGTGAAAATATTTGCTTGATCATATCCTCCAATTCTGATTACTGAGAGAAATATTACAAAATACAAGCAGCCAAAAATTAGGTGAATTGGGAAGATAATAAAAAGGCCAGCATTCAGCCTCCATCTCTCATCTTCTCCTCTTAGCAAAACCATGGAAAAGGAAGAAATCAAGAAAAGTCTGGTTTTCATATACGCACATAAAAATCAGTCCAATTCCCAATCATCTACACATTTTACTATTTGTTGACTTATTTTGGCTGAAGATAAGTCAGTTAGCAATAATGGAACATTGTCTTGTGTCCTGTGACTACTGCATCTGTTTTGGGTTTGAGGACATGGGCATGAATATGAGAGGGAGAGATCAAAATAGACATGGTTACCACGAAGAGAAGAAGCACCAGGATCCTCTGCAGATGAATTGTCCCTGGGATAATGCTGGATTTCCAATCTGTCACTGAAAAGCAGGAAGATGATAGAAGTCATGCCATCTTGAGGAAAAGTTGGATGAAAGCACAGTTAAGCATAATCAATCAGTGGCAGATAATACTAAATCCTGGGCTTGTCCCAGAAACACCACTTGCTCTCAGAACATAAAAGCATCCTAAACTGGTCGTGTCCCATTTAGCTGTGTTTCTCTCCTGCTCTGAGCTCTGAAGGTCATCCATACTGGAGAGAAATCATCAAGCAATTACATCTTCAAAGTCCTTCATACATTTGTGATACACTCCCTGACCCTGATGGGGAGGGGATGAGAAGATATTATTAGTAGCAAGGCAGCTTTGCTGTCTTTTTACATCAAACCATTTTGAAACCATTTTCCAGTGATGCCCAGACCTTAAATTTCCAGCCTGTCTTCAAGAGCTCTGATCAGTGCAGGGAACTGGTCTGAAATGTGGGGTCCTGCATAACAATTATAAATTCTCTGACCAAATCCTTATGGTATTTCTCATTTCTTCTTTTGTTCTCCAGCCAATTTATGCCTTTCTAGCTGCAGTGAAATGGCTGATAAGTGATTTCTTCATGTGAGTACCAAAAGATGGGGGTGTTTGGGAGGCTCAGACCAATAGGGACAAAAGCTGAGAAAGCTCTGAGAGACCCCCATGTAGGGCATTGCTGTCAGCCTTCTCCTGACATTCAGCTCAGCACCTTGCTCCTAAGAGACAGAAAGCTATTACTATTCCCATTTTGAGAGGCAGAGGCCTGGAGTGAGTCTGGCATTTACCTGAAGTCACTCAGTACAAAGTAACTGAATCAGAAATAGGACTTGGGTCTCCTGGGGCCCTGTGCAGATCCTTGATGCCAAGTCCTCTTGCCTATCTCCTTTGCATGTGATGAGAGAACACACACCTTCCTTTCACAGAGTGGGGGGGAAGGGGGAAGGAACCAAGCCAGGAAGGGTCTGAGTCACAGGCAAGGCAGAAGAGAGGGGAGGCTCTCCTCTGGATTTGGGTTCACCTCAAATTTCTGGGGTGAATTGGAGTTCAAGCTCAAATTGGGATGAAAGTGCCGTTGCTGAGCTTGCTGGGTATGCAAAAGGAGAGATGTGGAAAAGATCCAGCTCTAAGGGCTTGAGCCTATTGGTGGAGAACAATCCCATGTGTCGTAGTTACCTCCAAGTAGCCAGAGTATGAGCTTCTGATGGTCATCCATGCCTGCTCCTCAGGTGTATCCCGCAGTGACTGAATCTCCTCCCAGCTTCAGGGGCTGCTGTACTCATTCATTCCTTCACTGGTGAGCCCCTCACACAGTATATACTTCAGGAAAAAGCCCATTCAGATCTTCCACAGTACAGATCCCATGATACATAACTACACTATCATGTGGAGAGGGGAAAAAAAAATCAGACTTCCACTGCCAACAAATTTGTAGTAAACATTTTAGAACTGATACTCATCGGGCAACAGGGCCACCTCCCTGACACCTGCACCCTTCCAGGCTGCTGAAAAACCATCCCCTGTTCTTGCTCTTTTGACAGCTTCCTTTTGGAGTTTAACATGAGTAGCTTCTGGCACTCAGACAACTTGGCAGATGGTGAGTACACAAGAGTCCAGCCATTCCATAGCACGTGAGTGTTACAGCCACTGGTGACAGAAGAAACTGTATGGGGAAGCCTGGCCTTGTGCAAGGAGCCCACCCTCTGTTCCATACCTCTTACTCCACAGGCAATGGAATCCAGCTTCTAGATCCCCCCACCACCACGTTACCCCATTTCCACCCTGATTTCAGGCTGCCACAACACCAGAGAAGTCAGGGTGAGGTGTGTGCTCTCAGAGCTTACTTTCCTCAGGGTAAATTGCTGAGGAGGTGAGAGGCGCTTCTCTCTTAGGACCCCTACTCTATGTGCAGCAGAATGAGGCCATCCACTGCAAAGTACTTCAGTTGGAAAGACTATTCCAGTCTCCAACAAGACAGGAGCGAGCAGGGCTGGAGCAGAAGGCTCTCCAGAGCCTAGCAGTGGCTCCAGGAAGCTAGACAGAAACCTTACAGTTCAATAGCACATTGAAGGTTCTCACTTACCCACTAGACCTGCTGTGACAGAGAGATGATGGCACATCTTCCTGTACAGCAGCTGAGTGCAGATTATGTCTGGTTTGAAATCCAGTGACCTGTCCTGCATCTGTAGTGCTGCTTGCAAAAAACATCCCAGTCCCATCCCTGGCCCTGCAGGTAGGGGGAATGTTAAAGGCCCTGGAAAGGTGAGATGTGCTCTGCACAGCCATGTAGGTGTGTGGCGGCCACGTAGGTGTTGTTATTGCATTCTCACTAATTATTGATCAGTAAGGGTGCTTTTAATGAAGACAGTGCTACCTACTGTGCTAATTGTGGAACTGAATCGTCTGCACTGAACTCTTCTGATGTATTGGGGAAACAGTCATTTTCTGAAGGTAAAATTTCCTTCTAATGAGAAAATGAAGCCTGTGTCTGAGTACTATTTAGGTCCCACTCATCTCCTTCAAAGAGATGGCAGTAGAAGTTGCAGGCTGCTGCCATCAGGATAACAGGGGTGGCCCCATGCATAAACAGGTGAAAAAGAGTCAGATGAGCAAGTACAGTACTCATATCAGGGCAGGAGAGACTGCTCTTTCTGGAGGATAGACCAGCCTGATGTTCCTGTAGGGAGCTGGTGTGGATGCTCAGTGGCTGCAGTTTGATTTAGTATTTGCTTGAGGGGTTCTCACTGCTGCCCTGCTCACTACCATTTCCTTTTGTGCTTTTATCTCTTTCCCTCATCATCTCCATGACTGCTGTATGCAAATCCATGTCTTCATTGCACTGCCATCTTGTGAAACTGCCACATGGCTCCATTGTCATTGTGTGTCTGTGTGTCATGGGACTTCTCCAGCCAAGGCTGTCTTCCATCACTGTAAGTAGGACCACTAAACAATGAAAAAAGGATAGTTAACTGGAAATTCTAGGTTAGGAAAGACCTTTTTTTACCCTTTGGACAGTGAGAATCTTACAGACAGGGACAAGGCAATGCCTGGCTCTTATTTCCCTGCTCTGCAAAGAAGAAAAAGATGCTGTTGCTTGTTTAGCTGGCTATGCTGGTGATTGAAGGTCTGTCACTGAGAAGTTGATAAAAGAAGGAACGTGCAGGCCTCTTCAGAGACTGCAGCCACAGACAACGTCATCACTCATTATTATGGCATAGCTAAGCCCATAGCCCATGTACTCTGGCACGTCCTTCACCTCGGATCCCAGCTGGCCCATACTTTTCAGTTGTTATTCCAAAACCAAAGGCTGACCTGTGCCTTCTTGAAGGAAAAACTATATGAGTCTTGTAGACTTTAGTTATTAAGAAGCAACTTAAGTCTTCTTTTCCATACCCCATGGTTTAGCTTCTTCTGATAAATCCAGCCCAGCTCCAGGAAAATGCAGAAATTTTTTCAAGCAATTCAGCTGATAAGTATATGCTGTGGGTCATAAATCTACTTCTACGGATGAGTTAGAAATTCCTTCAACAGAGACCAGACTGTGGCTGTGTTTATATCTCCCTGCTTCCATATCTAGCTTGTATTTGCCAATTTCCCGTCTGCCCAGTAAGATGTATGTGTGAGATAGAGAACAGAGAAATAGAGATAGTCGGACATCTTGCCGTATGAAGAGGAAGAAAAAGAGAAGGTGTCTACATATGAAAAAAAAATTGGATTCCCATGTGTGTGAGGGAGTAGAAGGGTGAAAGAATACTATTGGGGTTGGAAGAAATGGATTGCATCTGTGTCTAAGAAGGAGCTGTAGATTTTTTGCCAGAGATGTTAATATTTTATAGACTGCATGCCAAGGCTAGTGTACGCAAAAAATAAAAAATGAAGTTAAGGAGACATTTTGTGAGAAAGAAATTGGCACATATGTTTTCTGTGTAATGTGCAGAGGAATTAACTATCAGGGATCTAATGCTCTCCCTTGCCTTACTAGGTACCTCTGACTCTGCAAAAGTGAGCCTATTTCTGCTTCCCAAGTTCTCTTGTTTTCTGGGAAAGTGATTCTTGCTGTAGGAATATGGGTGTGATATATTCAGACTGCACTCATCATACAAAGTGATGTTTTTCAGAGGTGGTGAGGTGTTTGCTTCCACAAATTTTTCACTGCTCTCAGCATCTCAATTTCTCTGTGTGTTTGTAAGGGCTTCTGCTTTTATGGACATCGCCACAGATCTAAAAGCTTTTAATTGAGCCAAAAATACTTCCAGCCAAGGCATGCAGCCTAGAAAGGACTATTTCTAGAATTGTGTAGATCACAAAACTTTCTTCTTTTTTACTGCAGAAGATACTTTACAAGATAATTTATTAAATCCTGTGTTTTATATTGGTAACTAAGTGGAAGATTTTGTCTCATGTCCCAGAGTAAATCCACTGATGCAGGTGCACAATTTATGCTGGTGGGAAAGAGTTCACAATCTGGGCTCTATAGTTCATAACAAGGCATGGCAGCTGCCTTTGCTGCTCAGAAGGATTGATTGCCAAATATATGACAAAATCTTTCTGGAAGTGCAGATGGTTGCAATGATAGCCTGGAATTAACTCACTCTTTGCTATAAAGTTTTTAATTTGTTATCAGCTCCTCTGGCTGTTTACAAATCCCTGGCCACCTAACTCTCAGGGCACTGATAACATTTTGATGTCCAGCATGTGCATTCAGAGGCTCAGTCCAAGAATTTTACTGCTGGGGACATGCTATTGGGCTTCTCTGAACTTCTCAATACTGCTGCAGCTGCATTGCCTCCAAGAAAATTAGGTGGCTGTAGGTTTAAGCATGATCTCTATCAAAGGTCTTGTCTCTGTGCAAAAGTTAGGAGATTTTGAATGGCTTCGTTCAGCTTGTGCCAAGAAAACTGAGTAAAGATTGTCTGAGTAGGGCACTTCTGCCAATTTAGCAGAGTTTAAAAGTACACCTTGGTGCACATGATGAATTTAACCCAGAGCAAGTCAAATTGTAGACGGTAATGAAAGACTCAACCAGAAATGCTACTTCTGAGAGTGAAATAGCCCATAATGCCAGTGGTAAAAGTGCCGCTGCAGGGACCAAACCTGATGCACTTCGCACTGCTTACCTCCAGATGCATATGCTGCTCCTGTGAGTGCTACTATGACATAGTTGGACTGAAAATTACTAATCAAGTGTTGCTTCTCTAGTCCTGTGTCCAGAGCTGAGGTACAGCTCTTGCCCATGTGTGCAGGTCAGGTTTATCCTGGGTGTGAATCATGCAGTCTCCTCTTTAACTACTTTCCCCTAAGGCCCAAGGCCATTCTCTAAGCCCACCAACAGTCCTTATTCATCACTGGTTGAGGCTGGGAGGCCTCAAACCAACTTCCATTCCATACTTTCTAAGATTATTATTCTTCAGCCCCAATTTGCACCCTGTCCTTCAGACCACTGTATTTTATATTCCTTTAACTCTATCTGCTTTGATGGTTTAATAACAGGAAGCTGGAGCTAGTGAAGAATGTGATTCTTAACCAGGGATAAGGGAAAAATAAGGTCCATGGATGAAATCTCTGTTACGTCAGGGCTTTTTACCACTTCTGACATGAGCAATATAGGAAACTCAAGCGAGCAGTTTTCCCCAACTTTGTCAGGACACTTTTGTGGACATCACAGAGGCTCCAACAGCTGTGCTGCAGTGACAGTGCTGCAAATCCAGGGTAACATAACAGGACTTTGATGGTTTGTGGCTAAGAGACCAGTGTGTGGTCTTACCTCAAGCATGTCCCTAAGAACAATCTGTCCCTAGTCCAGACTATGATAGCCTAGCCACCTGCTTCAGGGTTTGGAGCTGTTTTCCCAGCCTCAAGAACAGTGAATTAAGACTTTTCACACTCCTTTAGTCTTAGTTTAGGAACTTTATCAGCCAGAGAAAAATTACTAGCCCTGGAGGTGGTCCGAGCTAGAAAGTATTGGTAGCTTCTCTCCTTACAGTATAAACTGGGATATTCTGCATGGTCCATCAGAAATGTCTAAACCTCTGAAATTCACCTTAGAAACAGGAGCTTCTTCTGCTCATCCCGAATTTCCTCAGGACTGTTTGTCCCTTTGACAGGTAATAGTCAGAAGCATTCTCCATTAGCAAAAATGAGAGAGGATTTTCTGTGCTTCTGCAGTTTGGGGTTTGCACAGAGGGATGGCAAATGGTAGCAGAGCACAGCTAGGCAGCTCCTGGCTGGTGGCTGGGGTGCTGCTGGCCCCTGAAATTACAAGTTTAGTTGATTAATTCAATGTGAATCCAAGGTGAATACAAAACAAGGCATTGTGCTGAAATCGTGTTCTGTGTTCTTCTGAATCTGTGAAAAATTAAATTGATACCGACAGGTGGGTCCCACAGTCTGGGGGATTTTAGGGAACTGTTTCATGAGTGCTGTTTTTTCAGAGTTCAGAAGAAGAACACAAAGCACAACTACCAAGGAGTCTGTACTGCAGAGAAGGGCTTGAGTATCCATTATATTCACCTGGGGAAGGTATTAGAGGGGAGACTGGGCTGCAGTTCCTGAGAGAAAAATCAGAGAAAATCATTCACTTTTTCTCACTCTCATTTAATCCACATTGTTTAGATGGCAGCCTCTTCAGGATGGTGCCTGCCATTTTCTGTGTGCTCCAGCAGTGTCAGGAAGAGGAAACCATTGCTCTCAGCAAGGGTTTTACAGTGATGCAAATTATCCATCAGAATCATGGATATCCTCTTGATGCCTTCTTAACATGTGTTTGCTGATTAAAACCCATGTTGCTGCATTTTTCTATAAGTCTTCAGTGCAGCTGCTGCAAGGGGTAAACTGGGTGTCCTTCATGTCAGAAGGACCCTCTTCCCTGACGGTCTCCCCTAGCAGGGCTGCCTATGGCTGCTGTGTGGGAGGAGGGCAGGTGTGAAGTGAGGCTTTTGTGCTCAGACCCAAAGCTGATATAGAAACCATTTCTCATACTTGCTGTTGGCTGAGGCCCAACCACCTCTGCCCTAGCAACAAAGCTTTGCATTTCCATCGGCAGCATTCCCCTGTGTCTTACAGAGGCAGGAATTGGATTTGTTACCTCCAACTGCAGAAAATAATTGCCAGAAGGGCTCAAGGCAGTAGTTTCAGGCAAGACAGATTTTGCTGAACTCTTAGAAAGAGTGCTCTTGCTTCTCGAGGGAGGCTTAGTAAGGCGGTTCAGCTCCCCCTCATCCCCAAATTAGTTTGGGAGTCCCACAGAGTGTGACTGATGAGTGATGGAGCAGCTGCTCCCTGCCTCTATGGTGGATAGTTCACTCCAGTAGCCAATGCTGTGCTTTAGCTGTCTCTGCAAGTCCTTGAGAGCTGTCATCTGCTTTCCTGTGGTCTCAGGCTAGATCTGTTTGCTGGTGATGGTTTGTTCTTAATGTGGCACGTATTCAGCCTCTCAAATTGCCTGCTGCAGGCTCATTCAGAAATGTCAATAGGCTAAGGAAGGATCAGCAGTTGATGAATCCCACCATGGACATGCAGGGTTGCCACAGGCGCAGGTCCCTTGGCACAGGCAATGAGGATCAGCCCAGTTACAGGTTTCAATGTTTAAAAAAAGGACTTCATTAATGCTGCTGGTTCAGCAGGACCCCCTCTGCTTCGTTGAACACAAAAATACCAGTACCCAAATGTCCCTGCCTACCTGGCCACAGGGGTCTCTGGGGTGCTGTGGCCACTGCAGTTCCACAGCTGTGTCTTCAGCAGAGCAGGGTCTGGGCTTGCTGTGGGGAGGCGAGTGGAAATATTTGGCAAATTTCTCATATAGGCTGGTTTTCCCACACCACCTAGTGGGAGCAGGGATCACTGCCTGGCTGCTTTACTCGGTATCTCCACCTTCTTTTCTGGTAGGCATTTACCCTTGCCTACCTGAGGGGGTATCAGCTATGCATGCTACTCCTCTAAGCTATATGTCACCAGTCTTTAACTATTTCTATCTCAGTGCAGGAGGCTCGTATATGGTCCTCTGCCCTCCACATCTGACCTTATCTCCTTACCCTTGCAGCTCACAAGCACAAGAAGCATGACATGTTGCAGCCCTGTGACACCGAGTACCCTGTTTTTGTGTACGAGCCAGCCATCAAGGAGACCAATGGACTGATTGAGTGTGGAGATTGCCAAAAGTAAGAACTGCAGATTCTCTTTCAACTTGGAGGCTCCTCAGGGTTCTAACATGTGCGCCCTGTCAAAGGGCTCGTTGGTGATGACAGCAGTCTGAGAAAAGTCACCTGCCGCTTTGCCTGTGGCATGGCCACTGCCACATCCACAACTCTGTCTACAGAGCAGAGCTAAGCAGCTGTGCTGGACAGAGAGGAGTTGAAGAGACCAAGTTACTGATTCTCAATAAAAGAGAAAAAAAATTAAAACCATCTATTAATAAGTAGAGGTAGCTGTAGAACAAAGAAAAGAGCACTCAAATATAAATATAAATATAAATATAAATATAAATATAAATATAAATATAAATATAAATATAAATATACAAAAGCATAGTGATCATGAAATTATAATACAGTGATCATGAAATTATAGAA
>VXBA01003153.1:0-112403 GCA_013399895.1 Serilophus lunatus
CAGTCTGTTGCTTGGAGATGTCTCCTCTGGCAACCGTGGAACCCATCAGTTGTGACACAGGCACCCGTTCCTTGAGGGTGACATCACAATGAGCCATCCTTGCCCATGGTCTTGCCCATGGTGCTGCCTGGCAGCTCTGTGGGCTCAGCACACATGTCTGGGGTGGCCATTGGCTCGCTCTTTCCATTTCCTGTCTTGTGTTTGGCATTGGTGTTTCACACCAGTCACTCAGGCCTTGGCTCCATCAAGTTATCCTGGCTGTGTCAGATGTCTCCAGGCCCCCACAGTGAGAGGGTTGACTTGGTAACACCTGGTGCTGCCCTGAAGGCTGCAGGAACAGCCCCACAGGCACTGCCCACAGTGCAGTGCTGCTGGCCAGCCCCTTGGGCTGGTGCTTTTGTCTCAGATGCTTCCAATTATCTAAATGATTTTGTTTTATTGCCTTAATTGTCAAGCTAATTATTATTAGACATGTGAGAAAAAATATTTCCCAAATTGTAAATGGATTATATAAAATTCTTGTAAAAACAAACATCTTCTGATAAATCTTTATTTGCAGTCACTCAAGAAAAAGAAATAATACAGAAAACCTTGTATATTCATTGCTCTTGAGACTATAAACAGTCTTACAGGAACTACACAGCATTCAGTGTTCTTCCATAAAAATGAAACATAATGAAATATAAGGAAAATCTGATAAATACAACAGTCAATGGAGTTATATATAATTTAGCAGGAGATTCACAGTTCTGAATTCTTAAAAGCAGCTAAACTAAATTATCCTTAAATTCTGACAGTAGATTCAATATATTGACATTGCCAACTAACATGTACCAAGTATTACTGTACCCAGACACTTCATGAGTCCTTGAAGTGATGAACACAATGTAAAAGGACTGTTGGATACTGTGTGGGATTTTTACAGTCACATTGCTGTCAAGAGTCCAAAGCAGCACAGCCTTGCCAATATTTATGTATAAATATCCTTTTCAAAATTTTGAAGCTCTTGAGTGCATTTTGAGAATTGCGGGGTCTGAAAACTTGATTCTGAGTTGCTCCATGCCTCATCCATATCAAGGTAAGATCGATATGCTTTTTTGTCCAGAGCTATGACTGCAAATGGTTCAAATATTGCAAAGACTGGAAATCTAAACTGACTGACAGAAAATTGCATTTGATTGCACACCAGATCCTCAATTGTGAAAATGTATTGGATTAGGCACATTAAAAAATCTCTTTCCCTTAAATTCTTTCAACATAGTCTGGGGAGAAACATTCACCAAAAGAGGGAAAAATCTTTAAAACTGCTTATATATTGACTTTCTTTTTGATGGGAAAAAAAGCTAGAATCTGAACCATTCATTTTGGTATTATAGTTCATCTTCAGACTCCCCAGGACAAAGTATTATTCTATAGGTAGTTTTATTCTATAGGGCTTGTGACATGATTGAAAGGAAACATTTCATGATCTGGGTAAGTGAAAATTTGAATACAGCATTCATATGCTGCACAATTTTTGGTCTCCTGGAAGGGTCCTCCCTTCCATCCAGAGAACAAACAGCAGCCTTGCCTATGTGCCTCTTAGACAGCCTTGATTTAAATATCAGTGAAATGTTCAACATTTGTTCCATACCCTTTGACATTTGGCAGGCTTTTAAGAAAAAAAAGCAAACTTGAATTTTTTTTTGTTGTTTCCATGTATGAAAAACATGTCTGACTTTGTTTAATTGTAAATATCATCAAAACTCATCCCTGATGTGACATTCCGAATATGTTATATTTCACTGAAGCTACATGCCTCAGTCACATTTACACTAATTCAAACTCATTCACAATCCTGGAACAGTATAAAAATTGGCTATTTTTCTCATAGTGTAATAGCTTCACATGTTAACCCAGGAAGTGCAAGAAGCCTTAGGCCATCCTTAGAGCAACACAATTTTGAGTAAGATTATGTGGACTTTGCCAGATCTTAATGTATTTAGGATTTGAGAGTTCAGGCTGAAATACATAAAACAAGACTGTAGAATTTCTGGCAGAAGTATGGATAATATATTCCCTTGTTTATGAATTTCTTGTGCTCAAGGTATGTGAAAAAGCCGATCAGTACCAAAGGCCAATATGTGCTTTCCTCACATAAATGCCATAAGACAAAGACAATAATTCAACAAGTTGAAGACAGGGCAATAATAAAATATATATTATTTCAAGAAAACATTCACTACCTAAAGGAAAAAGAGAAAATTTCCACTGAAGAAATAGAAAATCTATGTGGAAAATTTAGCAAAATATAGTCTCTGCTTAAATTACTTAAGAGCTATGCCTTTTAGTGTTGTAGAGGTGTTTTTACCCCCTCATAATCTCAGTTATTTAGCCTCATTAGAATAATCTAGTAGTGCTTTTTGTTTTGATAAGGATTACAGTTTTAAAAGATCAGAAAGGACTCAATAAACTGTAGTGTAACAGAATTTTAAGTAATCTATTAAATGTAGAACATTGTGAACATAGCTTCACAGCCAGCATTACATCACCTTACATTACCCACATAGGCTTATATAGAGGCATCTATGTCTCTTCCACAGATTTTTTTTCCACAGGAATATTAAGACTTTTCCAGTATCCAGTGACTACATATTCACTGCCATATGCTGAATAGTGTGCACCTCTTTCTTGAAGAGCTTATTTCATAATGAAAATAAAACAAGACAGAACAAAATTGAAATTTCTACTAGAAAGTGGGAATTCAGTTACTCCCTTGGCTGTATTCTGCTTCTGAACTGAAATGCAAAATGGCATCTGCTTTCACAACAGAAAATACATTTGCATTTAATGATATGATAGTAGATTAAGAATGTGTGATATCTCCTTTCACTGAGTTCTGCTTATATTGCATTAGGTGTTTCATACAACAAGCTTCACTACAGTACTGATTTTGTCCTTGCATATATCACAACAACTGAAATAACTGAAGTTAAGCAAATTGTATCTGTACCTGGAAAAGGTCACTATCAGACAATATTGCCATATGGTGCCACTAAATTGTCATCCTGCACTCTACAGAACTTGAATGCTCTCTCTCCAGGGGAATTCGGAGCAGACAAACTTTCAGCGTAAGGCTCAGACTCCAAAATGGCAGCTCCCAAAAGTGTGCTCCAAGGCTGACTTGTTTCCATGTAGAAATGACAAGTTTCTTAGACTGTTTTAAGAACCCGTTTTGTCTCCCTGGTACTTCAGATTACTGTATGTTACAACCAGGCTGGTGAGTCCAGCTGAGAACTGGATAGTGAATGACGATTTCCTCCCAAAAGGAATTGTCTCTGGGACAGACCATGTAAAAAAATACCTCTGCTATCTGTACTCCTGCCAGGAAACAGCTATTATGGCAAGGTACAAGATGAGTCAGTTTTATATAATGAAAAAAACCCCACTGTGTCCCACTGAAACTCCTGTTAATGACTGTTGTTTCAGTTTTTATCACTTGTTACTTCAGCATGAGGGATATTTGCAACTTTTCTTCTACCATTCAAAATACCCTACAGAATTAGGGAAGCCCTTCATCCAGCCTCAGATGTGATAAAACTGTTTCTGTCTTTTTTTTACATAGGTGAGAGGGAAATTGTAATTATGAATTTATTTGTCCAAAAGTACTGGTACCCCTGATCAAAAAACAAGGGTTATACAAGCATTCCCTTGTGAAAACTACATTTAATTCATGTAAAGTTCGCCTTGGCAGCAACTTAAGCAGAAATGATTATGCAAAAGAAGTTCAAGCTGAGTGTTTGGCCCAGCTACTCAGAAATAGTGGAATACTGCCCCAAACTCCTGACTTGCTGATAATTTGTTCCGCTTACTAAATATCAGGCACCAATATTGTGTTCCCTCTGTCAGCTACTGATATGACATCTTTTCTAGCATAACCATTTGTAGTAAATTGCTTTGCCAGAACCTCCCCTTTTCTGATTGCACTGAACATCTCCTTTAGAAATGTATTTTGCCCTTAAATATGCCTGAGTATGTAAGTGGCACCCTTCCAGGTAAGAATCAGCATTACATTTGGAAGGCATTTATTGTGAGATGCAGTTCGGTTCCTGGGGGAAGGGCAGCTGCAGATTGGCTTTTTAAAGGTTTATCTCAGATCTCTCTTGTATGCTCTTGAGCATTATTTAATATTTTTACAGTTTTTGATAGATTCGGAGGCAGTTAAAAATATGAATGATAGCATGAACTATTTTTATTTTTATTCCATTCTTAAATATATTCAAGTCAAACAGAATATCTTTTGATAACCAGTGTGAAGCATGTGCTTTTTTGTTGTTATTGTTTGATTTTTCCTTTTTTTTCCCAGCTTATCTTTGTCCCTTCTATGATTCACTGAGTGGAAAGTACCCATCCATAAACCATAATCATTCTTAGCACAATCCTATATAGTAGAGGCTTAGTTTTGATTAAGAATGTGTTGATGTGGTCAGATTTGAACTACTTCCCCTAAGAAAACAATCAACCAACCAACCAACAAACCAGCAATAATAACAACAAAACCCCCAGTGAAGTGCTCATTCAGTCATCTCTATTTCTACCATACAATTAGCATTTAGCGATCAGTTGTATTACTTCCTTTCATACACATTAGACCATTGTCCAAAAATGTGATATTTTGTCCAGTTTCTATTAAAATATGATGGAAAGTTTTTTGAGTATATTTATTAATGTGAATTTTTCAGAGCCCTGGATCTGTTATCACTGTTGTTGTACCCGATATTATAAACAAACAAACAAACCAACCCCAAAATTTTGCAGATTTTGTAAGTGAGAGAAGAAAGGAAACTGATATTCTGGTTAGATACAGTTTTGCCTGGAAATACATTTTAGAAAAAAACTAATGCTTATTAAGAAAAATGTGTGTTCAAGTAGAATTCAAAACTATACCATTTGGAAATCTAGATGACATCTCTCATCTACCTTAGTCATTTCAGTTCTCTTTATATCAGCATCTATGAATGTAGGTATTGCCAAGCTACTGTTTACACTTTTATACAAATATAATGTGTTTTGAACTTAGATCAAAGATATGAATTGTAGATTTCAAGTAAGAATTTTAATGATTGTACTTATAACACACAGAATAACACAGAATTAACAAGGTTGGAAAAAACCACAGAGATCACCAAGTCCAACCTTTTATCCAACACCAACCCATCATCTAAACCACCTAAACCATCTAAGCCATGTCACTAAGTTCATCATCCAACCTATCCTTAAACACATCCAGGGACGGTGACTCCACCACCTCCCTGAGAAGCCCTTTCAAATGGGAAACCACTCTCTCTGTGAAAAAGTTTCTCCTAATATCCAACCTAAACCTCCCCTGACGCAGCTTAAGACTGTGTCTTCTAAGGTTTAGGCTAAATGGTAGGGTAGCTAAATCGTTCTATGGTCATTTGCAAGGGCTGCCCCAAACTCTCTGGAATTAGATTCATCCTATGAGGATATAAGGTGCTTCAATCCTTTTAAAAAGATTCACTGAACATTCTCAAACATACAGGATGTAAAAACGCCTGGCCTTGCTCTGCCTTTGAAGTTGATAGGATCTTAAGTGTCACTATTGCTTTTATAGCTAATTATGAGATTGGAAGTCTGTGTCACTTGTCTATATAACTTCGGTAGTAGGGCTCTATATGTAAGGTGTCTGCGAAATTACAGTTAATTTTTGAAAATTATAAAAATTTCTTCTGATTTTAAGGGTAGAAGAGGACACAGAATAGCTTCATTTGTAATCAATGACAGAACACTGCATAGAATTCTCAGGCTTGTTTTATTTTATCATTATTTCAGTAAAAAAGGAATTACAAGTTCATAAATGCATAAACAAGCTCCACACCTGAATATGATTCAGTTTTTCAGGAGTGCTGTGTTGACGTGAGTAGCGAGTTTTCAATTTCAGAAGCAGCTTGACTATTTCTGCTTAGACAGCTGTATTCTTTAGAGACAAACAGAATAGAAAAGAAAGTCCAGAGCACCCAAACACTGAAGCGCCAATGTTTTGGAAAACCATTAAGAAATGTGAAATTCCAGATGCTTGGAAGACAACAAAACCTTAAGATACAAAGAGTGCCAAAAACAAGGTGAAAGTTTTCCCTCGAATGTCTTCTCAACCCCTCCTTCATAAAGAAGCTTATGGGGATCTTTAGGCAATAAACTCTTTTTTATTGTTATCATTAGAGTTATTGATAGTGCACCTTCAGTAAGAGTGTGAAATTAGAAGCTGTGGGGCTACATTCCTGGTCCTTGGTTTGCAGGAGGTCAGAAGTCAGAATTCACTCTTGTGGATGTTGCTTTCTGTTTCTTCTCAAATAGCAAATCTCTATTCTTTCTTTTTATCAGTTCATAGTCAGCTAAAGAAATCTGAGTGTTTACTTCTGGTAGCAGTTCAACATTTACTACAGCTAATTGTACTTTTTGGCTGACTCCACCAGCCTCTTCCATGGTATTTTTGTCCAAAAATGGACTTCACTAGCAGGGTTTATTATGTTCGGGTCTTATATTCTCTCACGTGCCTGTTATATTTTATTTGTATGCATAAGATCAGCCCCTGCACTGACATAAACTGAAATAAAATGTTTGTACAAGATGGGTTACACACTGAAGAAGGGTGGGTAGAATCAGTGTTTGATTTCTGGGTATCTTTATTACTCAAGGGAAGAATGAATATTAAAAAACATTTCAGAAAAATTGAAAAAACATATAAAATCACTGTTCTCAGTTATGTTGTTAATTGTTTTACTCTATGGTACTTGCATCAATGACTGGTGAGATGGTACCATGTTCTGTTAAAGTCATGTAAATACTTCTGGTCCAGAATGGTTTTAATTAAGCTCAAATAATTTGTTGAATAATGTTTTCAAAAAGGGGAAAGCAGAAGGCACAGGGAACTACAGATCGATCAGTCTCACCTCCATGCCAGGTAAGATGTAGCAGATTCTCCTGGAAACTAGGCTAAGGCACATGGAAAACAAAGAGGTGATTGCTAACAGCCAATATGGCTTTACAAAAGGGAAATCATCCCTGACAAATTTGGTGGCATTCTATAGTAGAGCTACAGAATTGGTGGATAGGAGCAGAGCAACTGACAACATCTAATATCCAAGGATATTTTTCTCGGGTCAGAGAGTCACATATAGTACTTTCTTATTTTTGTTTGCAACTTTTGATTATTAACTGCGTTACACATCACTGCAAGGCTGTCTGGATTATGTTGGCAAATGTCAGCATTTCACAGAAAATGCATTCCTCCAAGTATTACATATTTCTAATCTTACTAAAGATACCTCAGGAACAAGGTGGAACTCAGTGTTTGGATTAGCAGTAACAGCTCTGAAACAAAGATTTATGAAAATGTAATAGAGTTCAATGAGATGGCTACGGCATATTTGGTGGATCTGACTGCAGCAAATAGAGGCAAGTGAGAACCGAAATAATTATTACGTTCAGGTATACGTCAGGATTGTGTCTCAGTAAATTTGAGCCTTGTTAAGCAAAAGAAGAAAATCTTTTGAATTTTTTTACCAAAACCTTTGACCAAGACCCAGACCTTATTATTTTAATGTTGAAAAGAAAACAGCTGGCTTTTACACACACAGAATTACACACAGAATTAATAAGGTTGGAAAAGACCATGGAGATCATCAAGTCCAACCTTTACCTAGGTTAACAACCTACCCAACATCAGTCTAACCATTTAAACCATCTAAACCACACCACTAAGTTCATCATCTAACCTATCCTTAAACACATCCAAAGACGGTGACTCCACCACTTCCCTCGTTCTGTCACTGGGAGCCTGAGAGAAGAGACCGACCCCCACCTGACTACAACCTCCCTTCTGATAGTTACAGACAGCAATAAGGTCACCCCTGAGCCTCCTCTTCTCCAGGCTGAACAATCCCAGCTCCCTCAGCCGTTCCTCATAGGGCTTGTGCTCCAGCCCCTTCACCATCCTCGTTGCCCTTCTCTGGACACGCTCCAGCAACTCAATATCCTTCTTAAACTGAGGGGCCCAGTACTGGACACAGGACTCGAGCTGTGGCCTGACCAGTGCCAAGTACAAGGGAAGGATAACTTCCCTGGTCCTACTGGCAACTGGTTTCATTTTGCAACTCTCTAATTCTTTCTTTTGGCATAGACTGGATTTGAAAATACCGAAATACCACCACAAGAAAGGCAGAAAATGCAATAATTCATGCAATATTCAAGGAAAAAAAAAAACAAACCAAAAAACCAAACCCAATAAAAACCCCCAAGAACCTTCCAGTTGGGCTTTCTTAGGAGAAATTACCCTTCTCCCAAAGAATAAGTTTTGTGTAAAAGTACTTGTTGCAAAGCTGTGAAAATAAAAGGTTTCTTTCATTATTAAGTTCTCTTTGTTTCTCCAATTCCCATTAACATTTCTTGTATAAACTCACCATAAGAAAGCTTTCACAAAGCTCATCGTTCCAAGGTCACAAATGTTTCATTGAAATATATTCAGTGTAAGGCAGACAGTTTAATATACTCTAAATTCTGGGATTCCAAGGGCATCTACTAAGGTTTTCAAAGAAATATGTAAAAGCTGACTGAAAAATGCAGAGTAATACATGAGGAGCTGCTACATTATAAGATAATTCTATTGTCTAAATGGTGGCAAAAATACTACTTTGTGAAGATTTATTAGTTTTATGTCTTATGTTACTGGCATTGTTATGTGAGTCCACTAATTTGCTGTCAGGTTGAGTGCAATGAAGCTCCCTGTGCAGGCCATTTTATTCCTCCAACCCCCATAAATGCAGGAGTAATATGGAGAAAAAAAGATCATATTGATGTTTTAATATTATCTCACAACATTATACACTGGGAGAAAAAAAAAAATAGAGGTTTTAATTTTCATGTTCTTCATGTAAAATAAATAAGGTCAAAGATAAAGAACATGAAAATATTAGCATTCTAGGATGAAGTGAGAATATTAATAAAAAGAAATTGGACAGTTCAGTAATAAACAGCATAGTAGATTACCACTTAAAATTAACATAATTGGCAGCTGGCATGTTCAATTTGTCAAAGTGGTAGGAGGCAAGGCAGATTTTTGTAGACAGTAGTAGGGTCTCTATGATCAATGATTCTTTAAAAAATACTGTCTGTAGATAATCACAAACGAAAGCCATTAGAGATATTTTTTAGTTGCTTGTAGGAATAGAAAGGTCTGCATATTAATTTACCATGCTCTTTCATTAGTTTTGTGTCATTTGTTTCATTAGTCATCTGCTGTTTCACACCAATGTCAATGACACAAAACTAATTTCTGGTTAAATTGTACTGGTGAATTGCATCCCATTACAGGAATAATTCCATCGTGCTCATTTGTACTTGGAATGAATGGTTACATCAAAGCCATTGGCTCTAACCACTTAATCCAAAACACTTCCTCTGTGAAAAAAAAGCAAACATATGATAGATGGTATCTGAACTGGATTTTGAAAATCAAGTAGTTGAGTACCTAAGTTCTTTTGTAGTTCTGGCTTTAGGTGTCTTCCTGAATGTATTCCTGGTACATGACTTATGCAGTCATTGTTCTATGTTCTTCTAACGTAGGTATGTACAGATACTGCATTCATATAAATTTAGGAAGCCTAGTCAATAGAAAGTAAACAAAACAAAACAAAAAAAACCCAGAAACTCAGCCCTGAAAACTTCTTGCCAGCAGAGTAGAAAGTAAATTAACATACCTGTCTATAAATCTTTATGTCAGGCCTCAGTTAGTATGTTAATGAGTCTATGGGTGTGTCTGTCAGGGAAGCACGAATTTTGTTTAAATTCCTTTTTGTAGATTTCCATAGATTAATTCTGAGTTTGATTGCTTCTTATCCTGCTGAATTTATCCAACAAAAATGTGGCACATTCATAAATACTTCCAGAAGAAGACCTTAATTCCTAATGCTATCTAGAAAGTTTTTCTAATGTCAGGTTTTTGAAAAAAGGGATGCAAGAAAGGTAAAAACAATATTCTATACTGCAAGGAAAAAAAATTAAATATCTGGAACAAAACTGTAGGAAGAGAAATGCAGTTAAAAAAAATGTAGATCTTTCTCTATAACAGTTCAAAATTCGCACTCATAAACAAGACCTGAGAGAAGCATTTTATATGAAATGAACAAATGACACAAAATCTAGCCTGACACCTCCAGCTGAGACTGAACAGCCACAATCACATTCTCTTATTTTCCTTTTATTGTGTACGTTGAAATTGTGGGGTATGCTACTGCGTAGGAGAAATAAAATATTGTATCATTTATGTTTGCACTTTACTCTTACTACATGTGATTATACAATTTTTAAAAGGCAGAAATATTTTTTAGTCTCACAGCATAACTACTCTTAGATGTAGAAAAAAAAAAAAGGATTTTTTTTTCTGTGCTTCCAGAATAGCTATGTTTTGGGTAGCTGCTATCAAAAAGAGTTGGGTACTTCTGCAGTCTAAGGCAAACTGACAGAGCAAATGACAATGTCTTAAAAGGAGAAAGCTACTTCATTTTGAAATGCATAGCACAAAATGACATGTTGTGACATATTGAAAGATGTCTAGCAGGCACATTTTTAATCAGCTTTTTGGTAACCTTTGACCACTGCTGTGAGTGGCTCGCAGGTAAGCAAATGTTGAAGCCCACCACTGTGCTCTGTGTGAAGTTACACTGCACTGTGTGACTGATCTGCTAAAATAGCACATTATGCTATTCTGGGTCAGGGGCTCAGAGCTGTACTTGGAAGGACAATTTTTGTCTCTTCACATGTTTGTAAGGGTTAGGATACTGTTCCTGAATAGGTCACTTATTCCTTGTGCTTTAGCCACAATTTCTTTTCATTGCATGAGTTTTAAGAGTAAAAATTTTGAAATATTACATGTGCAGTCATCCACATATGACAATAAATTCAAGAATGTGTTTACTCATTTTTCAGAATGTATTTATATTTCATCCTGACTACAGTGTGACTCTAAAATGGTATAAGAGAATGCAATTAAGTCCAAAGACTTATGTAGCATTAAAATGGCAACAGGCTATTGTAATTTGATTTCTTTCAACTTTCTGCTCATGAAGCCCAAGCTGAACACGAGCTTGAAAAAAGAATCAAACCAAAAGATGCATTTGAGGTACTTTTGTGTTGTTACCACACACTAATAATGGCAAGAACTGAAAGGACCCCTCCAAGTCAGGCAGTTTACTTTCATTATTAACTGTCTTGATGCTGGGAAGTCAAAGTACTAAATTAATCTGAAGTTTATCTCTATTTATTTTAGTGAAGTTAAATCAGGTGATACATTTGCTCCACTCTCTCAAGACACTGCTGTACTTGATGTACTTTGCTTTGTGTATGACAGATAAAAACCTGATGGTGTATGAATGATGAAGTTTAATATGGTTATCAGAAGGTCGTTTAATGACTATAATAATTGCCAAATCCTGAGCTTGTCAAGCTAACTGCTTTGCTTTCTTTTAATTATAACTAATGACCATTCCCAGGGACAGAAAATAAGGACTAAAACACAGGAAGAGAAAGATGAGCTACTAGAAGGGACTTAATGTGACTTTATACTGCTATAAACAATTAAACCCCCCAATCATTTTGTTTGATTAGATGGTTTGCACTCATTCTGTTCTAACATGAGCTACTTCTGATTGTGTCATTAATCATGTTATTTAAGTTAACGTTAATTTAATGTCTCTTCATTATGAAAAATGCAAGAAGAGACAAATTTGTCTCAGTGATCAGACCAATGAACTTTCTCAAGTCTTGCTTTCTTACTTCAAGAGTAATGATTAAAAAGTGACCTGTTCCACCTATTATGCTGAATTTCAGATTGCAACAATTGTGAAGGCAGAGCATCAGACCTTTAAAAATAAGAAAATGCACCTTTTTTGTGTAGCATTTTGACTTTTTTATGAAGTGGGAGCAATATTTATGCCGCAAAGAAGCCTTCTGACCCACACAAGACAGAGTAATTTTACAGAAATCACAAAACATTCTACATTAGTCTAAAAATGCCTGAATAAAATAACCCATGAAACCCTTTATTCGGAATCTTTTTCTATTTTAGGGGTTTGTAGAACTTAAATAAAATTTTGTTTGTTTTTGTTTTTTAATATTTTTTTCTGTTTTGACTACTTACACAACAACAACAACAACAACAAAAGATCACTTACAGTGCCATTGCTCTTTTTCAAATATTGTACATCAAACATTCCAATTTAGCAGACATTTAATAGGAGAAGAGGATTAATGCTTTCAGAATTTTTGTTTAATATGCAGATGGGATGTCCATTTGCTCAGGCATCAACTGTTGTCATGGTCATGCAGCTAAGGTAGGAAAGATGTCTTTTTCAATTAAAAAAATGTGTCTTGAAACTTAATGTAGTGTGATCAAGTTGAATTCAGATATCCAGCATAAAAGATAATTAAAATGCCTGATTTCTTAGGTTCTTTTTTCTTGTGTAACTAGGAAAATCTCATACTGCAATACTTGAAGTATTAATTTAAGTGAAAAACTTGGAGCTGTCTTCTACCTTAGTCGCTGAGAAATTGTCTGAGGACCTCACAATAGGTAAAGAAACTCTAATAAAAGAGGAACTGAAGATGTAAGATCCGATTTAAGATCACCCTCTGCTTTTGTCACAAGCCTTGTACAAGAGGAGGTGCCTTTATGTCTCACTTTAGGGGCAAACCAGCTTACTGGACAGGTTTCAGTAATAGTTAATTCCAATATCAAATGAAAGGACACATATTCTTTGAATTTATGCATGCATATGCACTTCCATTTGTAAATGTACTGTACATACATGAATTTTAATATTTTTATGCTGGGCAAGTTTCATAATAGATTTGAAAATCATGCCATAATATCCTGGAAATGATGAGACACATATCTACAGTTTAGCTGTGCAACATTCTGATACCTTCTTCCTCTGCCACCTTCAAAATTCATGTGCGTGCTGGTACTAACAAAATACACGCATGTACTCATGTACATATTTGAATCCACACACCAGTGTTTGTGTTTATAGTCACTGTTTTTGAGTATCTACCTGAACAAGACACTGTCCTATGTACATTATTTAAGGAAAATCATTATATTATCTGCTTTACTCTTTGTATTGAAAAGAATTTCCTGTCATGTTTGTTATCATAGCTTTCTAGTGAATTCACAGCAAACACACTGACAAACAAGTAATAAGGTTTTTGGAAATTCTTTGTAAGTAAAAGTGGACCGGAGAGATGAAGCATTAGATAAGCATAAATTGTTGTAAGGAGAAAATAAATACCACACTTCCTAGTAACAGCTACATATGTTAGTAGAGCAGAATTCAACAACTTTTTGTCCACGTCTTTACAGACCAAACATCCTTTCTCGTTTCCCCTGCTTGCTTAATAAATTCAAATAAGAACAAATCTAACAGTCCCCAGTAAAAAACAAGGAGGTAACAAGTAAAATGGACATTTAGAAAGGAACTTTTTTCCTCCTTGGACATATCTTTCAGAACAGTAATGAAAAGTACAAGAAATCTCTTCACTGTTCGGGTATTTGACATGTTTTGCTGCAATATGATGAGACTAAATACAGCCTTTCTGAGACAGTTCCCTAACTACACAGAGCATAATGTGGTTTCTGTTGCTCTCTGGAACCACACTTGGGCATGTCAGGGCTGGGCTGGCTTCCTGTACTTCCCTCCTCTCCTCCTGGGGGCAAAGTGAGAGTGAATTTCACTGATGATTGTAAATCACTTGAATGCTGTAGTAGCTGGCCCCTCTAAGCAAAGCAGATCTCAGAGGTAAGTTAGAGAGACAAAACCATATCTGGATGAAGAGACTGCCAAAAAATATAAGGGTACTAAAAGAACATTCATAAAAAATGTCCTGAAAAGACATTGTTATCTGGAATTCCCAGTTAACAAAAAAGCGAGTTACAAGCTGATCTGAGAGGAAGCTAAAGATCAGATACCACTGGCAAGTTTTGTTCAGCAATCTCTGTATGAGGGAGACCAAATCACTGGGTAAAACAACAACAAAAATCAGACCCTTTTAGTATTTTGAAATTTCTTTATGAGACTATCTTGGTTTTGAGCGGGATAGAGTTAATTTTTTTCCTAGTGTTGTTATAGTGTGAGTGGCTGCATAGTACTTAGTTGGTGACTGGGGCTGAACCACAACAGAGACCAACATCTTACCAGGTGTACATTTCCTCTGGAAACTCCACTGGCCAAGGGCATGAGAAGCAATATATAGCTGTGGGGTGTCATAGCACATGGCCATGAGTAAATTTAATTTCTTTTACTGATACATACGCTTATATAGTTTAACCTTCTTCTATGAGTGACACCACGACATTGATGAGCAATACCCTCTTTTCTCTTGACTGAAAGCAGATTTTGTTATCAGTCTAAGAGCAATATTTTGAAGCAATATACAACAGAGATAAGAAAGGACTTTGTAAAGAAAATAGTGCATTCCTAATGCTCAAAAGTTGTGGCTTAGTGACAAAAATATTTGTTCATGTCTCTGATCCTGCATGAGGTAATGCAAGATGGGGAGCTGGTTACAAGTATACATATTTTTATTGTTTTTCTGCACAAGTTCCATTTAGCCTTGTTAGTCAAAGTTCTAGCTGTGTGGGAAATAAGATTTTTTCCCACTATTCATATCCAAAGTTTGATTCTTCAGTGCCTGCACTTTTGAACTGAAAAAGCTGTTACATTAAAAACAGTGCTGGTTCATAAATCAAAGGTAGGCTGATCACTGCAACTGACTGCCTTCCATGAACACAAAATTCAAAAGAAACACTTGCTAACAACAAAACCAAGCAAACGAACATGAAGAATTATGAAGCAGTGGATAGTGACATTTTATTTCCTATTTCTTGACTGGAACATTGCATGCATGCTAACGTTGCAGTCTTCAATTTAAAAGCTTATTTTTATTTTAATTAAGAGAGAGTACAGGAACAGTAACAGCTTTTTGGATTCATCCCAAAACTAGTGTAGCGTCCCTGATGTGCAGTGACATAGATATAATTTTTTTTAATATTGCAATATGCAAGATATACAAAAAAATGTGTGAAAATAATACCACAAAATGTTCTTGAACACTTTTTATGCGATTTTCATCTTTGTTGCTTTTGGAACCACCAGAATTTTCAAATGTTGCTGAAAGGCGTATTTTGTATGTTTATCTATGTCTTGATGTTTGTAGCTATTCCAGTGCTTATTCTAATATCATTGATTAGAATATCAATTAACATTTAAAATTATGAGTCAGATTTAAAGAAATAGTTTAAGGCTAGAGAGATAATTGTACTTTCTGAATGTATAAATGCTGAGTAGCAGAGGTGATTTCTCACAAGCAAATATTATACGTTGTTTCATCGTTGGAAAACTTTTAAACTTGTAGTCCCATTCCAACCTCTGATTTGTCCTCCGTATTTTGATTGACCTATTATTATGCAAGACTATGCTAGAATTTTAAAAGTTTTGTTTCTTTATCATTAATTTACACTCCTCACCCTAAACTTCCTAAANAAATAGCCACTAATTTTATAAGGACCGTGTTTCATTTGTTTGTTTTTTCTTTGTTGACAATAACAGAAAATACAAGTTCATGGTAAAAATTAACACAATAGCTGACTTTTCTTGCTTGCTATAAAATTTGTCTTTGACTTCAGGAGGCAAAAAACTGGATAAGGACAAGAAGGGCAAGTGAAGCTCAAGTTGTATAAAAGGACTTAAACCTACTGTACTTGTTCAGCACTGGTCTAACACAAGGCTAGGACTTCAGTTCAGTCCACAGGTAATGGATATTTTGACCAGGTTTATTTCTTTAGCAGGTATTCACTTCACTAACTATATTTTCTGAACCAATGTTAAACATGTTTTGAACATAATTAAAATATGTCATGGCTTTCTACTTGTGGAGTTTTTGTTTTGACCGTAGGTAATTGCCATTTTTTACGATTGTCAAAAAATGTGATGCTTTCTATAAAGTGTAAGAAACGTTGTCAGCTTAAGGGCACATGTTCTATGAAGGACATTTTACTGCTCTATATTTTAAGAATAAGGAAAAGAAATAATAGATATCTTATTTAGCATTACATTAAATTCTTTGAACTGTAAACCTATTTTTAATTTTTTCCCTGCAGTCTTTTCAAAGCCACCTGAATGTTGCTCTCCAGTCTACTATTCATTTATACTGCATATGATAAATGTAATATATCTTGAAGGCTTGCTTCAGTTGCTCACCTGTTGGTGGCTAGTGACATTTCAGACACTCTTATCTGCCATCTAAATGATACAGCTTTTCCACAGATCCTAAGCACCATCACAGTAGGATATCTCAGACACTATTCGGTATGGCATTAAGAACACACCTGTGAACAATCAAAGTAGGTTGCAAGTGATTGCCCTGATCTTTGAGGTTATTTTTAGCTCATAGAAATGAAATCGAACACCAGCTCTTAAATATAAACTAGGAATCTAGTGCAGACATCTAGTGAATAGAATTAACAAAAACTTGAGAGATCTTTCCAGTTTACTACAAAGAAAATGGTGTTCTAAACAGCCCTCTAGGCCTATGTATCTCCATTGGCTTATGTCAAAAAACCAACTTAAACTCAGATATGTGAGAGTTTCCCTCCTTGTGTGCAGTCATGCTCAGCTACAAATAGGTGCAAAGCTTGAACTTTTTTTCATCAAGTCCAACATTTGTTAAGGTTTTACAATTGACACAAACCTAACCACAGTCAACTGCCTTAGATCATCTATAAGGTTTTTATTTCTTGTCCTAATCACTTCATAAGTCAGTTCACTTTTTTTTCCTGCAGTATATCTCTCAGGGAACTCACCTGTAGAGTTGGTATCTTTTGTCTGTTATCCTGCTTTATGGATCACAACCTCTAAAACAGAAGTTCTATATGATATAATCATGAATTTTAATGTTATTTTTACTTAATAAATACCCACTTTTAAATGGTGTAATTTCTTACAAATTCAGCAGTAACTAGACTCCTTCTCATATAATTTCAATAATATATACTCTCAAAACCAGGTGTGTCTTTTTCTTATGTTTTAGTCCTTGGTCTCTTCATTTTTTTATTCCTTTTTGTTGGTTTTCTGCTCTTATAACTGTCTTTTTTTTTTCTTTTTTTTTTTTTTTCTTTTTTCCTGGTAATGTCCAATTCTAAGTTTTCTGTTTTTCAGTCTCTATCATGCATTAATCTTGATAAATCAGTCTCCGTAGGAGTGTGAATTCATTGCCATCAGTGAATCTACAGTTCCATACTGCTCCCTTATAGAACATGATTTCTATTTCACATCTGAAAGCTAAAAATATGACTTCTTCTAACAGTAAAATGAACATATGTCATGACAGTCAATCTTTTGTCTATTCTCACAGAACTCAGTTTACTGAAGAGGCAATCTACCAGTCTGATCTTTTTCTAAAGAATTATATACATTTTGCAAACTTCTCTTTTTTTCTTATACTATGTAGTGGTTTAACCTGGGCTGAGTGCCAGGGGCCCACTACAGCCACCTTCTCACTCCCCCTTGCCCAGCTATAGAGGAGAGAGAGAATATAATGAGAGGTTTCGTTATTCATGATAAGGACTACAACAGAATCTTTCTTAATCACCATCACAGGCAAAACAAGACTCCATGTGGGAATAATAATCAAATTTATTACTAACAAGATCAGAGCTAAGAGTGAGAGACTAAAAGACACCTTTTACCCCCCACCCCCCTCCTTCTTACATCCAACCTGCTCTCCCGCAGCGGTCAAGGGAAAAGGCGAGGTGGGGGGGAGGTGTTGCTGTGGTCAGCTGCTGTTCTCAGCCGCTGCTTGGGGAGAAGAGTCCTTCCAGCCACATTCCATGGGGTCCATCCCTCACAGGATACAGTTCCTCTCACAAACTGCTCCAGCGAGAGTCCATCCCATGGGCAGCAGCCCTTCACCCACAGCTGCCACATGGCTGACATTCCACAGGGTGCAGTCCCTCAGGCACAGGCTGCTCCAGCGTGGGCCCCACGAGCCACACATCCTAACAGGAGAATCCTACTCCAACGTGGGGCTCCTCTCCCCACAGGCTACAGTCCCCTGCCAGGACCCAGCTCCACTTTGGGTCTCCCACGGTCTGCAGCCTTCCCCAGCATCCACCTGCTCCGGCGTGGCTCCTCCACGGGCTACAGGTGGATCTCTGCACTCCTGTGGTCCTCCATGGGCTGCAGGGGGACAGCTGCTTCACCATGGTCTGCACCATGGGCTGCAGCTGGATCTCAGCTCCGGCGCCAGGAGCATCTCCTCCCCCTCCTTCTGCACTGACCTTGGTGTCTGCGTTGTTGTTCACAGGCTCTCACCCTGCTCCTCTCCAGCAGCCATCTTCATTTCCAACTACTTTTTTTTTTTTTTTTTTCCTTCTTAAATATGTTATCACAGAGGCGTTCTGTCAACTACTGATTGGCCCGGCCTTGGCCAGCAGCGGGCCCAGCCTGAGCATGAGGAAACTTCCAGTAGCTTCTTGAAGAAGCCTCTCCCTCAGCCCCCCCCACTGCCACCAAAACCTGGCCACAGAAAAACCAATACATACTGTCAAAATCTATTAAAACCCCATCAAATTTTAGCAAGATATTTGTTTCTGTTCTGCAAAACTCCTTGGGATCTGCTGAGCAGTTTTGTTGGTCCAAACCTGGTGTGTTCTTTCACTGGCTCTGCTTTGATGAATAACTTAATTTATTCCTCAAATGTCATTGCAAATATTCTCTCTTACATTTAATAAGATAACTTTGCAGTAGCTTCTGCATACATGCCTATCTGAGTCCTTGCCATTGTTCTTAAACATTTTTTGGAGAGCTACTGAGTCAATCAAGCTTCATGACTTCCCGATTTCTTTCTTTGTCAAATTTTCTGCTAGAACATTTACTCGTCCTAAGAAATCTGGCACCTCTTCTCCCTTGGTTACACCAAGAGATTTTGTATGTCCCATGATGTGCAAAAGTATATTCTGTGTCTTTTACACACTTTTCTTGTCTCTTACTTTTCTTCAGACATCCTTTATCAGTGTTAATGTGCATTTCTTTGCATAAAAATCTGTTATTTCTCTGATCATGTGATAGATCTCTGAGGTTCTATTTCCTCTGAGAATTCCTCTGAACACTTCCACACTTTCATTATCCACTTACCTTAGCCTTTTTTTCCTTCTTTTCTTATCTAATGACTGTCTTGTAAAATCCTTGAATATATGTAGTCAGTTGCCCGTGTTAGATATTTAAGACTAACTTCAGTGCCCAATGGTAGAAGGCTGCCTACATCTAGAAACCGAGCATTTAAAATAACAGATGTAAAGAGTACCTTTCCCTTACTGGTTTGGGCTCCACTCCAGAGACCTGAAAGTCTCTATGCACAATATAAAGAGGCTGAGAGCAAGTGCAAAGTTCCTGACAGGATACAGGAGCCGAAAGGTGTTTCAATGTCAAAGGCTTATTTTACACCATGCTTTGATTCTTGATCCTCTAATTGTAAAAGAGCTAGCACTGCAAGTCTGCTGAGAGTTACTGGCTTCTACAATTTGGTAGAAAGATACTTACATTTGGTCAAATGCTGACCGTTACCTAGGCTAGAAGAAATATTTGTTTTTCTTTATAGTATGTTACATTGTTCAGCTGTTTGTTTTTTGTAGTTTTGGTTTTGGGATTTTTTTCCCCCTCAAACGAAATATAGACAAAAGAGCTAAAGATTTATGTCTCATAAATTATAACATAGGATGTTTTTCTTCAGATACATATACTTTTGTCATACTGTGTTTTCTAGGACTCTTGCAACTATTTTATTGCCACTTTGACTTATTAGCAAATTTAATTTTTTTTCTGTATGTAGGTCTTCTAACTACTTACCCTTAATTCGTCTGGTGTTTATATTACAAGATAAAAGGTCCTATCTTCAAATCTAGGTCACTAACTTGAATTAACTTTTTTTAAGACCAAAGAATATATTAGTGTCTATCTTACAGACTACTTGAACTGCCTCTGGCTGCGACTATGGACTCAGATCAATCATTCAGACTATGCTGGACCCTATTTTGTCTTCCTTTTACTCTTAATTAATGCCAAGTTTCCAGATACACTTCTGCACTTTTACAACAGGAAGTTGTCAATTTGTAGTCAATTTTCTCTTCCATGACACAGGTTAACTGACCTACACAAGGACTAACTTCCTTTCTAAAGGAACACTCACCAAAACTTCCATTTTTCTACTACAGAATAACTGAAAGGTAAATTTTTTTACCAACCCTGTCTGTAACATTTCCCCTAGAAATGTAAAGGTGAGGTCATGTGTGCAGGAACTAAACATGCAGTGTTATAACTGAAGAATTGTTCTAGCTGTTGGGGGTTTAGAAATTTATCAGGTACATTATGCAAAATTGATATTAATTGTTACTATCATAGAAGTTAATGGGCTAGGATAGAAATTAGATAAACTGAACTGCTATAAAGGAGCTAAGAGAAACCACACATTCCAGGAGAAAAAGCCTACGTTCTGCTGAACGAGCAGTGGAAACGGGATATATTAACTGTACGAAAATGCAAACTGAAAGGATGTACTTAGTGCTTCTTTCTGTTTAGAGAAACTTCATTGTCTATACAAAGCTGACTGTGCACCCTTCTAACTGTGTAGCAATCACAGAGAAATTAAGTGATGACTGTATTTTACATCTGTCCTAAAACTTTATGTTTAGTGAATTCATGCCTAATTTGAAAAAGAGATTGAAAGCTTTTCCTGGTAAACCATAGTTCATTTCTCCACTTTCTTCTGTCATTATTGTATGAAGATTTTATGCAGAATATTTTTAGACAAATTTTGTGAATTTGGGAGAAGCCCTTTTATTGACTTTCAAATGCAGAGAATTTTTAAGCTTCCTTGCTCAGGAAATGTACCCATGAAAGTTGATCCAGAAAGCTTTGCCAACTCATTTCCATAATGCATCTTTTGGGGTTATAAATATCGGTGTATGATGTTTCACAGCTTTTCTACCTATTTCATGCCTTATTAGTGCTTCTCAAATGCATTTTGCCAAAGAGAGGTGGATCAATAATTCCATTTTACATATCAAGAGAATGGAAGACGAGAGCTGAAGGGAATTTTTCAAGGTCAGCTGGAGGCTAGTAGCTGACAGAGAGGCAGAGGGCAGGTCTGAGATCCTGATTAGTTTCAACAGGCATCTGGGAATGTTGCCTCTCCTCTGAGAGAATAAAAGAATACTATATTCTGATACGTATCTCTATGCAAATGTGATTGTCTATGAATGCCAAGTACACACATGTACTCACATATTCTGAGTATGTAATGTGTAATTTATTTCTTAAAAAACAACTTTCTGAAATCTTGGAATTTTCTCCCTGCCTTACTCATCCTCTGCTTTAGCACACTGAAAAGGTCTTGACAGTATTTCATCTCACTCATGTGTTATCATTACTACTGTCAGGAGATTTTGGATAACAAATGCAGTGCTTTACCAGCTACAAACATTTTCTTTTTACACTGACACAGACTCGTCAATAAAACCCCACGGCATGTTAACTTCCCATCTCTCAGATGTGGCACACTGGCATTTACAATGCAGAGAAAGGTAACAAAGTGTGAAACAGATCATAAATCATTTAAAGAGAGTTAGAAAGAGACTTAAAACAAAAGCCTTCAGAAAGGAAAGAAGGAAAGAAAAAAAGTTAGAAAGTGAAATGGGCACCAAAAATTATTTTATACAAGAATGAAACAATGACCTTTTCACCTATCATCATTCACATTGGTTTGTCTTTCTCAGCCTCTGGAGTTCAGAACAATTCAACCAGTGTGCAGAATGCTGTAAGAGGAATGAACCTTTTATTTTATTATTACCCAGGGCATGATACCCTTGAGAGGGATGACAGAAACAAGTAAGAGCAAACAGAGCAAAAGGGAAAGCAATAGTCACTACAGGTTTGGGGTAATAAAAGCAAGCAGCAAATGTAATATACTGAAAGATAGCCTTCAATTTAAAGTTCACAAGGCAGGCAAGTGCACTTTATTGGAAACTTTTACATTTCAAAATATGTTTTACAATCTTTTCACTCATCCATTTAAATATGGGCTTTGCAGATGCCTGAAAATGTAACAAGGGAAAGGGGCACACTTCATCATAGCTTGAAAATGTGAACGTACAAACAGTACTCTTCAACAAGGCACACAACAGAAGGTTGGATATTTATATGATCAGCTCTAAATCATGATGTTTTACAGTCAAGTTCTGTTTTTAAATAAGCGCAGCTAGGAAGGTGATATAGACTTGTAACCAAAATCACAGATGGTGATTGACATAGATGTCCATGTCAGAATCCTAACCCTTCACTTCAGAAAAAATATTTAGCACACCACACGTGAAAGCATTTTGATATGAAATAGAAATTATAGCAATTATCAAATATGGGTAGCCTTTTAGAACCTTCCTAATAGACAAGAGAATCAAAGACTACAACTATGAAGTCATCAATAATTCTGCTCGGCAAATGCCAGGCAGTTCGTAATGAGAACAATAACACGCATGTATATAAAGCCTTTCGTTATCAAATACTTTACAGACATAACACATAAGGTAGTTCACCAGATTTTGGAACCCTAGCAGTCATCTGAAATCTAATTATTGCTAAAAAGCAAAAACCTGAACTGTGTAACAGTTTTTGTCAGGAAGAAAATAATAATAATATATCCAATTAACACTGTAGAAGGTATTTTAGGTAAACAGATTGACAATAGTAAACTAGAATTTGAAAAGGACTTCACAGTTAACCATTAGCTTTTCTGAACACATTTTAAGGAAAAGAAAAGAAAACTAGGTATTTCTTGAGGTGAAATAGACTCAGGCTTGATCTGTGATTTCTGTTTGGAAGCAAGGTAACACAGCAGTCAGAAAGTAACCTTCCACTTCTCTGATAATTTCTGGCAGTTTCTAAATTATCAGTGATTTTCCTGCAATTTATTCCTAGGCTGAGAATAATAATTTAACTGCCTTCTTTCCACAGTCTCAGAGATAAGACTGATAGAGTTCAACATTGTCCAAATGTACAATTCTGAAAACACTTTTTTTTTTTTTTATTTAACAGAAAACACAACAAAAATGAAATATAAATAGAAAACATTTGTGGGATTTTTGCTAGCTCTAAAAGTTCTTCCAGTTCTTGATTGCACCTTTTTTAAGATCTGGAAATGAGCAGTAGTGACTTGTTCTTACTAAAGTCTTCTAAAGTCATGTGTGACTTGCAGTCTGCTATCACAAGCTGGTCATTTGACCAGGGCTGTTTTTCACTTTTCTCCCTGCCACCAAGAGTGCATTTTGAATTCTAGTCACCACCCTGAGATTTATTAGACTGTATTTGTTCAGTCTGGGTCTGATTGAGTGTCCTGCGACAATGTTGCCTTTCACAGACTGATTCAGGCTGTTGTTGACTCATACAAAAAGTTCCATCAACCTAATAGCCAATTTTTAGTATTTTTCTAGTGACATTAGATTGCTTATGTCTGTTTTGTTATCTGATTAGTAGTTTCAATATTGTACTTAATTTCCATTTCCTTTATTTAGATTGCCACAAAAATACAGTCTCTTAACCCTGTCAAAGGGCTAGGAAGGAGATATAAATAGCTGGAATTACATAGGCATTCTAAATTTGTGGTTGTACCTAAAGCAGAAAAAGGTCAGAAGAAAGCACAGTACAAATATCCATGAGGAAAATAAATGAATGATTTTCATCTTTTCCATGTTCAATTTTCCATCACTGCTTACTCTCCTCTGATGTTTCTCTCAGCGTGCCTGATCCTCCATTTTACATTTGCTCCAGCAATTTGTAGGCATTATATCTGGGTAAAAAGCTTGGATCTGGCTCACAGTTATCTCTCAGAACATACAATATGCCACACAGATCACCACAGTAGAAAATGTGATAAGATGCTATAAAACTAGTAGTGAAATAGAATACAAACTTACAGATTCAACAAGGCAATTTGCCGTAGAAACTTTCTGTATTCAAAATTAAATATTTTCAGTTACTATTGTTTTTTTGTTCTATAAGATTTTCGTTTGCCTTATCCAAACATGACTTAAATGACATTTATAAATGCTGTCAACGCCTAATAGAGCTATAAGTGCTGGTAGAAACATACTTTTTCAATACTTCTCAAGTTGTTTAGTGACTGCTTTCCTTTGAAGTAGCAGTGACCGTAGAGATGCTGAGACAGATGTAAAATCAGGAAAATAATAATGATAGTTCCTAAGGTTCATTAGAGCATCTTAGTCAGCACTTTAATTTCTGGTTGTGAAGCGGTTTAGAGCAATTGGAAAGATACAGAATGCCTTTTCATTTTTCCTCTCTCTCATGAGTCAAATACACAATAAAATTACAGCAGTACTAAAAATACTAATCATGCACCATGAATCTCTTTAACCAATTATCCCATTTCCTGCCTGGCTGTTAAGTTGCACTCAGAATGCTCAGGGAAAACACATTTGCATTGTACAGTAAAAGGCAAGTTTAAATGCATTACATGACAGCTAGCATATTAATGTCACTTTTGATGAGCAACATGAACTGCCTATCTGAGAAATTCATGGACAGTCAAGACAATGAGCTGAATTATCCAATGGGGAAGAATTTTGTGTCTTGTAGGACTCGGTTAAGGTACATAGATGTAAGTTATAATAGCAACCCATCCTATAACACTAGAGTGATTTGTGATTGCTTCTAGTAGAGGGTCAAAAACCTACAGTCTAGAATGTCAAGACCTTTGAATATTTAGAACATTAATTCCAGGCTCATAAATTAGTAGTTTTGTTTGTTTCCTTTTCTGTAAAAAACAAACAAAAAGTTTCCTAGTGATGTTATACAGAGAAATTGTATGGATATCCAAGGTTGATCTTATTTTAGGGCCATTTTTTCTCGTGTGAAGTTATGATCATCAATGAGGTGTATTTCAGATTTATTTTTTTTTTAATAGAACTTTGTCCAAAGACTTGACTCTGCAGAGACAGAAGCAGGCTTACCATAGTGACTCTGAAGTAGGCCTTGTATATCAGGGCTTGAAGAAACTAAGTAACTAAGTTATTTGGCAGTATGATTCACTGAGAGGGAAAACCAAATAAGAAGTCCTCAAACTCAGTGTATTTTCTTGTGTTCCTTATTCTTTTTCAGAAATACAATTATCTGATTTTCAAATGTCGTTAAGTTTAGTGCAGTTCAGTTGTGAAGCTTCTTTGATTATAGACCAAAGTACCACAATTACAAGATTGACACAGGAACTGTAATAGGTCAATGACAGTCAGTTGAGCCAGATAAGCCAGATAAGCCAGATTCTGCACCTGGGATGGGGCAACTGTGCATATACACACAGAAGGGGGAATACGATGCTGGAGGGCAGTGCTGTGGAAAGGGAACTGGGGATCCTAGTCAATGGCAAGCAGTGTCCTGGAAGCCACCAGGGCCAATTGTGTCCCGGGGTTATCAAGCAAAACATCACAAGCTGGGCAAGGAAGGGGATTATCCCGCTCTGCTCTGCACTGCTGTGGCTGCACTTCAAGCACTGTGTTCAGTTTTTGGGCACCACAATAAAAGAAGGATATGAATAATTATAAAGCATCTGAAGGATGGCTACAAACATGGTGAAGGGCCTTGAGGGGAAGCCATGTGAGGAGCAGCTGGTTTGTTCAGCCTGGAAAAGAGGACACAGGGGAGACCTCACTGTGGTCTAAAACCACCTTCTGAGGGGAAGAGGAGGGGCAAGCACTGATCTCTTCTCTGTGATGACCAGTGAAAACACTAGAGGGAATGGCCTGAAGTTGTGTCAGGGGACGTTTAGGTTAGATACTGGGAAAAGATTTTTTTACCCAGAAGTTAGTTAGGCAATGGAACAGGGTCCCCAAGGAAATGGTCATGGATCTAAGCCTGACAGTGTTCAGGAAGCACATGGACAATGCTCTCAGGTGTGGGGTTGCACTATTGGGGTGGTCCTGTGCAGGGCCAAGAATTGGACTCAGTGATCCTTGTGGGCCCCTCCCGACTCAGGGTATTCTATAATAAAGTTGTAAAGGAATTGATATACCATGCTTTCAGTATAACTAAGAAAATCTATTACAATTGTTATACATTCTAATAACTTATCAACAAAGAATAATGTATTAAAACAATGTTTATCAGGGTATAAATTTAGGCTTATTTTGGCCCAGGTCTTCAATTCTCATTATTAGTAAGATTATCTTCAAAGCCAGCCAAATTTCTTGGCCACTAAGTAAAGCTTTCCATCTAGTCTGTATTTCATGTGTTTCTGAGATTGTGCTCTGGTTGCTTTTTTAATGTCTATTGCAGGTCCTCTGAGGGGATATATGTCTTTTTGTGCATACAGAGAATATATGTTTGTTCATGTGTCTGTAATGAAGAGAAAAACCCAGAGTGCAAGAAAGATCTGCAAACCCTTGCATTTATACAACAGAGAACAGTGTTCTGAACAAAGAAAGTGCCAAATCTTCAAATACATGTAAGATCAACATATTTCAGGAGAGCTCAAGGCATACATACCTGTGGAACTGAGATCACAGTTTTACTTTTGTAGTTACAACAAGCAGGATAAAGAAGATTCTGTTCTGGTAAGTAAGCCCAAATGCATGGTCCAAAGGACATGGTGTTCCTAACTATTGCTCCAAATATTTTTCTGCTTGTTTATTATTAAGAAGATGAAATAATTTTCATTGATGCATGTTCCAAAAATGTGCTGCTGGCATTGGAGGATATTGAACCAGTTCTCAACAAATAATTTGAGAATGTTTCTTTTTGAGGAAGCCTAGCAAAGATTTCTTTTTTCCTTCAAATATTTTCAGGCTTATGGTAGGTGTTTGATCAAATATTTTCAGTAAAGTTATTACATTTTACCAGTACAGGAGATAGTCAAGCCCTCTGCACCATTAATTTCTCTCTCTAGAACTTTGTTAACAATGTGAAGGTGGTATAGCTTTATTACCTTTTCGTATCATATGATGCAACCATTTCATCTGTAACCAATCTAAGTGTTACACTTGTAACACAGTCAATGAAAGTTCCACTCGCTCTTCGGCAGAGCCGGCCTGGCCTCCTGTCTTAAAGTTAATTGTAACTACAGGTACTGTATAAAATTTCATAGACACTGGCAGATTAAGACTAGTTGTTAATTTGCATAGTTTTACGAAACATTTATTGGATTTGTCTTTAATGTCTTGGTGTATTACTGCCTCGTTTAAAAATAACAACAAGGGACTCGAAAGCTTTATGAGGAGTTATAAAACCATTCCCCAGAGAAGTATTATGAGAACATAGCTTTTCAATGTAGTCGTGCTGTACACATTTTAGAATTATGTGTTATACTGTTAATATGTGAAACTTATTCACATATATTTTTTCTACATGAAATCTCTTATTTGTACACTTTTTCCTCCGTGCTTCTGATTTTCATAGTCATTCAGGTGAGAGAGGAGAAGGAACAGAGGTCTTTTATTAGCAGTCTGAATCAGTAAAAACTACTTCCTTTAACTCCTTTGGAAGCACAGTCTTCTTTCCTACTTCTATATCGCTACACAGAAAGTAAAACATTATGTACAGTGCATAGCTCAATAACTAAGAAATACTGCAATGTTACATTTTCCACTTGCTATGAACCTCTGTGATATTTCTAAATTATAAATATGTCTTGATTAATTTTATAATATTTGTTACTGCATTGCTCAACAGGGAAAGAAAATATTAAATCCTACATATTCAGAATTATGTATTCTATATTAATTAAATTAATTATGTATTAATAATTATTTTAATTAGTTTAATTAATTATGTATTTAAAATTAATTCTGTAAATAAGAATAAAAGAGCTGCACTGTTTTCCCCTCAGCAAGCTGGAAATAAGAATTTAGCAGACTGAAATGTTACTTAGAATTTCCTCTTTGCACAATTAAATGTTTTGAATAGCCCTAGGGTATCACTTCTGTTGTTACATCTGACATGTATAAAATTACCTCCTTTCCTCAAATATCATGAAAACATATTAGGCAAATTCCTGTAAACAAAAGGACCTGGAATTCCTCATGAACACAAAATAGAATAACAGCCAGAAAAGCACCATTGCAGCAAAGAAGTCCAACAACATCCTAAGATGCATTGGGCATAACATCAAGTACAGGGAATTGATCCTCCTGTAATACAAGAGTACCTTCCAGTATGTCCAAACAAACATGGACATGCTGAAATAAGTTCAGTGAGGATCCATGATGTGCCTTCATTAAGGACTTGATGCACTGAGGAGAGCCTGGGAGAGCTGGGACCATCCAGCCTGAAGATGAGTCAGACCATATTTCTGCCTACAAACAATTGCTGGGAAGGTCTAGAGCAGATTGTTAGGCTCACCTCAGAAACACATAGAAACAGGATAGGAGAAAATAGACACAAGTTGAAGCAAGGGAAATTCTGACTGCACATTTAAAATTTTATTTCACCAAGACCATGATCAAAAAGGTCATCCATAGAGCATTCCTATTCATAGAGTTGTTAAAATCTAGACAACTTAAGGACTGGAAAAAACTGTTCCAACTTCAAAGCCAGAGCTTTGTCTTGGGAAGTGGCTAGACCAGATGACCAGCAGAGATCCTTCTCAAGCTAAATTGCTCCAGAAAGCTCTGGTTTTAACATCTTACAGTGGAAATTAAGAAAGGAAAATTCCAGTTTTGAGCTGGGACTGAACCTATGAGTACAGAAACAGCATCACATCACATACTTGGCCTGCCTGAGAGAAGCTCCTTTTGTCTTAAGCGCTTCTCAAACTTCCTACATTCTAACCTTGGGCTTAAAAGGCAAAAACAAGAAAGAAAGAAAGAAAATCTACCACTAACTGGAAAGTCTTAAAAGGACAAAACCAAGAAATAAACAAAAATATGTTGTGGAGAAGTTGGAATTACTCCTAAAACTTTAATTCCTTACCTCCTTAACTCCTATGTTCATTTGTCACTTGTGTTTTTCAAAAGTGGCTCAAATCCCTTTACATGGTATCCATTGCTCAGTCAGTCTTTCTTAACCCTGCCATCAGCTTCAGCTGCATGATTTTTCACAGGATCCCTGGCTTTTCTCAGTCAGAGATCATTCATCACATCAGTCAGTCTTTATATTTTTTTGCTTTTGTCATTATTGAGAATATTGAGCCACAGTTCACAGTACTTAATCTTTCTCAGAAAGAATTAAATTCCCCCAAAGAACAAGAAATGTTACATTAAATTTGACCTGATGTATATTTTTGCTGTTATTGCAATGTATTTATTATTTATTATTATTTATTTATTTTATAGCTTGACTTCTCTCTTTTTAAATCCTTACAACTTAAACATTAGCAAGCACAAGTACACACTTAAACATAGAGTGAATGTATGTCAGTATGCACATGTAGCAGACACACATTTGACATACTGGGGATAAGTATTATCACTCAGATAACAGGTGATGAACCTCTTCTAAACTTTTAAATACAAATCACTCTCCACAAGTAGATATCAGCTTCGTCTATAGTCTTTTATATCCAGCTTGGAAAGGGCTGTCTTTCAGATTGATTAATATTACACAAGCAACAGCAGATTTTGAAGTCTCCTTTGCTGTAAAAGGATAATATATCCAATGTTGCTACTGAAATGTTATATTGTAATCAGGAGAGCCATTTTGGGTAAATTCTGAAGTTCTCAGAAAAGTATGCAAATCTTATCATTTTCACAGCATGTACCATTGCACATTCGATTACTTATAGCTCCCTTAATATGATTCAGTTGTTTGTTTCACACAGGTTTTGTTTATGCTGGTGATACCCTTTCATCTTTTCAATGAGGCATTTAATATGAACCATCCAAAATGTATCTGAGTTACAAAATAGAATGTCCTTTCCATACCCTCCAAAATGCTGTTATTTTCAGAGTAAATGTTTTCATTTTGGAATTTGCTCTTTGAGGATTTCAACATAGTCTGTTCCCCATGAATATTAGGTTGTGACAATATACAAAGTGGATCATTTTCTCAGTCTCTGTAATTCCAGCAGCCATGCATGTTAGAAACCCATTTGGCATAAAACAGCCATAAATTTGTCTAGCTTTAAAACTACTTTTGAAAGTCACAGGGAGGATTTAGAAACTAAATGATTCTTCAGGACACAAGGACAAATAGAAAATAAGTGAATCAGGGTTTGCAGTTCTTCGGTGCTACACACAGGACAAATTATCTTGGCGAACATATAGTGACACTTTACTACTCTAAATATTCAGCTCTCCTTAGTGTTAAAGGGATATTATGATAAATTACAGTGGATATCTAAGACTTTCTATATGTGAGAAGTATATCATTACTCACATTCAGATAATTCAGATGAAAATGGCTGAACTTGTTTAATTCATTTGGCATGAAAAAAAACCCAACAGTTTTGCTGCAATGTAATCCAGTAAGCGTCTTTCTACACGTTTCAACTCACTTGCCTGTCTAATCTAAGTCAATTAAATAAAGTCTCCAGAATTCAACAAGGAATATATCTGAAACTAACTTGTCATGTAGGTGAGGTCAGTGTCCACTGAAACAGGATTAAGGTCTTAAAGGAAAAAAAACTGAATTAGCAGAATTAGCATCAGAATGTACCATAAGAGGATTTTAAAATTAATGGATATCACGGGCTACTTCAGAAAATCAAATTTAAAAGAAAACAAAAACTCTCATGTGTCTTGGATTAATATGAAAATAAGTGTGTTTTTTTTAATTTGGTTTTTTTTTGTTTGTTTTGTTATATTTTGATAATCTACTGAAGAACTCCAGGATTATGTCTAGAAAAATTGACCTAAATAATTTATTCTGGAATGGTCTCAAGTGTCATGCCAGATCAAGTCCATTAAGCAGTGGAATGTCACCATCTCCAACTGTATTCTGCTTTACTGGTGCAAAAACATATTTTGAAGAGGTAGCTGAATATCAAATAGGCTTTTTTTCTCTTTGATGAGATCTCAAGTAAGAGCTATATATAAAATCAACTGGGTGTGGGTGATTTTTTCATAAGCTGTTTCACTCAGATAAGTTTCATTTCTACGGTGAAGGCAGAAGGGAATCAGTAAGTAGTATATTCTGGCTTTCTCTAGTATATAATTTCTTTTTTGCTGCTTTAACATGAATATTATAGAGTAGCAGACGGCAAACCCACAGAAGTCCTATATTCCTTTGAAGTTCTTAAAATAGGAGTTAATTAGCAGGTCAAACTCCAGACAGTTTTCAAATAGATCCCGGCTCCAACGTAATCCCAAATGCTGGACTTGCTTGTTTCATTCTTCTGTGGAGCTCTGGGATTCCAGCCAGCAGGAAAAATATCCCTCTCGTGATTACCAGCCATGATTTCATTGCCATTGCAGGACTACGGTCAGTTTTATCTGAGAAGAATTTCTAATGTAAAGCAGTCCAATATGCCATGACCATATTGCTACATTCAAACGTGAGATTTCTATCTCACGATGTTCTGACTAAGAGGTAGTTGTTTTTTAATCTCTATTGTTGATTTTTAAATTCAGTATATCACCATTTAGATCTTACTAACATCTATAATTATTATATATAATTATCTTAATTAAACTCTGATTTTGCATGTTTTGAATTCCTAACAAATTGCTTGACATTCGTTTTAAAAACAAAACAAAACAACCCCAAGCTTTAATTGAGTGGTCACCACCCTTAAAATGACATTTCTTTCTGAGTTTAAATAATAAATACTAAAAATATAAAAAAAATGTGTCTCAGTGTCAGACACATTCAAAAGTTGTTACTTTGTTATTGCATTTGACTTCCAATTTAGATTTGACATGTTTAGTGCTTGAATTATAATGTTTGGACTCAACAAAGATATAATTAGTAGCTCAACTTTAATGGAGAAAGATGGTCTCATGGTCTAAGTAAACAGCAGTGGGAAAAATCTTCAAGGAGTTCACTTCACACATGAGGACCTGCTTCTGCACTAAAACGTTGGTTCTTGTTCTGTAAGAAACCACAGAAGAAGAACTGATAGGAGGAATGGTGTATTAGCTCAGAGCTCTTCGAAGTGTACTATGATCATGTGAGCATAAGAAGTTTTCATTGGGTATGGCTGCAAGTGCAAATTCTTCTTTGCTCCCATTTTAAATATCCAGAAATGTTATAAGTTTGTCAGGTAGTTATGCATAATTAATATATCTGTAGATCTATACAATTAATTTTTTTGCTTTCATGCAATAACCCCATGGAAATTTTCAATAGCGAAACACTTTTTATTCCCTTCAAAAACTTTTCTATGACCAAGGACAATTTTTGATCATCACTGCACTCTGATTTGGAACTCTAGAAGCTGTTACCAGAAATCTATGAACTGATGAAGTCTGAAACCTATTGTGCAAAGCCTCAAAGCTTTGGCATGTATTTGCCAGAACTGAGAAGGGGGATCCATCTAGAAACCTTGACAAGTACTGATTGCTTGTCTTGCTTTTATTTTTTTTAACGGCAGTGAAATTTCAAATAATGGCAACATTACCCTATGTTTAAAGGTATAGAGGAAGTTTCAGTTCTCACCTGTAAAATTTTGGGGATTGATCTGATTTGGGGATTGTTAATGTCAGTAAAAAAAGAAAAAAAGAATTCTGGACTCAGAAATACACTAAGACAAATGAGTAAGAAATAAAACCAATATTAGTTAAAATGTGTATCCAATTACTCCAGAAAAACAAAATGAACACCTGATAATCTCTTTAATTCAAATAAAAACAGACTATCTAAAAGCTATAAAATTCTTTATTTTCTCCTCCCTAATAATGAATCATCTTCAAGCATGTCATAGAATCATAATCATAGGGTGGTTTTACTTGGAAGTGACCTTAATATCATGTAGTTCCAACTTCCTTGCCATAGACAAGGACAGCTTCCACTAGACCAGGTTGCTCAGAACTCCATCCAGCCTGGCCTTGAACACTTCTAGAGATGGGTTATCCACTACTTCTCTGAGCAGCCTGTTCCAGTGCCTCACCATCCTCACAGTAAAGAAGTTTTTCCTTATATCTAGTCTAAACCTATTCTCTGTCAGTGTGAAGCCATTCCCTCTTGTCCTGTCACTACATGATCTTATAAAAAGTCCCTATCTGTCTTTCTCTTTTCAGGTACTGAAATAAGTGACCATAAGCCTTCTCTTTTCCTGGCTGAACAAACCCAGTTCTCTCAACCTTTCCTCATAGAAGAGTTGCTCCATCCATCTAGTCTTGGTGGCCCTCCTCTGGACTCACTCCAATAGGTTGATGTCCTTCCATCTTGACACCTACTACAGGGTATTTAGAACAAATGGTGCGATGACAGAGTTAATGCCCCTTAACATGAAATTCAATTGCAACAGACAGGGAGTGAAATTTGCACTGAAACTGTGTTGAGACCATTGTATTCTTGGGCAGAATGCAATTTCAGCATGTCAACAATTTGTTATGTCATTGAAAAAAATTACAGTTTAAGACTTTCATTGTACTGATCAGGTCTTCAGCTAAAATGGTAAGTCATTCCACAGAATACTGGTTTTTCATGGTACATATAATTGTGATGCATCAATGTTATACCTCTCTATGTGTATGACTACTCTATCAGCATGACCAGACTTGGTTTGGGCTTTTTTGACATAATTTACAGAATTTTTGTTAATTTATGAAGATGTATGTGATGAAGATTTCTGAAATTTTCCATTATCTTGGTTATCTTTTAACTATAAATAAATAGAAATTAATTCTATCAGCTGACATATCATGGTGCAGAGGGAAACTGTTTAGAGTCATAGGATCTGGAATGTATGTTAAAATTCACCATTCTGTTTTCTTAGATGAGAACTGCAAAGCCTGGATCATTCTCTTAAGACAACTCCCTTCGCCGGAAGAGCTGCCTGTTTTGAAACCACGGTGGGCTACCAGGTCCCTTCTCTATTCTCTTTTCTTGACAGGTGCTATTCCTGTGCTAAACATTAAGATTTAGAAGCAGATACTAGGGTGCAGTGCTCTCACAGACATGACAGCATAACATTATCAAGATGTGAGATAATTATGAGACCATCCTCTTTGTAATTACTCTGATATTCAGTCAATTTTACTATTTACCTAGGCAGGAGAGTACCAATGAGTATTATCTTAAGCATGAATGACTGTAGTGAACCTAGGGGTGCTGAAAGGTGCTGGTATTTCATAACATTTGCAGATGTTCCCATTATGTTTTATAGTCTGGATATGTGAGGTTACTTTACCATTAAGATTCAGTAACTGTCATGAATAACCCCATGGAAGTCACCAGCAAAATTTTGAAGAGGACTTTCAACAACAGAAGTGTTAGATTTCTTCTTTGGGCGTGTAGCTGCAGAAAGGAGAAATGCAGTGTGTCCAGTTTCAAATGAGATAAAAATCAGAGGTTATTTTGCAAATGTCTTGTAAAGCCTTTTCCTTTGTGCCAGGTTTATCTATAACTCCACCAGCAGGAATCTATCATTGATCATGAAATCTGTAATTAAGTGGTGTCTTCTCAAGCTATTCTTTTGAAAGGAGGCAGAGTGTGAATGTACGTTATTTTTATTGCCACTCATTCATTCTCTATACTGAAAACTGTGTCTCAGAGACTTTCCAGGGAAAGGGAAAGGGTATTTTCAGACCACTCTCACTACAACTTCTATGTGTAGTGTAAAGGGAAAATACTGTACAGCTGTAGATGAAGGTCAGTACTAGAAAGCTCACAGTGGACTCTTTTGCAAAAATAAAGGAGCTCATGGGATGATGACAGAAAAACAGCAGCGAATGACTAAAAGAAAGGGAGATAAAAATAAAATAGTACATTAGGACCCTTCATTTTTAGGCTATATACAAAGATTTTTTGTTCCAAATTATTTCCTTACACTGCAAGATAGGCACTTTGAGTTATATCTTTAATATATAGAGCTCTAAGAACCAGATTCCCTGAAGATTTATATATCCTTTGTCAGAATGGAAATCCTTACTGCTGCAAACCATCCAGATCCTAAGAAACCACTTTTTTTTCCTCTTTTATTTCTTTTGCAAGTTTACTGGCCTTGTCAGGGGAGGAAGGAATGTATTAACAAAAGAAGGGAGTAGGTGTGGAGCAGAGTTCAAATCCAATAGTTATCAGCACAGTGGCCACTAAAGAAATTTTTTCCTATAAATATACTAACTTAACCCCTTTGAAATCACATTGCAAGACTGAGAACAAGCCAGATATGCTAAATCACAGTAGGGATGGGTGACTTTATACAGCTGTCGCAATTTTTGTTACAAGAAGCTTAAGCTTCCATTACAACAGTTAAAAAATTGGCTGTAAAATTAGAAAATTTGTCATTTATTCATTTTATCATCTATTATTCATATTTAATGGGAGACACTTGACTTTAACACTTTAAAAGAATTACCATTTCTGAATGACATTTTCTCAGATCTTTGCTTAATTTAACTGTATTTTTGCCCTCAAATTCACCACAGATTCCAAACTAAATTAGAGATCTAATGTAGAAGAATGTTTTTACTTGATTATCTATAGGTTGAGAGCAATGTTCTAACAAAATTTGTGTTCCCCAAAAGAACAGTAACATGATATTTTTTGAAAAACAGTACTTTTGTTGTTCCAAAACATGCCTAAAAGTTGAATGATCAGATCATTGTGGTGTTTCTCTGTCTATCCCATGCTTAGTAAAGGGTTGTCTGATTACCCACTGAAATAGCAATACATCTGGATTTTTTAAAGGAAGTTTATGCCTTGCAAATTGACTCAGGAAATGAAAGGCCATAAATATTTTGCCTATGGTAGAAAGAGAGTAGAGGTAGGTGAAGACAGAGGTTTTAGCTGTTGATTGGGTGTTGCACAATCTTAAAATGTGGCATGATGGAGTGGAGCGGGATGACAGTGAGAAAGTTATGCCTGTAGTCTGATATCCAAGGACCTCTGCTCCTTAATCTGGTTTCTCTACACCCTGCTGAACCTCATGTAGGAAAAAACACCACAGATTTTCTCTGGCTTTTCTTCTAATTTAAATAGATTGGTGTATAATTTCAACATGTGTCATTTTTCTTCCTTGCATGGCTTCCACTTTCTCTAGTCCTAATCTTACTTTGTTACTGGATCTAGCCATATGTAAACTGTGTGTATAACCATACAAGTCTGTGAACTAGATAGAGAAAAAAATTGTCTTTCTTTCCTTGCTCTCTTCCTTTCCCTTCTCTATGACCTTATTCAACCAAATGAGTTGCTCCTTGACCTCTTTCTTACCTCTCCTGTCCTTTCATGAAGGAGGATGTGTGCAATTACAGGTTTTGGCTTTGCAGTTCCTGAATTAGAGGGAAGATAATGGTACTGCCATGCCCAACTAGATACAGGGCATAACAAATTGGACCTGCATGGATAATGATGGAGCCTGAATACGAACCAAGACTTATCTGTGATTTCACATCATTATAACAAGTGCTTGCTGACTTTATTTGTTGCTTTCTGTCATTAAACCCTTGTATAGATTTGGGTCCAGTATTTACTAATAACTTCATATAATTCTCTGGACAGAATCTTGTGCTGTTTTCGAAAATGATAGAGACTGTGGCCGAGATGTGTTGATGGTGTTCTGGCTGCTTTTCAAGAAATCACAGATGCTCTGAACACCTTTCGAGAATTTTTAAGTAATCAAATGCCTTCCCATTAAAATTTACAGAGCGAATGGAGAAATAAAACTTAATATCTTTTTCTAAACAGATATGTCTGTATACTAAAAACCCCAATCAAACACTAAACAAACAGAAAAAGCATCCTAAACCTCCAAACTGTAATATCCATTTTCTGAAAAAAGTTCTTAACCAAAGCAGATCTCTTTTAAGTCTTTTTTCCATCTAGTATATAAAATAAGGAGACATCTTCTGTTTATTTCTGGTTTAGGTTGTAGTTGTTTTGTGTTTGGTTGGTTGATTTTTTTAATGTGTATTTCATATCCAACAAGTGAAGAAACATCAACCGTTGCTTTGTGAATATGAAGTGAATATGGTATTTTTAATTTAAAAAAGAATCTACTAGCTATAAAAAAAAAAAAAAAAAGATAAAGGGCTGAAATCAATCTTATTTACCAAAGCTTTAAGGAACAAAAGAAACCATCTATCTTTTCTTTAACTGCTTGTCTGGTAATCTCCAAGTAAGAGTCTGTCTTTCACTTTAGATGGAAATTAAGTTGCAATTAGAAAAGTGTTTCAATCATTTACTGCTGTCTTTAAACTAAGCATGGGAAATTGACCCCAAACTGACTGTAAAGCCAAACTGAACTTGAACCAATTATTCCATGCTTTTTCGTAAGTTAAGAAGACATACTGAATTAAAGGGAGAAAAAAAGCAATTCTTGCTGTAGTTCTTAAAAATTCAGAATGTTCTAAAAATCTTCCTTGAAATTGCAGCTTTTGTGAGGTTTACAACTAGAACCACAGGAAATATTATTTAAAAAATACTGACATGCCTCATTCACCTAACTCTGTGGATCATGCCTATCTGGACAGATTTAGTCTTTAACATCAAATCAGGGTCTAGAGGTCCATGAGCCTTACTGACTGGATTCCAGCTCTGTCACAGCCCTGTTCTCTTCGACTATGCCAGGGCTATGTCTGACCTGGAACTGTCTTTGCTCTGTCCTCATACCTGCCCACATAGCTACAGCAGGCATTTTGGTATCAGGTGCCAGTCAGTGCTTTCTGCCTGTTTGCACACTTTCTTTCCCAGCAGTTCCCTAAAGGACTCGTGCTGTCAGTCTCTTCCTTGAGAGACGAATAACTTAGAGATAAATCTATCTGCACTGCAGCTCCTGATCTGTGTCTGACCAAAGGGGAGCAGAACAGAGAGAATTTGCCTCTTCGTGGAGTGAGAAAGCATGGGGATGCGCCAGGGATAAGTCACCTCATGAAATTTCCCAAGAAATTCATAGTTTGAGGCAGCAATTCCTGTCAGCAGGGTGCATGGCCAGCACCTGTGCAGGACGAACAGCCACACCACTGTATTTGAGCAGCATTTTTTCAGCCCTAGAAGCTGAAAACAAGCTACAACTCCTTCACTTGATGTTAGCTCCAGGAAGAGTCTACACCAGAGCAGGGAAACAGCCTCATAGCTTAGGTTATTTATTGGCTTATCTGCAGTCCTGGTGAGCGGAGATATTTCACATGGCAATAATTTCATGTCTTGTTTAACAAAGTGAATACAGGTCTTGCTTAACCTTGTTGATAGTGACTTTCTTCCTCTTTAAGAGCTCCCTGACTTCTTCCAAAGTTAGATCAGTAACTTCATAAGTTCCATTTCCATGGCTTATGGCAAACAGGCTTTTAGTCCTTTCAATAACAAACCCACGCTTTTGTGAGTTTGAGGATCATTATTATTTTAAACAATTTTTTAATTTATTTATTTTCTTTTGCTTTCACTATGATCTTACCTCAGGACTAATGACTGAAGTATAGGTACAAAGCTGTTGCTCTTTAAGAAACGATGGTTGCTGGCTTTCAGAATTATAGCCAGGCTTGGAAACGTGAATATGGAATGATGCAGCAGAAGAGAGAACCTGCAGCTGCTTGAGCAATAATGCCGTAGGTTGTAGCAAAGTCTTTTGGCTACCATCTCCATCAACTGTAGCTGAGCACAGAAGAAACCCAACTCCTCATGGATATGTGTAAGGAAAACCCAGTTGAACACTTTAACTCAAGTAATATTTCCTTCTTTCTTTTATCCTAGTTTCTTATTTATTTTCTGGCAAGCATCAGCACTCCTGGGAAAACTTTCCTTGTATGTAATAAAAAATAAGATTACTTTTGTGTAGCTTTTGATTGCCAATGTTTTTCCAGCTTTCAAAGAGCCCTACTTCCACACTGTTTGCAGAGGACTATGTTATCATTATGCAATTTAGTTTAACTTCATGATTTGTAGTAAACATGGTTAGTGCTTTCTTTGTTAAAGGAAGTAGAATAAGTGCATGTCTTTAAGCTATAACATTTCTCAGTTGCCAGTAAAACGTATGCAGAATGAAAGCCACAAGAAAGATGTGGAATCAGTTACTCGGTCATATGAAGAAATATATGGATGGGGTTTTTTTTCTCCTGAAAGATTTCTATAAAAATATGATGCACAACCCTAGAATAGTTTATCCTACTAAACTCATAATTCATGAAAAAATTAACTTAAATTCACATCCATTAGGAAAAATCCACTTAGTTCTATAGCAGAGTTTTATATACAACAAAAGTGACAATAAATGCAACTGGTTTCATAAATCCATGATTTAGTGAAAAGAACAGAACGTCTGTTTCCTGTGATAAACTATAGCCATATCAGTGGCTCATTATTGACCAGTCACATAACTGACAATAAGTGCTACATTTTATCACGTGGTTATAGGATCCACAGAAAGATCCTAATATGAAATAATTCAATACTCTGCAGCAAGACCATGATTAATTTACATCAGCTCTTTCAGCCAAATGAGAGTCTTTTTGTTTAACTGAGGATACTTCTTAAAAACAGAAAAAGATATAACTAGGTATAATTCATTAGCCTCATAAATATGCATAACAGTGCAGAGGCACAGATCCGTGCGCACTAGTCTTACTTCTGCTGCTAAAATCTTTGCAATAGTTAAACTTCAAGGAGGCAGTAAGACGTTGTAAGACATAATCAATTGTTCTGAGATAAGAGGAGGTCTGAGAATATATTTGTTCTAAAATTTTCCAAATTCATCGATTTTGAAAATGCTATTGAGAACACAGCATTTTTTATGTTGCCTTCTCAGAATTTCAACAAGTGGTGCAAAATGGCTTGGACTGGCTCTAAACCAAGACCGTATTCTAGCCATAAATAATAGATATTAACGCATATTTAGTCTACTGATCTGTGACACGGAAGCCATTTTTTTTCCCAATGCTGCTTTTCTTAATTCAGAAGAAAGCTTAACCTTAGATGTCTCAGGCTATAAATCCAGATATAATAAAGAAGCTAAATCCCAGTTTTCAGTTCTTTCTTATGGCAAGAGACTTCACAGCTTAATTGATTGAAATTCAACATTTCAATTGTTTTCTCATGAGGAATGCATCTATTGTTTTTATAAATTCCAATCTAGAGTACAGTCAACTCACTTGTTGAATACAATCTTCAAAATACTTTTCTGTGCTCCAGAAAAGTTTACTGAAAATACAGAGTTAACCGCAAGTGACTCAGGAGATTAATGACAATCTGCCTTTACTGGTTGTCCACTTCAAACCTCACAAAAGCCCCTGGCGCTTTAGCATGTTAATATTTGCCAAATAGAAAGAGGCAACAGCCCTTTAAGGCAACTATACAGCTGCTAATTAGAAATAGATATTTTATATCTTTCTACAGCTGACTCAGCAGTCTAATTTTGCTAGTACTGTGAAACGGTTATGGGCTTTATATCTGTTATGAAAAAGTTGTACTGTTTTAGCATTTTAAGAAAATTATTTAGAATAGTTGGTCCCCTTAAGTGTGCTGAAGGAATGGACCTAATTTTCAGAATGTCATTTGTAAGAAATGTTGAAATTCTGCAAAGCTCTGCATGAGCAGAAGACGTGTTTCAAAACGCTGTACCTATTAGTCATCCAACTACTAGTAAAAATATTACCAGATTAAAATGACATTAAGAATTCAAAACTGGCTAGCAATACTAAAATCAAAAACAATGAATCACATATCTATCAATTCCTCAGTAATGCTGTTATGATTAATAACAACAATGCATAAACTGCTTCAGAGAGAAGCCTTTCTAACAAGCTTCTCTTAGTAGATATTAAGAGTCCACTAAGGAGTTTTTTGTGTTCTAGTTCTAAGGGATCTATCAATTGCAGCTGGTCTCTTCTACAGTCTACAAAACATGCAATGACCTTTACCCTGGATGGAAGAATCAACCAAACAATGAACAACTAGATATGCTGATTTTAATACTGTAAGACCAGTCTGAAACCTCCTAAAATGACCAGAGTTTTATTATGCAGTCTTGCAGCCTGATGGTATTCAGTCAGTATCAATAATAATGCATTATAAACTGTGCTGTTTTAAAGTCAGCTAGGATTTCTACTTGCAGAAAAATGTATGGCATTTTTAAGGAAATTAAGAACATAAAAAAATTGTCAAAAGGTATCCAAAAAACCTTTTTAAACTACATGGAATTTATCGTAATGACTACTCTTTTTCCACAAAGAAAATATATTTTTTTCTGAGATATATAAATTATTCCCCTGTCAAGTTTTTAAATCTATATGGAATGGAATAAATCCTAAAAAAAAATTATGACTGATTAGTAATATTCAGATCTTCTCTCCTTACTTTTTAAAATTACAGAAGCTCACAATGCCTTTTATTCTCCTGTTTCTTAACTGCATTTTGGCAAAATAAAACTCCCTTTTCTCATACACTCCTGTTTTATAGAAGCAAATACAAAGTATATAATTTTGTTTCCCCAAAATTAACAAATTTGCCATGGGATTTTATTTAGACAGTTTAACACTCTGACATAAATAAACAAACATATAAATACACAAGAAAAAAAGCAAGAAAATTGTTATTTTTGTCATCTCACACCATGGACGAAGAATGGAGCTTGTTTTTTATAGCACTAACTTCTTTCTGGTGCTCATTATATATAAGGCACTTTTTTTTTTTTTTTTCCCCCCAGTTTTTCCTCACTATTCCAAGCTTAGCTCAAACATCACCACCCGCTGTGGATAAATTTATAAAGTGCCCAGATTGAACAGCGGAGTGGGTGGACTAATACAACTGAAAATCATTGCCTGAACTGACCCTGGCATTTTACTTTACTTCATGATGAAATTCAGAATGAAGACCTTAAAAGCCAAGCAAGTTGTGAGAAGAAAACAAAGTCTGGAGGAAGGTGTCCACAGTGTTAAAAGACTAGTCACTAGAATATATCTATGAAGTCTGGATCACATTCCAGGGTCTGATCAACTTTTATGTAGGCATGATGTACTTCTGAATTCATGGTTTTACTTGTTTGAACCCAGAACTGCTTCTTGCAAGGTACAGGGCTAGTGTTCATGTAGGATGATTTGCTGACATATGTGTATGTATACACGTAGGGACACTAACTAGGTATAAACTTCAAAGGATAAATCCATTGTATTAAAAGTAATTTCATTTTAAAACCCTCAACTATTATAGTGGAAAATAAAAAGTCTCAATTAAAAACCCACAGAAATACTGGACATATGGAATCCCATTTCCAGTTGACTGTTCTAATCGCTATAGTACACATTTGGATTCCTTCTGCATTTTCTCTCTGCATATTGAATTTTGAATCATATTCAGTAGGAAAAGAACATGACTGAGGGAGTTGGAGAGCCACCAACAGCCTGAGTTAGGCAATACACTGGTTTTTGAAACATTTGTCAAAGAACAGGGTACCTAATTCCTCTCTCAGACTGTGACTAGAATTGGGTCTTGAAATGCTCTGACCATGAGGTTATAGGTAAAGGGGATTTCTTTTTACTTAAGAGAAATGATTAGTGGCAGGCTTGCTTATCAGGAGGAAGGCCTCAACTGCTTCGTCTCAGAGATCACATACCCTAGGGATAAGGGTATATGACTCTAGTCCATGCACTTACGGAACTAAGGGGTGGTTATTTAAACTCCTGCTTGCCCTGGGTCCAGGCTGGTTTCTTCTCATCTGTCCAGTTGTATTGAGCATCCAGATTACACCTCTCTGTTTCATGTAAAAATCTATCTGTGCAGCCAGGTTCAGACTATCACTTCAAGACCTAGCACTTGATGACTGAGTAATGCAAAGACTATATAGTCTTGACTGAATCCATCTCTGATGACCTCTGTTGTAAGAAAGTCCCTGAACATAAGTAGCAAAACAAGTCTTTTGACAATTAACTGTCCATTTCTGTAACTGCACTCAGAATAAGAGCTCCATGACTTCAGGAATAGCCTAAACAGCCCACAGGAGTCCTCACAATTATTATTGCTATTATTGCTTCCCATCTGTGTTCATCAACACACCTTATAAAAATCAACCCAACCTTCTGTCAGCATTTTACTGCAAGTGTACTGGTTATTATGGAATATTTTAATATCTTACTGCAGCCAGCCTGCCTTCCTCAAAGCTTTCATCTGAGTTTCTTGGACTTGTTTCAGCATTTGACACTGTTATCCCCTCATCAGCGTAAGATGTGGTCATATTTCACACAAATCCAGCACAATTTGTGAATGTCAGAGCAAGACTGGACTCTAGTTTTTGGATTCTGATTACAGAGCACCCCACAGAGAGTTCATACTTTCTGATATATAAAGCCCTCATATGAGCTCTTCTGCCTTTTCCAATTTCAGTGTTTTCTGTGTCCTTCCATGTAATATAGCATGATCTTCTATATATGTAATTAGTTAATCAAGGAACAATGTAGACAGTATTTCTGTAAAAAATTCTACAGATCCAGACTGAGGCAATCTGATAAAACAGCTAGCATTAGTCGATTCAGCATCATTGGTTCCTTGTAGCTTTATATAATGTACAAATGGGGCTGACTTAAAAAATTTGAGTTACATTGGATTTTAAGTCTTTAGATTTATAAAGAATGAATTCCACGCTTTTCTTTAGATTATGCTGTCAATAGCTAACATTGAGAAATATAACCTCCAAGATTCAGTTTTAAAAGGAAATGTCTTTGGCACTTACAATTATTTGTTTTTATAATTTTAAGCCATATTTGCTTCATTTATTGTTCTTAGTGTACTAAAACCATGTTCTTACGAATTTCTGTAGGAAAATATAATTTATGATTAGTCATGGACAGGTAGTAGTTAAGCAGTAAAGGAAATAAACCAATCATGACCACAGTGGAACTTCCGTACCTTATAAAGTTTGTTTCTGTGTAAATCCAGAGAGGTATTGGAACCAAATTCTATCTGTACACATGCAAATGGGTTGGAAGTTTGATTGAAGTTTCTAGTTGGTTAATGGACATTTAGACAATAAATTCCATTCTGGTCACATGCATATCCTGAATAGACACTACTTAATTCCCTTGAAGGTTTTTAGGTACCGAAGAAACAGTGTTTTGGGGACTTTCTTGGGTCTATTGATTTTCAGTTAAGTTTTGTGACAGAGATATCTCAAAAAATACCATATTTGCATACATAAAATATATTTATAATATAAATGATAAATACATTGAAATCATTATTTCATTAATTTGTAAAAGAAATCATATTTCTTCTTCCTCCCCCCCCCTTTTACCATTATGTACAGCAGTGTTATGTGGTGCTTAATTTGTTACTTCATGGCTGGAGATATTTTCTCTGATTTTCTTTTACAATACTTAGAAAGCAGGAGATGTAACAAACATGTCTTGAATCAAATGACAGAAGAGATTTAGGAAAACAAAATAAGAATTTGTTAACTGTCTAAGTGGTCAGGAGAAAAAACAATTGTGCATGTTAATCTCTAAAGTCTTCTAAAATGCATCTGGCATAATATTACACTGTGGGTTTTAATGCAGGGCACAGGTAACCAATAGAAAAATCATCAACCACAAATGGTTGTATGTAGATTAGGTGGCAAATTTCCTTAAACACTGCAAACTGCCAAAGGAACCTCAGGCAAGGCAATCAATTGCATTCCCAGATCTGGATGCCATCAAGACCCACCTCCAAGTCTGAGTCATTTCATCTTGAATATTCTGTAAAACTCTTCAGAAACCTTTCAGATGATTCCTAATCCCTGATGAAATATGAGTTACTTTCATGTCTGATCTGCATTTCAGCAGATGCCACGTAGGCATTTATATATTTTTCTCTACCTTGAACCTTTCTTCCTCATTTTTTTGAAGCTGGGGAAAAAAAGAGTACAGATCTTTTTGTGTGCAATTTTGCATTTTTTTTTATTTATTTTTTTTTCCCCTTGAATTCCTTCTGTCTCTCCTGATACCCAAATTTATCCAAGTGGGTAATCATTACTTTTATGTATGCCTTTAAATAATTTCTGATTTTTCTTCTAGAAAACTGCAATATTTTTCTGACAAGTTTTCCCTTAATCTATAAAAGAACCCATTATGTCAAGAATCCAAGACAATCATCAGTATATTTCCTATGGAAAATTCATGTGGATTGTATTTCTTAATCCCATAGGATATGGATTCTGCTATTATCAATAGCTTTATGGTAGGCTTAAAACAGAGAAAGAAACAGCTAATAATGCCTGCATTGAGCATTCAGCTTAATTTTCATGTTCATGTCAGGTCATAATAGGAGATGAGAAAGTGGATGTATTTTTCAGATAAAATGAATATTGTTAAAAAAATTGGATATAAACTAAATTTTCAGTTTGTTGACCATAGTAGTAAATTAAGAAATAAAAACATGATGAAAACTTAATAGCATAGATTTTTGTGAGGGGAAAATAGGGAAGTAAAGGAGGTTTTATGTTGCCATAAATGCTCTCCACATAAAATATGTAAAAAAAGTACATTTAAAATGTTACCAGGGATGAAAAAGCAAGACTCAGAATTAGGATATGCTACAGTGAAAGTTACCTGTAGAGTCTGTCTCTGGTATTCATGAACTGTGACCAAATTATTAACTGTCTGATCATATATTTCTTTTTTGATATTGTCTTTTTACTTTTCAACTCATATGAAGAAAAGTGTGTTATTACTTGTTGCATTGTGTCATTCCCCATATATTTTAAAACCTGTACTGAAGAGATGATTATTAATTTCCTTCTTGTATTCTGATAGAATGTGGTCTCCTCTAGCATTTGACATTTCTTCATTTTCACAATGGTTCTCAGAAGTAAAGGAGAAGCATCATCTTAATTTTTAAGATGGGGCTTTAAAAAAGCTAAGGGCAGAAATAGCTGAGTTATTGCATGAGAATACAAGAGCACAAATGGGTTCATCTCATAGGTAAAGACACAAAACTTTAAGTTTTTAAAGATAAGTATATTGAAATGCTCACTATAGTCACTGGAGATTTGTTTAATAGAGTTGGTGGAATGCAGAAAGCTATTTACCTCACTTTACAGTAGATAGTCAGAATTCATTTTAATTGTTTAACCATGCAGATTGGAGGCCACTTAAAGTCCCTTATCCCAACAGCTCTCTAGCAGTTTCTTCAAATATCCTGGAGGACTTGAGTCATAGGTGTTCATCCTGAGAGACTTGGGTAGAACAAAGAATTTCACATGTCAATCAATGCCTGTATGTCAGCAAGCTGAGCAAGCTAGGTCATGTCTAGCATTGGTCAGCTGGATCATTCTCTAAACTATGCTGCTGATTAAGTAGTCTAATGTTGTAAGGAAAGCCTTAACACCTAGTTCATGCAGTTGACTAATAGCAGCTATGTTATTTAATGAGATGCTGAGTCCCGCATTGCAGGTTGTCTAAAAACCATGTTAAGTGATTATGTTTATAGTGAATGTACTGTAAATGAATTGTTAGACAGACTTTCATCAAAAATTGTGAGCTGATGTATTTCAGGCCCTCAGACTGAAGTCACTGACTTGATTCTATGCACCAAACTGGTCAAGTTACTTAGTGGTGTGTAGCATTTATGTGAAAACACGGCATCCCTCACTGCAGTTGTGCTTGTGAGCATATGCATCTCAGGCCCCAAACCTTGTCCTGGATACACTCAAAAAGAGTAACATCTAGTACCCTACCCCAGCCTTTATTCCAAAGTCAAGGTTCATCGCCAGGTTTTCCTTGTCCTGAGCACTAAATAAGCAAAAAAATTTCTGTGGAAAACATTGAATGTGAACAAGTAACCAAAGACTGAGCCATGCCTAGATTAGTTTGAAGTGAGGTATTACCTCATGGAGTAGCTTTCCATGTCTTCCCATACAGCAGCTATTAGAAGTTTGTCAGAGAAGCAACGTAACACTTTTCTAGATTATAGTTTTTATTTCGCCTTATTTTTGGTATCCTGGAAGTCAAAGCCCAGCCATCAACATAAATGGAATCAATCTGCAGAATACAATGAAACAGAAAGTGTTCGCCCATTTTTAAGTCATATGCCTATAACAATTGTACTAAGAATAATTTTATTCTTTGGAGAGTAGGAGTGAAGAAAAAATGTAAAGAGTTATTTTGAACAAGATAGTTTATAATTTGAGGAAGGATTCTGCTACCTATAACGGAAGACCTGAATATTATTTTATGATCTAAGTATTATGTAAAAGATGGCTGTTTTGCTGAGTGCAATGGTCATCAAAACTATACCCTGTAGCACAGCATTATAGATGCTATTAAACCAAAAGACAAAACTTTTGCTGAGACTGTGGAAATTCTGCAAAATTATCTATCACCAAAGCCAGTTACGATTGCAAAGCATTTCTGCTTTTACAGATAGAATCAAGAAAATGAAACATTTGCTGAATATGTGACTGGATTAAAGTAATTAAATGAGCATTGTCAGTTTGTAGGGAGTTTATTAGTAGTTGTTATGCAAAATAATTGAATCCAAAAGCAGTCTTTTATAGAAGCAAAGTTGATCCCAAAATATGTAGCAGATACTGCAATTTCAAAGGTGCCAGAGTTGCAATACTGCATGAAACTTATACATCAAATAAATTAGACAGTGTCAGAAAGCAGAGCGCAGAGAACTGAAAGGTTAGGCGCTTCCAACGACAAAAACAATCTCCTGATAGTAATCATTGATTGTTCAAGGACAGATTCTGAAGGAACTGCAAGTAACTGATACATTCAGAAACTGTCTGGGTCAGTGCAAAAAAAAAACTACCATCTCATAAGGGTAATTATAAATAGTACCTGGTGCATCATCATGCAAATAACCAATACAAGGCTGCATAGGACACAGCAGCTTCTCCAACCTTGTTACTTTATAAAATAAAGAGAGATATTAATAGTGCTTAGAATGCAGCCTGAGAAGGATTCTGCTTTTTCCACCCTTTAACAGCAAAATTGTAGGGATCTTAGCACTTCTAAGAATGTGTACCAAGGAAATTCTTAGTCTCCTGGGTGTTATTTTGCAGACGTAAGTGATAACTGTAAACAGTATATGCTAATGCTCTGGTTCATAATACAGTGGTCATACCTTCCTCAACCAAGAACGTCTGAAAGAAATTCAGCAGGATAGGCCAAGTGTAAAATATGCAGACTCCAAAAATAATTATGAGCTGTTGCCGAAAGCAAAAATTAACTGAACTTTTGAGCAGCTGGTGTCTTTCTGAGATGGTACCCAGAAGCTTAAAACATACGATTGAAAACTTTGTAATTGCCTCTTCAAACACAACTTTTTGTTGTGCCTGTCCAGTATGTTTGTTTGCAGAACAGCCAACTGTAGAGGGAAAATACCACCAATTTTCTAGTCCTATAGCCTTTTACCCAAGGTTAACTGAAGTAAAGGGAAATTGGAGTAGCAGTAATGAAAAAGAAAAGAAGTGTCAGGATAATTGAGAAATACATGGTGTGATTTGCTGGACTAGAAAATACTTGTCTTTTTAGTGATTAGTAAGCATTTCGAAAGAATCATACTGATTAAAGCTTTCTGGCAAGTGGATACTAGAAACAATAGGCAGTACCTTTCAGTTCTTTCAGCCTAATAAGCTAATTTTTAGAAGGGCGTAGCTGCTTGCCCTTTGACATAAAAAATGACTGTTGGTTTTCATGACATAGCTGTTGCTCATTGTTATTTGGACAGTATATACACGTGGAAGAGCTATTGCTGAACACCTTGAATGTGTGTTAAGATGGAGTAGAATTTAATGCAAATGGTGAAAATTCTCAATGCTTCAACAAAACAACTTTATTTGATGTCACACAGTAAACCATACATTCGATAAAGCTTAGGTACTCAGTTTTCAAAATGTTAAGTGAACCTATCACTTTGCCCCATGGAATAGTTTCATCAGGTTCACAGTCAAAACTTTGACTTTGCACATAGACATGTGGTCTCTATGAAATCTCTATATTATCTCTACAGATATTTTATTAATCTCCATAGTGTTCATGTAAATAAGCTTCGAGTAGAATCATCCGTAAAGGTGAGCTAGATTAAACTGAGACAATGAACACTGGATGAAAAGAAAGACAAAGATTCTGGTTTGTTATTCTTTTGTATTATTTTCTTCTCTGAATACAAATTAAGAGAAAGTAGTTAGCTACCTGACATATGTCATACTTCCTACTGATTCTTTTACTTCCTGATACACTAGAAAAGCAAAGTGTGTTGTAGTTATGTGGAATTAATTGTTTCTGCTCCAAAGGTTATATTCTGGGGACATTATCATAGGATTTTACAGGGAAAATGTCAATTTACCTTATTAATTGGTGATAACAACAACTCAGTGTGCCATCTATCTTTTCACCGATAGTCACACAGTACTTTAAAGATGTGTTTAAGTAAATTTGATTGAAACTCAATCTTTTTAACTGTGTTAAAAATCCACAAGTTAGCCTTGAACTAACTTTTTAAAGTGATGCCTCTAGGTTATTTTAGTTTGTCTACCAGCATTTGGAATATTGTTGTTCACATGGTTCTTTTAATTCCTACCATGAAAAGTTAACTAGTAATGACACTGAATGACTTAAGTCTATAGGAAATACTTTACTGCAGAATATTTTGAGCTATCCTCTGGTGCTTTCAACATCATCATCCCCACAACAATCGGAACTGCATCAACATTGTACCAGAGGTTTCATCTATGAGTGTTTACATTATTACAAAAGTAATAAGGTGGCAATGATATCACATTATTGAGAAATCAGTGCTGTTTCTCTTATTTTTGTCATCCTCTGTAACCAGTCTTATAGCTACATCTCAATACTCTTTCTCCAGAAGATGTCATTCAGAAGATGCAGAATATATTTTGCGTTCTGACTGATTCTATCAACAATTTTGAAATATTTTAGTCCCTGGATCTTTTTTTTTTCAACCACAGGGAGCATCTTACTTATATTACTTAAATGTTTCATAACTGTCCTTTGATATATTTCAGTAATGATTGCTATATAAATTTAAGTGTACAAGGCAGTTGTATGTAATAAACTGCTATGAAACTAGTTACTAATAGCAGAATGAGAATGACTTCCAGAGATACATCCTATGGGCATAATATCTCTAAAATCCCCAGATATTGGGGTTCATCTCAGACCATCTAAATCATTGGAAATAATTTATTCTCAAAGTCTTTGAATCAGCAGCTGTAGAGAATAACAATAATTTTAGATGTTTTATTAATGCTCTGAAAGAACATGTGTGAGGATAAACAGCGCACCAGGATTGTTTTGCTGTCTAGGAGGGAATGACCGCTGAAGGCACATCTGACATCTTGGGCCAGGATTGTGAAGGCAGGATTTCACAATGTCAGGGCAATACAGATGTTTGAATCTGTAGCCCTCTGTTCGGTGAGACAGACTTTATTATTGTGATGATATAACCTGATATTACTGATATGAGATATTAATATATCTCATAACAGTAAACGTTGTACAAACAGAGAGCGAATATAATTTCCTTCCCTTTTAGTACTTAAAATCTTAGAAAATTGAGTGGGAAAATTGGACATAGAGAAAAATAACATGCGCTATGAATGGCAACATCAGCTAAGCCTGAAGGTTGTTTCTTGCAAATCTAACAAGCTGGAAAGTGAGGCTAGCACCTCTTATCAATTAGTGATAGCAAGTGAACCTAACTCTGGTGAATATGGCAGTTTAAAATGCTGGATCATTCACAGTAATTTTGAAGCTTAAAAAAGCAGTCATTAGCACATATGTGCTTACACTGTAGTTATGTCTATTTCTGTGAAATATGTGAATTTTTTGTGAATTAAAAACAAGTAATTCTACATGCAGAGCTGATTGAATTCAAACTCATATTAATATTCCAAGAGATGGACACACAGCAATATAATGAAAAATAGGGTTATTTCACACAGAGCTAGTCATGAATAAAAAACCCTTCCAAGTACAATATGAGCAGGCATGCTGTTAGGATGCCAGTTGGCTTCATCATATGGAGATATTGCTGCCTTTAGTGTCTGTTTCTCCACAGACTGACACAATAAACTGAGGCTCCAAAAAGCTGAGGGCTTCTTAACTGCTCATTGACACAAAATAGTGGTCTCCAAGTACTCTTTCAGATATCATTATGCTCAATCATGTCAGTGATCCATGGATAATAAGAGCATCTCATGTAAATCACTGGGGGGTGTTCTGCTAGCTTGTTAGGTTCTCATATAAATTTAATAACAGATTTTTTTTTATTTCCCTTTTGAGAAATTAAAATGGCTTGAAATGCTTCGTATATTGCCACAAAAGCAAAATTATCTCCCTTGTTTCACAATGATGTGTTTTGGTTTTCCATTCCCTTTCCCACAGGTTCCCCTCATATTTCAAAAGGGAGAATGTTTCACCCCTATTTTACCATCCCCCAATATATTGCAGTTCAGCTCACAGGGTTCTTGTTCTTTTAATCAGTATTTTCAATCCCTCTTTCATGTACTCCTGGCTGACCTTGATGCCTAAAATCAGAGAGAGTAAAAACACTTCCAAACAAGAGTATTAGAGATAAAGGAAAAGTGCAGTTCATTAATGGAAGCTTCTAGAATTCCAAAGACACACACCAGGCACCCGTATTACTCCATATTTATAATATTCATCAATCCATCCACCTGTCAATATATACAACCAGAATTTGTCTCATCCCTGTGACCTCCCCTGGGCCTGCCCCCCCTGCCCCGAGCTTCTTCGGAATCCCTGGGCCTTCTCTTTTGCCTTGTTACCTGTGCTATCTCAAAAGAATGTTAAACATAGCTTCATAAACCATGGGAAAGGCCTTACAAGAAAGCTTATGAGCAAAACTATATAATCAGGCTAAAACCCCCAAAATATGAGAGAAAACCCCCCAGGCATCAACCTGATTAGAGGTTCTGGCACCACACAGAGAAAGGAGCAGGACTAAGTCTCTGTGAGTAGGAGGGGTTGATCCTGGCTTTGTTGCCCATTGTGCATCAGCTTTCAGTTTCGCCACTTGCATGACTTCTAACTGGGAGAGAGAAGTCTTTTGTGGCACTCAGCAGCGATAAGAACACCTTTCATTACACAGCCTTTCGCTGACAGATTTTGAGATATTCTTTTGGTTTTGTGTTGGTATGTTGGTGCAAGTTTAGAAATTGTGTCCAATACAAAAAACACTGTTATTTTTCTTCCATTAATACTGAGAATTCAAAATGAAGATATAAAGATCACATGGGAATAACTGACACATACATGAAAGAACACATCAAGACCTTCAGTTTGAGCAACTCCGTACACTAAAATTTCTATTGCATGTATAGAATGGCACCTGTTCCATTTCATGTCCGTTTAATCCAGTCCATTATATTGAAAGCTCTATGTCATCTCTAAGAATTTTATTTTATTGTCTTCAACTGACTTTGAAACATTTGATTTTGGATCAACTGCCTTTTTGAAAAAAACCTCCTCTGTCATCCCTCATAGAAAGTAAAGGCTTCACCTGTCCCTGACATGTTGGATTTGATACCTAACTGCCAGCTGTTTTGCCAACACTGCAGAAATTTGAATGTTTCAGAAAGCTTTAATGATTCTCTTTTCTGCAAATTACTGAATGATACTTTTTATGGAAGTTATAAAAATTACATGGAGTTTGAATGTAAGTGGATATTTTCATTCCTGAACAATTGATATTGCTATTTTTTTCTGGAAAACAATGATAATAAGAATCTAAGTTTTAAGAGATTTCATGATCAAGAAGATTGTTTTTATCGTTTTAACCTAATTTAATTAAAAATAATTGGCATTGGAGGTTTCTAAGACTATTTAAATAAAATGAACTTCTTTCTAAATTTCATTTCTAGGGAAAAGATTTCTGTTTCATTTGAAACATCAAACTATCAGTAATTACAGCCTCATTAGGAATTGTCATAATAATACCAGTTATGTCTGCATATGTGCTAAAAAAATGTCGAGACTTGATGACTCGCATGATCAGAACAATAGATGTACTCAGAGAGTTTGTGAGGTTTTATATTGCTGCTAGGAAAATTAATTTCCTTTATGTTAGTTTCTCTGTAGGTACTTAGATTCACCTAGGAAGAGCAATTCTGTTTTGACATCATTCCATTTTATAAATTATTGGGAAAGGGATAACCTTCTTAATTCTCTGAGAATCCTGTTGGGTGTGTAGCACAAAATCCCACTCTGAATGGAAGTGTTAACTGTCCATTTGCCTGATTGATGTTTATGAGTCTCTAAAAGGCACCATTAGAGGTGAATGCATTGTGAAGAAAATCATTCTATCCTAAATCATGTATATAATTTTGTAAGTTAGTGACCCTGAAGTTGTTTATCTCTCAGTGTGTTGTAGCCTAGAACAGAAATTAAATCTGCGTAAATTTTAGACAACTACAGTCAGATGAGATACATGCCATCTCAAATTATTTTGTTTTTAATTTACTTTTATCCAAGATATTTCAGGTGGCATCCAAACTTCTAGATTTGGGGTTTTCACCTCAAGATAAATGGTTTCTAAAGCATTGTGTCTCCTTGTATATCATTGGTTTTTGTTACTCTTTTTTTTTTTTTTTTATTTCCTCAGATCACCTGTTAATGGAGTTATAATAACTGAGAAAGTAAGAATCTTGTTCCCAAATTCCATAATATGATCTTATTAAATCCAAGGATTCAAGTATGTTTTCTACTTTTTGTTTGCCCCTTTTCTTACACTAAGGAGATGGGATGAGCAGTTTCCTAGGCAGGTTCTTCAGGAACAATAGAACACTGAAGAAACAGCATACATTTGTGTACATAGTAAAATCTAGTACATCACCTCACCCTTTTCTTCACTACCTTCTGTTGAAGACAGTCATAACTACTATTATACTCATGGTTCCAGCTAAATATTTTGGTCAACTGTTGATGGCACTCCATTGTTTTATTATTGCTTTTTAAACACAATTTGCCCACAGTGGGTTTTATTTGGTGATGTGTTTAATGCCCTACTTTTAGCGGTTTTTTCCTTCAAAAATAGAAAAATGCAATAGGTATTTTGAAAAATACATAGAATCATTCATTCTATGTAAATTCACATGAGTTCATAAAGTCTTTACTGAATAACCCTACTTGCTTTTATGTTTATGTATCATTCATTTGTTGTGCATTATTTTAATAAGCAGTCTTTCTGTATATAGGAGTACAGTGCAATAGTATTCTAAAAGCAAAATAGGCAGATAAAACTGACAGCACCTTGTTTTATTCCCCTCTGCTTGTGTTACAGCAGATCATTGTCTGGTCTATATCCATGATATTTCTCTGACTGGAGAGGAACTATGGAAATGCTAGATTAGGATCTGCCTCTATAGTTTCACAATCTGATTTCAACAAAGTAACCTCATGAATGTAAAAATAAGCAAGAGTAGATAATCTAATTGTTCTACATGATAGACATTTAGTTTATGTACAAAATTAAAAAGTTAATGGGAAAAATACTTGGTTCAATCACATGTAGTCAATTGCTGTCTGACATTCTATGCTTGTCAGAAAAAGGAGAGTAATCTGTGTTTTAATGAAAGATTAAATTGATTTTTAAGTCTTTAGCTTGTTCAAGACTTCCCTATTGTTCACAAAATCATAGTTAATCTTACAATAGAGCTGAATGAACTTTTAAAGGCTGACACAAATAACTTAGGCTGGCCTCATTATTTTTTTTTGGAGCCTTGTAAGGCAACTCGGAACAACTTCTTGTCAAAAGTGTAATTGCATGATGAAGAGGAGGTGAGAGTTTTAATGCTGCTTTCTTTCTGGATTAAGCGGTCACTAGTAAAACATTGGCCTTTTTCCCTTTTAAATTTAATAATGCCATTGCTTTAGTGGTCATCAATCCTTTAGAGACACTGACTCCAGACCAAAATCCTTAAGGAACAATCCCAGCAGTCCGATGTAAATCACAACAACAGTTGTCACTCTGTGTTCAAAAAGTGATCATACTGAAGGTGTGCTAATTCCAAGAGAGAGTTACATCTGGATTATTACAGCAGCGATAAATACCACAGATGCAAAATTTCTTATGTCCTATGCTTTCTCCTCCTTTTCATAAACTAAGACCTTTGAATTCAAGTTTTCTCTTGAAAGCATAATGAACAATGAGCTGTAAATGAGAAAATTAATTTTCAACTGACATGAAACACAGAATTACAGTTTCTTCTACAGAAAAAAAAAATTGGGAAAAATAATCTGCATATAGATATATTCTGATTTTAAGATCTACAGAATTACTGTCACAGAATCACTGTGGAAGGAAGGCATCTCTGGAGACCATCTAGTCCAACACCTTGCTAAGAGCACGGTAAATCGTTGCAGATTTTGGAGTGTTTTTGTTTTGTTGTGTTTTCACAGCTTTTTACTTCTGTACACCCAGGACCCCTGACAGTCTGAAATGTGCCAACCTTACAAGTAGTCTAGGTAACTAAAAGTCATTACCACAAGAATATCTCATTACAACAAAAGTCTTCTATTTTTTTTAATTTTTTTTTTTTTTTGCCTGCACACATTGGAAACTTAGAAAAATAGTAAAGTTTTTTATCTTTAAAGAGCAATATCTTGCATGTACTCAAGCATGTTAGCTGTAAATAGTATTTGATACTATCTAGATTTCTCTTTTGTAAGTATGCGAGGTGTCTATAAAAATGATTTTTGTTGTAGCTACAAAGAGGAAAGGTACACTATTAAATTTTGCTCAGCTCCATAGCTGTTCAGGAAAATAAACAAAACTTACCTGGAATAGAAACAACATACAGAATGAAATATTTAACTGTATTGAAGGATCTCTGTGCAGGAAGAAATCCCACAGACTCTGGGAAAGACAATTACTTGGCAAATCTCTTAAATCCAAAAAAGCACAAATGTGACAAAACATAATTCTTTCAAATCAGACAATCCATTAACCAGACAAAATCCCAAACCATAAAACAGATGAGAACTGAGTCCCATCCCCTTTACAGGTTTATGAGCCAGTATAAAGCCCTGAAATTGCTGTGCAGACTCATGAGAAGCGGACACAGCCTGTCAGATCAGCGCATGAACACCAGTCATAATTGCTGACTTCTGGCACTAAAACTCCTCATTCATTTTCATGCAGGTACCAAAAGCTTACCTCTAGAGAGGCTTGTAAGCATTTATTTCTGCTTACATGGTCAGAAGGAGACAGTCACTGCAAGAAAGTGAAGAAGCTCTTATTTGGCCACTAATACAGTGTGATAACAGTGTGGCAGTGCCTGTGTCAATCTGACTTTGCAAGAGATGAATTTTGGAGGAAGTACACTCATATGTGCTGAAACACTGCCAAGCTCTTGTTCTGCAGACAGGCAGAGGAAAGGTGCAGTTATCTGTGTATAAATATGCATCCACACAGACAGAAGAAGATGCCAAGAATGTAGTGTGGAAAGATACCTCAAGTTACACCTCAAATTTAGAAGGAGGGCTTTATGGATTTGTCTAGGGCAATTCAACTTGCTTTCAGAACTAGAATCCATTACTGTAAAAAGGGCAAAGGAGGCAACTGTCTGGAGTGTTAACCATAGGTGGCAGACAGAGAGACGACTGCAAATCCCTGTCTGCTCCCTGAGTGAGGACTGCACTCCTGATAGACTCAGCTATGAAGTTCCTAAGATGGAGTGCTCTTGCATTGTGTCTGAGTTGCTTCAAATGCTGACCACCAGAATCACTCGGGAAATTCAGTAATCTCTTTTCTGAAAGAATAACATATTGCTTAACATAAAACTGCATTTCAGCTGTGATGTAGTTATCAAAAACTCTTTTTGATGACTGATACCTGATGCCCAAAATTCATGTGGAACATTTATTCTCAGAAAACAATCATTTGCTGATGTGGATAAGTGTAGTCACTTTAAAGTTTATAAGACCTAAGCCAAACTAGGCAGCAGAAACAATATGTTATTATAGATAAAATTTGGTATTATTATTTTTATGGACTGAAAATCAGATTAAAATGGGTTCATAATTTGTGTTTCTTAAAAAAAACCCATGCAATAAATCTGGATTGGACATCAGAAAGCATTTCTTTAGCAAGAACGTGGTCAAACACTGGAACAGGTTTCCGAGAGAGGTGATCAATGCTACAAGCCTGTCAATGTTTAAGAGGCAGTTGGACAGTGTCCCTATCAATATGATTTAATTTTTGGTGAGCTCTGAATTGGTCATATAGTTTGCACTAGATTACTGTTGTAGGTTCCTTCGACCAGAGATTCGATTCGATTCTATTCTATTCTATTCTATTCTATTCTATTCTATTCTATTCTATTCTATTCTATTCTATTCTATTCTATTCTAAATTTTCTATTCTATTCTATTTTTTATTCTATTCTTCACTTGTTTCAATATTTTATATTTTCTTCTAAATTTACTTTAGGACTATAGAATGGTGTAGGGACTGCAACAGTAGGATTCGAAAAGATATACAACTTTTTCTCTTCCATATATATCTAAAATTCTATCGGTAAATAGAAAACTATTTTGAATAGATAACTATTTTCTTCTTGATTGCAACTCAGTCAATGATTTTACAAAAAATCAATCTCCTCAGTAATCTATGACAAAAAAAATTGTGCATTGTTAGTTGATGTTTGTTAAATTTAAGGATGTAAATTAAAAAAAAAAGTTGTAAAGTAGTATATTTTCTCTGATCCACTGCAATTTCAGTATAAATGGTAATTTAATTTTAATCACTTAATTTTAGACATACTTTATATTGTGGAATTTTTTTATGTGAGGCAGACAGCTGATCATTATTTTAAAAAAACAGCTGTGGAAAAATGTTTTGAAAATAAGCAACTCAATGTTCAAAAGAAATTTTTCTCCCTAATATTTTATCACATATTTTGCAAAGCAAAGCATGATTGTTTATTATAAATGTCGTTCTGATAGCATACTTCTGCAAAATACATTTGAAATTCTTAGGAAACCCAAGTCTCACTAAAGAGATATTTAACACAGATGGCTTGACCTATGGTAAGAAATTCTGGGTTCCTATGACAGCATGTCTAGAACTTCTCCAAAATTTTACAGAAATGATTTTTTATTTCTTTATCACTAGAATGCCCCTTTGTAGTACCATAATCCAAACTTCATACTTCAGGAAAATCTTTTTTTTCTTAATTTAATCAATTTAAAATAATGTATTTAAGTGTTTGCTTTCCATTATTTGCAGCAATCATAATTTCTGGCATTAAATTAGGTACTAATGGAATTTTTTAGTATTGAAACTACCACTTAAGAAACCAGGTTGATAACAGATTTTGTATTTGTCCCTTTCTTCCTTCATTAGGGAAATGAGTTTGCTTGCAAGATTTCCCACTTTGTAGAAAAAAAGTCATTTCCACTATAGAAAACTAAAATGAAGGGAGAATACAGTTAAAAATCAGATATGCATGATACCCTAATAATTCTTTATGATATAAGAGGTACATCTCAGAAGAAATGTTTGGGAGGGGAGGAGGGTTATTCTATTTTTTAATTAGGGACATTCTATCAAATTAAAAAAACTTCACTTGATCTTGCTTGATGTCAGAAGTGAACTTGTGAAGGACTTGTTCTGCTTGGAGACTGAAAATTCATAACTCACTGTCTAAGCATTGATGCAGAGGTTGAAACTGAAATTACAAATGTTCCTGAAGACAGATTGACATTCAGGGCCAACTTTACACCATCTCTTACAATTGATGGGAAAATTTAAGAGGATGGGCTCAGCTGGACAACTTGAAAAATTATTTCATATCCTGAACTCAAATGATTAATAAATATTTGATTCTTGGCAATAAATCACAGGCTTATCAGGCAAAAATGAACAGCCATTTTTGTGATCTCACACTGAATCAATAAAGAATTTTATACATGTATAGAGAGATATATAAAAGAAAAAATGAACACTTTGTAAAGTAATGTAAATGTTGGACATGTCACTGAATGCTTGAAGTAGTAGGATAGAGAGATCTCATTTTCCATATCCATGGGATGTATGTTAAAACTATTAGAATACAAATCCCACTTCTTCATGAAACATGATGCATACCTCGTCTTAACATTGGACTTCTAAAACTAGCAGGGAAAAAAATTCTTGATCATTCAGTATGAAACTCACATTCTTATAACCAGATGCTATCAACTGCATGGAGCTCCTTATTTATTCTTGTAACAGGAATTTTAATTTCATGAGATGACAGCAATTTTTAAGATTACGGGGCCACAGGGAGACCTTAATTTATTCTAATATTTATGGTAGCTTCTTTTGATTACTGATTTGCTATGACTGCCTCTGCCTCTGAGTAAATGGGAAAATGGTAATTTTAAAATGTGAGGAACCTAGGATTGAATTCAGAGTAGAGTCCATTCCTGGTATTCAAGGTCCTGTAAAAATTTCATTAGGTTGGATCATTTCATTAGTTTTCATTAGGCTGGATGAAGTAAATCCCCTTTATAAGAATACTGTATTTGCAGACCTGAAACCAACATTATTGTCATAAAAATACTGCTTTCTCCTCTCTGTAAGCTCTTCTTATTTCTATTATTATATCTATAAAGATAAAAATGCAAACTTCTACAACAAAAAGCACTTTTATCAAAGGGAGGATGAGGACAGCTCTGTTTTGGGGAAAGACGGCAAACTTTGTGCAGTGTGTCACAACCTTGAGTAGAACATCCACCTCAGCAGCATCACAAGCAGTGAGTCAGAATTTTATTTTTTCTCCTTTGTTCTTTTTGCAGCAAACTAACAGAAAATCACAATCAGTCACCATGGGTTTCCTATGGGTGATCAGTGATCTCTTTGTGTTCTGTCCCATCGTGTGTCATCCCTATATTTTGTGCCACATAGGACCTGTGATAAACAATTATACATCTCTTCTGCACTGTGACACAGCCCTGAGTTGACCAATGTAAAGTCATCCTGGAGACCCTCCCTACATGAGGCAGCGTGCCTGAAGATACTGAGAGTGAAGTTAAGGGATGTTCTGTAACAGGAAGAAACAGCCACAATCTTATGATGATCTCTCCTTTCTGACAAAAAATCTGCTCTTTGGTGGTCTATTGATCTTTGATTAAATAGCTTTCTCTACTTATAAAGTGTGAATATATATATATATATATATATATATATAATTTATAAAACTCATTAGGTGAACTGTAAGACCAGTGATGAAAGACTGAATAGAAGTGAACATCAGTTAACAGTTTTTTATGGGGCACAAAAAACTACAGAACCCCCTAAGCACTAACCAAATACACACAACAGACTCGACAATGTTCCACAATAAAATTAAAATAAAAAGAAAACAAATAATACACTGCTCCTCCAAGCAGACTGGTGGTCTGAGGAGCAGAGGGGGGGAAAGGAAAACCACCTCAAAGATGGTATCTCCCGGCCTCAGAGCCCTTGATAGACAAAACAGTGAGAAGCACCCTCCCCCCGTGCACCCAAGGGGAAAAACACCACACTGATGCAGATGGGCAGTGTTCTGGTGCCACTGTCGGGGCTCCAGTGCTGCTGTGGGATGAAGGGAACTGGGAAGGACCAGGAGGAGTGGCAGTAGATGTTATCTGCACCACAATAAGCCGGACAAAAAGGGACAGGACTTCCAGGATCCTGGCTTTTATGGGCTCCTGATATTGCATGAACTCAGGGTCCTCTTCCCAGCCAGGCTGTCTTCCTGTTGGTCAGTGGCGTTGGCACCGCCCCTCTGCCCAGGATTTCACTATAAGCAAGATGGCTGTTCCCACCAAAATTGCCATGTGGCCAGGCTCCGAGGCCTGGTGGCGGCCATTGCCACCACCCGTGGGCGCTCGCTGCTCTCAGGGACCCCCCAAGAGGGGTCCCCAGGGCCAGCGGCACCACTCATGGACCAGCTGGAGCGGCTGCTGTGGGGCCACCCGCTCCAGGCGCCTCAGAAGGGGCTGCAGAACGACCCCGGGATCAGCTGCCGCCGCTGGGGGTAGGGCTCTGCCTGCTGCAGCCATCAGCACAGCCCCAGAGCCAGCTGCTGCCTCCGGGGACAATGCCCAAGCTGTTAGCATGGCTGCCAGGCTCTGGGAACCCCAGGAGGGGGAACCAGGGGTTGCCGGGGGCCCGGGAAAGCCGCGGGGAGACAGCAGGAACAGCTCCTGCCTCCCCCTGGCACCAGGAGAGACTGGGCAGGAGCAGGGGCTTCCTGGTCCCCACTTGGCCTACAGAGAACCCCAGCACGGGCTGGACCCAGCATGGCACAGCCAGGCAGAGCCCCTGCCCCGGCACTGTTCACAGGGGAGGGAGCCCCCGGTGACACATGGTCCCACGGTCACTCCCTGCAGACACCTGGGGAGGTCTTTCACCATCCAAATTGGCTGTTTCCCTTCTCAAGAAAAAAAGAAACAAGTTTAAAGAAAACAACCTTCCCCTTCCCCCCCAAAAAACCTTCTTTCCTAACCCACATAGTCAATGGAATTGATTAACTCAAGGAAATAAAACTTCCAGCAAAGTTATAAGTTTGTGTTGTGTGTACATGTGCACTGCACAATATATTTTTTTTCCTAATTAAAAATGGTTACATCAGCTTTTGCCAGACATTTTAAGAGCTATGGTGACCTGCTGCAGAAGACAGTGAAATATCCAGAAATCCAAGAGCCCTTTGTTTGGAATTTGAGTTTCTGCCACAGTAAACACTGTCAAATTCCTTGCCCCTTACATAACTTGGTAAATCCTGTCATCTATTTTCTGATAGCATCTACTCGTAAGGCTGGTATGAGCAGCGCAAACATTCCTGAAATCTCTCCTGTTTGTCATACCAGTGGCAGGCAATCACAACTGCATACCTGAAAAAGGATACACTATTTGACTATTTACAAAATGTCACTGCAGCAGCAAGAAACAGACGGCACCAGCTGAGCTGGAGAGAAAATAAGTTAAAAAAAGAGCTTTTTTATTTTTTTTTCATTTTTAATAAGTCTTCAATTTCTATAAAATTTGTTTTATTTGAAGTAAACTTGTGCCAACCTCATCGTACGTTGCTTAGAATTTTTTCTAAAGTTTGTTCTACTGTGGCACTTAAGGTCATCTAGAAATTATTATTTATGTATTTCAACCATCTAGCATCTCTTGAAAATGTAGAGATGCAACTGTTGAACACGAGAACTTATTCACAAGTACCTGAAAGCACACAGAGGTTAGCGCAGCACTTCTGAGCAAGGCAGGTCTATTTAGTGAATTTACCTCAGTGAGGGACATTTTTTTCTCTAGAAATGCTTGCCTTTCTGTTGAAATAAAAATAACAACAACAACAAAACACAGAAGTAAACAACAGAATAGTCCCCAACCCCAAAATGATTAACTGCAAACAAGCTGTTTTCACCCATATCACTATTTCGCAGATTTCAACTTACAGATAGATTTTCTTCCCTATTTACATCCTTGATAAAAGTTTTCATCAAAGAAAAATTTCAGAGAAAAACTTGCTTTTGCTTGAGATCAAAATGAAATATTTTTTTAAAAAGTATTATGCAAATATGAAGCATAGGCTTCCACCCATTTAATGGGAGGGACATTAGTTGAGCTAACTGTTTATAATCACATCACACAACACAGAGCCTGTACAATGAACTGGTGTCCTGCTCTTGAATGTACACTTAGTCTGAGTACACATACACCGACCTCCTCAAGCTGGGAATAATTCATTTTATGTCTTGCCCTTATTCAGTGAACAAGAGAAGATCATGGTTAAAAAACATAAATAATGAAAAATCACAGAATCCACTTAGTATTGAAGAATTTTCTCTTTTTTTCTCCTCAGCATGGATCCAGCTAAACAACAGCACACTAGTGCTACAGGAGACACACCAGTACACTGTGAGCTGAGATGGCTGGTTGTTGGAGGAAAGTAGAATGATGGATGGAGGGATTCTTCAGCGACCTATGAATGAACTAATAAAACTAAGTGGCATTTTTGCTTATGAGATTTCTTTGGTCCTGTTGCTGTAGCCCTAATGGGTCAGTAATTTTCCTATTTTCTTGTAAACCATTATTACAATTTCATTTTGGAGACTGTCAAAAAATAAAAGAGAAACATAATATGTCATTTGTAAGTAAGTAACCTTGTTATTTTCTGCAGTCTTATTCAGTTTCTTAATAATAATGATCTTCAGGTCAAGGCTCGAGTCTACTAAACTTCTCTGAAAAGTTATACTGTCAAAGATAAAGATGAGGGTATTTTATTGTCATTAATTGCAACAAAAGTCAGTTTTCTGTAGTGAAGGTTTCATAATTGAAAAATATCATACATAGAAAAGTCCATATGTGGGCCCAAACCGTAAAACTGAGAGCATGTGGGCATCATATCAACTTTCAAAGTAATAAAATCTAGTGCAAGTGATGGAAATGACACAGTGTTGGATACCCCAGGCATTCAAAACTTATAGATATTGTTCTGTCTAGACTTGAGTGAGAGCTCCAATGCAAAACTGGATTCCACATGCAACATTTTAGGCAACCTCTTCAATATATTCCATCCAATTAATCAACTGAAGGACTATTCCTACTGAATTTCCCATTATTTATCGGCTCTTTTATTGCATGATCCTGATTCTATGCCTGGAATTCTCAGAAATTTTTAACAGTGTTAAAAAATGTTAAACTTTCTCTGTAAATTGCATAAGAAAACAAATTCTTATTCTGCCTTCTTCAAATCCATTTGAATATGACTTGTAGATTGTCTTCAACTGCCTTTCTCTATTTTTTTCACTCATACATTAACATGTAGCACTTTTGTAAAAAAAAGAAACAAAAAAGAAAAGTAAAAATGAGGAGTCTTGAATAGTCTTAGTTTTCTACATGACTAAACACACTGTATTCTGTTTTCAGTGGGAGTGTGGCAAGAAAATTCATAGCATCCCATTATTTGATGCTTTACCTCTTCATTGAGTGTTTTGATATTGTGCCACTGTTAAACAATGCAGAGGTTACAGGAATATTAGTAATCTCCAGGATTGTTAAAGAGGGGCTTTTATTTCATTTTTTATGATACAGATGTAAAATTATCTATCTGCGTTTCTGACTGTGTTGGGTTTTTTTGAAGTTTGATTCTGAGAGTGAATGAAAGGCATTGTAATTTGTATTGACGTAAGCTAAGGAGAGAATTTGTTCCTGAAGGGTTTATGAGGCTCGTTATGAAAACAGAAAGTATCTGAAGTGTAAATCCTTACAGCAGGAGGAAACCATATAAGCATGATATGTAATGACAGTTCTGTATCAATTATAAGACCATCCTAAGGTATACTTTAGGACTTGTTAGGTGATTTTTTGTTTCGCTATTGCTGTAATTAGGAAATATTTCCCAAGGGAGAATAGGCAAAAAAACCAACCAGATGAAGCTACAACACAAGCATATAGGAAAAGAGATTAAAATTGATAAAGTGCTGAAAACAGAATCAAGTCAGAGGTGAATTCATTGCATTCTTTATTATTGTTACTATTTTTAAGATTTCACAAGACAATTTCATACAAAGAACATTTTTCTCCCCTTCTCGCTTCAATTTGTTTATGTTTTTTCCTCTCAATACTGGTACTCGATGGCAGGAAATGCTGAAATCTGACTTTAGAAAGGACAAACTTAAGCTATTGGTCACCATGCATCTGGAAAGAAAGGAAATACGGAAGAATACGGGCAATACAAACGACCGCCGAAGACACATGACAGAGTAAAGGCTGACAAAGCTACCTTCCGGTATGTGTGGTGAAAAAATAGTAATAAGCTTTTACAGGTATTTGGGATGCTCTTCTGCATGATCCCTAAAGAAAAGATTAATAGAGCTGCACATAACTGAAAACAAACAGAATGCATTTGAGGCAAAGAGATACATGTCTTGCCAAAGGAAGAAAGAGGATGGCCAAGGACATCTTCCAGCTACATGTGGGTAGCAGAACTGAAAGTCCAGATACAGGCAGGCCAGAGCACCAGGAATGGTCCTGATGCCCCTCTTCAGGACTCACTGGCATCTTCTCCAAGGTGATTAGTGTCTTCATGTAATTTCAGTCCCTCCTTCAATCCCTTTTGTCTCAACCACTGTTTTGCTTCCTTATCCCTTCATTTATCCTTGCCCGCAAAAAAAGAGCATGTAAGAAAATAATTTTATCCTTTCCTATGTCAAAAATAAAGACAAAGCTGATACTGCTAGAGGGACATGCAGTGATTAAAGAGTGCATGGAAGATTATACAATTTATTGGCCAACCTCGAGCAGCTTTCAGGAGTGATTTCAGTTGCACACACTTTGGAGGCCTGCTATCCTTGGAAAGAACATCTTTATGTCTGAAAATCCTGGCCACTCAGATATTCAGGCCACAGACCTCTCCACTTTGACTCTCTTGAAAGCTTGTTGTTTTCCTGTCAGCTTGAATTCCATGTCAGATGAAGATATTCCAGTGCAATTTTAATCCCAGAAGTCATTGAGTACTTTCAAGAAATGTTTTCTGTTTTCCTGGAGCTGGTGACTCTTCACTGTGTTGCAGCACACACTCAGCTTTGCTCCTAATGATAACCAATGAGTGTACAGATAACAGGCCTTGGCAGCGGAAAGAGTCAAAGGAAAGGAGTCAAGTCAAGGATTTTAAAGACTCTGCAGTTTCTTATTCATTTCAAATCATGAGAATGACCATGATCCTATCTTTTGTTATTATGAGACTGTTATAATCCTCTAAAATTGACATGAAATAACTAGGTTCTATGAAAAATATTTGAATTTGATACCCACTTTATGTTTTGAACCGATGGACCACAGTATCAGATTGACATTTTTTGCTCATTTAGGTTCCCTGAGTCTCTGGCATGATGTTGACAGGTTCCATAAATAGAACTGTAAGAGTTGGACTGAGTTCAGTCCATGTAAATTTAATTTTCAGGTTGTATCCCTACAAAGGACTCCTAAACAATTAATTCCTCTCCCTTACAAATGACATTTTCTTCACTTTAATTCATACCCTGTTCCAGCCTTTTTAACTTCTGAATTCTTGTATCGATCAAGTTTTAGCTCTTTCATTGAAAGTCCTTTTTATAACCTTCCTTGTTTTAAAAGATTTCTTTTCTTCTTGGATTACAGTACAGTTCTGCTTTACTGAGATCTTACTTCACTTGTGAACCTTGAATCCTTTTATATATTTTCATGTAATCCAGTCTGTCTGTTTTGACCTATTATTTTTCACACATTTTTATCACCTCCTTTTCATTTTTTTTAACCAGCTGTGGAGAGGTAGATGCAGAGGCAGATAATATATAATGGTCTTTGGTTTGATAAACAGTTATCTTAACCTCGATTTTGCATGTTGCCCTTTTATAAAATGCAGGCAAAAGAAAAATTAATGTCTGCATTGCCCAATGTACTACTCAGGAAGCCCATTTCCAGAAAACTAAATATCAGATATGGATGTTATTACAGCACTCTGATATATAGAAAGAGATACATCACTCATTTCTGTTGAAATTAAAAAAATAGCAAAGATCTTCTGTCCACATAAATTATCATAAATACATATTTTTACAAGATTAAGAACAAGCTCATATTTTTCCAATCTGTAGGTTGCTCTTCACATTCCACCCATTAATTTGATGTATTTGGTGACCTTTTCTAAAGTGCATCCTCAGTTATCAAGTTGCAATGGTAAAATGCTTGGTCTAGATTTATTTTTAAGTAAATGGTATTGAAGGAGCTTGTTTTAACAAGGTTTATACACTGATCTCAATAACATTGATGAAAATCTAGTATAAACCCATTTCTTAAGTACCTTTTCATCCTTTTTCTTCTCTTTTAAAGAGAAAATAGAAATAATCACTCCTTACAAGAGGTCTTCAAAAACAAAAAACGCAACAAAAACCTGTAACCTGTTGCCTAAGCACAACATGTTTTTCTGAAACAAGGCAAATAAAATGCTTGTAATAAAATTTTTGACACTCCTGCCAAGAATCATGCCTTGTGTTGATTACTGAAGTGCATGGCACTTTTGTTTGTCGAATGAAGCTATTATTTCTCAGAAATTCTGTGTTGCAGAAACACAAAACCCCATGGTTCCTGAAAGATGTGCACCAACAAATGTCTATATCTGTTTGTATTTGTGCTCATTTATTATGTTTGCTTAACAAAAAGGGAAAGATCCTGAAGACTTCATGATGATGCTGAATTATTTCTTTCTAACTTTCCAATTAAAGTCATGGCGATGCAGAGGGAGAAATTAGTACCATATAGAATGCAAGATGCTGAGTACACCTAGGTTTGCCTCCCTCTCATGAAGAACAGATAGAACAGTGATTCAAATGCCTGATGGACATGGGAATTCATCTGACAAGTAGCTGTTTCACATAACAACTCATGAGGTGAGAGACAATTGAAACATGATCCCTGTACACCATCAAGCAGAGCCACTGAAAATTTTTTTCTTCCCTCTAAAAAGTTTTATAATAAATCCGGTTGGACTTTCTTGCCTCAAAATGAAAGCCTTGATTTGGATTTAGTTGGCTTAGGTGGATTTAGAAAACCTTAATTTGACTTTTAAAATGTATTTGTGGGTATATTTGGATCAGTTTACTCACATGGCAAAGTTTTCATCTGTATTTCTTATGTATGTATGTTTTATATTTTATAGTGATGCATATATTTTATTAGTTTCAAAGTACTTTTATTTTTTCATCCTTATATATTATATTGTTGAAATGGTTGTTCCAATCGCAAGCCCAAGTTCAACCATTTCTTTCTGAATACTATTCCTTTGCTATTTCTGCATTATATCTCAGATTTGTATAATTTTTAACTGAGCCACTTAAACTTTTTTTTTTTTTAAATTATACACTATTAATATTAAATGAAGTGAGTTTTGAGTGAGATTCTGGAATTTCATAGGTAACCGACTTTAGATCTTTTGAGTATCTTGCCCACTACCTTTCCTAATGTGCAATCAGGCCACAATATTCATGCATGTCATCTTTTTTTTTCTCTATTTGATTTCCCATATGTGATCACACAAAGTATTATATTACAGTCCAGGTAGACGAAATGTGAATGCTTATATATATGATTTTGTTTATAAACTCAATTATGTTAATAAAGAGAGTTACAACATTAGTCTGTGAAGGTCATTCTTGGATAAATAGGTGTTGTTTTGTTCATATTCTATTGCATAATGCTGAAATTTATATTCTGTTCCCATTGAGACATGGAGTGAAATGAACATTGTCTGCTACATGAAAAAAAAAAAAAGAATATTCCTCTAGTCTCCTAAAAGATACTTTGGCAAAAAGAGAGAATCTAGGAATAAGAATTAAACTTATGAATGTCCAAGATTAAAATCAATATTAAAATGTATTGAAAAAACTTTTTCTGATTTCTGAAAAATCTCTATTTTTTTCTTAACTGGTCAAATATCTTTATTTTATTTATTGACTTACATGTGAGACAATATATAGAGAGGAAGGAAAAAGTTAGGTAATGCTAACCGTGAAGGAATATTGAAGACTAATAATGGGAAATGAAGTTTACAAAAACAGAAATGGAATAACTTAATGGTAAAGTTGAGGGAATGAATTTTGAATCCTCATAGAATTTTGGAAGCACAAATTTACCCAACTGAAATGATGGTAGAAAATATAATAAATAGATGCATATAATGATCAGTAATGTCATAAACTTTGAAATAATTTACTTCAGGATGCTCGTCATTCTTTGAATTTCCTTCTTTTGAAGAGTGAACATGAAGAGGAACAAACTAAATGAGACAGTTCTCTCAGAAAGCCCATATAGAGCCAATTACCGTTCTCTCTACTACTGCTTTTTTGCACTGTGTAGTAGCTCTTTGTGCAGTGCCTGAATCTACCAACTGCCTGTGACCTCAGCCTTCTCCACTGAGGCACTGTGCAGCACAGTGTAGTGTAAAATCCTTGCCTGAAGGTTTTTAGAGTTAATAGAACCCCTAGCACCTATAAAAACAGAAGGAGGATACTTTCCTTTGATCAGTTAAACGCCTCATATGGTGCCTTATGTGAACCATCTGTATTGGGATGCAGCTTGTTTTGTGGGAAAAAAAAAAAAAAAAACAAAACAATTTCCAGGAACTGAGGCTATTTTACCCTTAGTTCTCAGTCGTCTGTCCATATGGATTTGATTTATATTCATGAAATAAAAATATTTCACTATATCTGTCTTAAAATTAGCCTAATGTTAGTCAAATAGCTTTTGGAATAATGTTTGGAAATAATAGTACCTGCAATACACTATTTATAGTCTTCCTTGGAGACACTATTGTGTAAAGCATAATTATAGACTTTCTAAAATGCACAGTACAGTCTAGGTCAGGTAAATACATAATCAGGGAGTTATTAATGTAGCTGCAATTAATTAATATGCCTCCATCGGAGCCATTAAAGCTGATTAATGTTATGGCATACAAAGAGAATTTGTAGCTAACAAATCAATGACCCAGCAGACTGTATTGGCTTCTTTGCAGCCATTACACTGTACCATATCAAAGCCTCATTAGAGAATTTTTAATTTACTGATCATCATCCCCAGTAGTCATTAGCTGTCCCAGGCTGATGATGCATGTGTATAAAAGAAGTGTAAGATAGTACTCCATCCTGAGATAGATCTCCTCCCAGTTACATCGCTGTAAATCAATGCTAACACCAATAGAACCAATGAATATACATATTTTGGGAGGAGGGGAAACTAAAAGCAAAAAAAAAATACCTAAGAGGAGAGTCAAATCAGTTGACAGTTTTTAAACTTTGTTTATTTTGCTTGTTCAATAACTCATTTCTAACAGACTAACTGAAAGGTTTGATTTTCTTTTTTACTTTAGATAGGGAACCCACTCTGAACTTATAAATATATGATATTGAGGCAAGAAAAGACAACAAATTCTGTATTTTCATGCTTTACATATTAGGATTTTATCTGAGGTTTAGCTTGGGATCTGAATTTTCAGTTTGCAACTGCAGCATCCCTGGCATTCATTTTACTCAAACCTATCAATACATACTCCCAGCCCTTGCCTTTTTGTAGGTATAGATTTTGTCTGAAAATTCACTAGCTATTTTTCATTAAAGATAGCTCTTTCTCCTTAAATTTTTCCTTAAATTCAGTGGAGTTACACTTAAGATAATTTTGTACTAAATGATTTAATATAGAATAAATGTTCACAACTGCAGTTATCAAGAGTCTTTTTTGGATAGGGGAGGACAAATATTACAATCCTTTATGAAGTCTGGGCCCGGGTCTTTGTCTAAATTCAGAAACGGACTTGCTGTGAGAGGTCACTGTGCCATCGTAAGAATGCAGGAGGACAATGGCTCTAGATATAGGATTTACTAGTAGACACTTTCTTTGTAGGTTTTGTTACATTGCAATCCCCTTCAGTTTACCTAAGATTTATGGACCAGATCCTTGTATTCTTTTCCTTTTTGAAGCAAGGATTATTATCTGATAGTCTTGCTCAGAAATGTAGATAAGGGTTCCTTTCATTTACTTTTGATGAATTGTAGATGGTGTGTGTGTATTCTGTTTTAGACTTTTATTTTTATAAGAGACAGAGATTAGAGCATTGTTAAGAAGCAGAGGATTTACTACATATTGTACAGCTTCTGTTACCTACCTCAGATCTTCTGTAGTCATGGATTTTACAAAAAGTTTGATTGATGGAGAATAGAAGCATCGCAATATTAATTTAGATTTGGAAAAGTAAATCCACCTTTTGCAATAGTTCAAAATTAAAAGGAAGAAGCTTCTCTACTGGTTTTTTTTTTGTTTGGTTTGGTTTTCTAAAAGAAAGAATGGGCCGATGGTATTTATTTTAGAGATCATTCATCAATGAATGAGAGCGTTTATGTAAATGCGTATGTCAAGCATCTATTTCAGAACTATAGAAATTAAATTCGTTGAGAAACAGGTTTTCTAACAGGTCCCACCAGTTAAATTGTGCTCCTTCTGCTGAATTTATTTTCTTATTTCATTTAAATGTATTTACTTTTGCTCTTCCCTTTCACTATATTCACAATAGTTTTCTTAATCTTAGATGCTTTAATTTTTTGAGTTTACCCATAAAAACTAAAGGTTTGTAAGTCGTTATGGGGAGAAAATCTTTACTGAAATTAAATATTTGCACTGGGGAAAAATTCTTAACAGGTACAGTGGGACTGAAGTTCATGGAGCAATGTCAGTCCACAGCAAAATACTTAAACTTTTGGGTTTCCAAAGAAAATACTGAAAATAGCTGTCTAGTTGTCTAGTTTTGCACAGCTGTGAAACAAAAATATTATATAGATATGAAATATATATATAAATAAATATAGATATGTATATGAGCATTGGACTATAAGAAAACAAAATTAATACAAGACAATTAAATTCTTTATTAAACCACAAATCATGCAAACTGAAATCATCACCTTTGAACATGCTTCTTTCACTTTTTCAAAAGTCTACAGTTCTGTTTAGCAGCACTGGAAACCAAAAAGACTGATTGTGCATATGCTTTTACTTGCAAATGGTGCAAAGTTTTTTCCCATGCCTTAAATTGATGTGTTGGGTTCTCTTTCAATATATTAGCTGCACTGCTAAACAAATATGCCTCCTTTATGTGAATCTCTTTACTTGTATTAAAGCATTTCAGATTCAAAATCAATTCTGGTCACAGATTTTAGTGGAGCTGAGACAAGGAATTTAATTCTTCTTTCTTCTATTTCCTAAATAGAAACATTATAGCCAGAAATCAAAACACTATAACAATTTGGATTTTAACCTCCCTATGGCCCCCTCTCCCCCTTTATTTTTTTTGACTGTTTTTATTCAAATTGTGAAGTAGTTCCTGAGTGCATGAACAGGATTCATTTTGGAGTAAGTGGAACTCGAAGCTGTGCTCCAGGAGTCCACCTTATGAACTCTGGACACTCACAGAAAAATTATTCAGTCTATAGGAACAGATAAGAATTAATCCAAACTTAACAACCCTGAAATGTCAACAGTCTTTTTAATGGTCTTCAGCACAAATTGGTTTGCTCTGCATATCTATTCTCTTTTGGTCCACGTTACTTAAAAACAAATGTGACTTTCTTTCTCTGTCTGTAGACTGTAAGTAGTTTTGGACAGCTATTTTTCTATGCATGTGAAATTTTCTTTGCTACGTGAAATGTGAAATGGGGACATGAAATTAATCGATGTAAATTAAAATGAGAGAATGATGGCAATAATAATGAAGAAAAACCAGTAGATAATTAAATAATAATAAAAATGCTATTAAATGTGCAGGCCTGATTAGCACAGTAGCAGGATTAGAATGAAGAGCACAAAATGAATCCTTGGTGCTTCATCCACAGATCTAGAAGAATTTTACAAGAAAGGAGGAAGTTGGGGAGCGTAATGTATAGAGTTGGACCTGTCTATTTTAGCACAGGAATCTTCACATTTAGCAATACAACACAGCAGAATGCCGTGGCTGTCTTAATCAGCTGTAAACAAGCCAACCTGCACTTCCTCACATAGCACAACTTAGCAACAGGCAGGCTGGTTTCTCCTGGCTGGAAGTCCCACCACTCTTCTTTGACTCCGCTAACACAATTTCCATAACCCTCAGGTGCACACAGCATTTAGGGAACAATCATCCAATCAATACAATTAAAAATATGTGAACAAACTATTATTCTTAATATTTAAGATCTCTCTAATACTGACCAACACCAGCTGTATCATTTCCATGTCACCTGAGTGTTCTTTCCTGACAAATCTATAGTATCTGCCATATTTTTCCCTTCAGTACGCTTCATATAGCACAGCTAATAAATTCACTTCCTACAAGATGACTCATATTTTAAAAGTGTCAAAATAATTTCACAGTCATAATTATGGTATTTTGGCAATGTCAGAAAAGCACAACACACATTTTACCCTAAATAGGAGCTGAAAGGCACTTAATTGTTTTTTTTACTAAATCAAATTGGTCACTAGAAATTCAGGTGAATTGAAGTTTGACTTTTATAAGGACAGTTGAAGTGAATAATCACATCAAATGCACATTTTTTAATATTTTTTTAAACATTTTGACAGACACGTTTATCATCGGCATTTCTGTGTGCAAATGCAGCACAGCTGGAATGAAATTCCCTAAAAGTGTGGTTTAATTTTATTTGCTCATTATTAAAGCTTTATTCGCAAACAGATTTGAAATTTCAGTGAGATTGTGCTGTTAGTCTACTTCTGAGCTCTGTTAAAGAGTGATGTAAAAGGCAACAGGTGACTTGACACCAGGCACACACAACAGAGGCTTTACTGGCCTCCAGCTCTTTGATGTTTCCATTGACTTCAAGATGATTTTGGCCTCCCTCCCCCACTGCACCTCTGCAATCCTCTCTGTGATTTAATACCAAGGACAAATAAAAATGATTTACTGTATGCTCACAAACAGTGAACATACTGTAGGGGACTAAGCAGCTGTATGCTGGTTGTTTACCAGAACTGAAGTAAAAATACTGTAAATTCTTTGTCTTCCACCCAGTGATATGATTACCTTTATGTGAGGAATGTGTGTTTATTTTCCTACCTCTGCTTCATGGTTCAGAACAGCATACAAGTGTTGGCAACAATAAGAAAAATTTCTGTAACTTAACTTTTGACAAGCTATGTTTGCTTTAGAGTCATTGATATGTTTAGCCTAAACTTTCCTAAGCTACAGATAAAGATAACTAGATTTACATAAGATGAGAACTTGCAGATTGAGAACTTGGTTTTGGTTATAAACTTACATATATAAACACCATCACTTGCAAACTAATCTTTTCCACTTTCTTTTAATGTGCTTTTTTCTCTCCTCTAAAAGTACTTTCAGCAAATCCACAAAAGAAGTGTAGAGCATCAGATGGAAAACATAATACATTATTAATAAAACTTGAAGGCAATAACTTAAATGATAATCTTTAAGCAAACTGTAAATCCCTTCAATATGTCCTGTGAGTTACGTAAGCATCCTGAGACAGACAGAAGATACAAATTGGAGAGAAGTAGGGAGAGAAAAATCAGCAAAAATCATTATGAAATGAAAATTTATTCCATTGTTTCTTCTAAGTTTTTTATTTCTCCAAAGTAGATGTTCTCAGCAAATACAGCAAAGAGAGTACAGCACACTTAAAATTCTCATTTATATCATAGTAATGCAAATCAGGAACAATTTTATGAAGCTCTATAGAATAACACTGTTGAGAGTGAAATGAAAGCAAGCTCCAAAACTCGAACTCAGCTGCAACAACATAGACCAGCTACTTGCAAATACCCTGAGGGGTACAAGCATCTGAATCCTTTAGTCCACTTGCTAAAAAAAAGATAAAATTTAGTTCTATAAATAGAACAAAATGGGAGAAATGCTGCAGGTAAGTATCTAATGTACAATTCTTCCTCTTTCTTCCTCCAGCAGTATTGCAGAACCTCCCAAAATTCATATTTATCTCTGACACAAAAGCACTGGACTTGCTCAGGTAGAGACACCATGTCATTATGGCACATGTCACGAGAGATGTTTTTGAGCTCTAAATAAGCTTCTTAAAGAGAGGGAGAGAGTGTTTAGGTAGCTCTAGTGACTGAACTGCAAAAAGTGTTCAGATATACTGAGTAAAAGGAGTAAAGCACTTCAATGTACGACACGCATACAGTCTTAGCAACTTGTTGAAGAAACTGCATTACTTCCAGGAGCAAACTTGCCCATCTCTCAGACTGATAATCCAAGACCAATGGATTAAATATCACAGTATCACAATATTAACGAGGTTGGAAGAGACCTTTGAGATCATTGGGTCCAACCTATAACCCAATGCTAACCCATCATCTAAACCATGACACTAAGTGCCTCATCCAGACTGTGCTTTGATACTGTGAATTGCCACTTACTTTTGACAGGATTACTTCACTTTTTGTGTTGCCCTGCAGCACAAGTTCTCACTTCTAGGTTTATGGGTAAGGAGGAGGGAAAAAATAGAGAAATTCTCCTGTCTGTCACTGAAATTCACAGTTTCACCGTTAAAAAAACCCAACAAAAAATAACACCTACAACACAACAAAACACCAAAACCAAACAAATTCCAAACCAAACAAACCTCAAGAAGAACAAAAACCAAAATGAACCTATAATGAAACAAACCAAAACCCCAGTACAGATTGTACAAAACAAACACAAACCCCAGAAGCATTGACTCACAATAAAGCTATCTCTTCATGACTTTTGTGTTCCTACAGAATGACTGAATTGCTAGGGTTGGAAGGGGCCTCTGAATATCATCCGGTCCAACATCCCTCCCAAGGCAGGGCCGCCTAGAGCAGGTTACACAAGAACAAATCCAGGTTGGTTTTGAATGTCTCTATGACCTCCCTGGGCATCCTGTCACTGGCAGTTGAGTTTATATACAGTCATAGTTGTTTTACAAACACAGAGACACGCCATTTCTTGACTTCCACTGGAATATATTATAGCCACAGTCAGTAGATAGTATTTACCTTATCCATTAGTTGGATATATTCTATTAATACCTGAAGTTGTGATTTTACCATGAAACAAGACAGTTGAAAGTAAGGCAGTTCTCCCTAATTGCTTTTAATGACTTTTCTGGGTAACAGTATTTAGTGCTAATATGCAGCCTGACAACATTTTGTCTAGCCCACTCCTCAAAAAATGCAAACAAATAAAACCTCTGAATTCAAAAGTTTGCAGCAAGAATAAAAATGTTATCCAACAACTTACTTTTCTCCTTGAATCTTTTGTTCCTGTAACACAATGCCAGAACCTTGACTCAAACACCTGGGCAAACACCGCTTAACCCCTTTACACCGGGTGAATGCTTCCCAATTAAATGAAATATTTACTAATACTGTTCCAATTAAGCAGTGGTGGTGCTTTGTGCTGTCTTAGGCTATTAGTTCTACTGGGAACATCTTTAGAGTTATCCATTAAAGGCAGTCTAAAAATTTTGTCTATGTTGGTTAAGAGGAAAATACTGTGTTAGAATGGTTAACAGGTAACAGAGTAATCTAAAAATTTACTTGCCACTTCACTAAAATTCTTTCTTTCACTCTAAATAAAGGATGCCTCATATTTCAGTGGTGATACATTGCAATCACATCTTTATTCATATTTTCATATTATCAGTGTGCAGGTCTACCTTGCAAGTCAGTGGCCACTAAACGTTTTTGGGGAGACAGGGATATGGAGGGATAAAGCAGAGGATGAGCAGTAGACAGATCTCTGTGTACCTGTCCTCGAGTCCTCAGACATCAACTGCACTGCTCTTGCTGGCAGGAAGAGAGAGTGATGCCAGCTGCAGTCTGAGTGGGGAGTCAGGTCACCCTCTGTGGGGAACCACATGTGGGAAATACAACACATAAAATCAGATCTGGTTGCTTGTGTCCTTTTCCCCTTTCAGAGCTTGTCTAACACCTGTTAAAGGCTACTTAATGAAGACAACACTCCACCCCTTACTCCCCAGCCCATATTTTAACTAGCAGTTCTGACATGGAATGCTTTTTCATCCTTTGAGGACTTCTGAAACTTTGAAAAATATTTCCTTCTTGCAATAGAAACATCAACACATTTTATAATTCTAGGCCCCTAGATTTTTTTGTGTCCTTACAAATAATATCCAAAAAGCATGGAATTTTTGCTTTAAAAGTTGTCAAATGTAACATTAGAAAATAAAACCATTGTTGTTGCTGGTTTTTTTCTCAAAATTAAATATAAATTGAAACAGAACCTTTTACATATACAGATTAGGTATTAAGGCACACTTTGCAGTCAGTGAATAGAATAGAACCTTAAGCAAAGCAATCATCTTAGTTTATACAGTTGGGGTAATCTGCTTTTTGAAACGTCTATTTCTCCTTCCATTTTCTGTAACCAGAACTGTTTTGACTGGCTTGGATTAATAAAAAACAATCATCTGAAGGTTGAGAAAATTAATAAAACTAAGAAAATTAATTCTATACTTGTCTTTAATGGCAAACTTTCCCTAAAGAGTGGGGGTTTTAATCTCTATTTTGGGCTAAAAGTCCCAAAGGATATTTCTAATGGGCAAGCAAAAGAAGTGTACTCTAAGATTAGATGACTCAGAAAAAAAGAACTGTTCTATCAGTCTAAATAAAAGTTTGCCTGGTAATATTTTAGATGTTACATGTTGAGCTCCAGAAAGCCAACTAGTAAAGGAGGCTGAAGCTTAAAATCAAGGCAGGAGATGGACCAAGGTTTTCTTAATTTCTTTTTATCTGATGAAGGAGAATATTTGAAGTCGCTGTATAAAATAGAGGGAATCTCAGGGAATCTCACTCCCTGAGCTGAGAAGTAATAAAGGGTAAACTACGAGAATTACTATGATTCTGTGTTGGCTAAAGCTTCTTGCCCTTTATGTGTAAGCGAAATGGTAATGATTTAAAATTATGTTCACAGACTACATATATGCACATAAAACACATTTTCTCATCAGCTTCGCAGGTTCATTTGGCTAATGGACTTTTGGGGTGAATATTTAAGCTTAAAACTGAGAAAGATAACATTAACCCAGTATGCAGACTGGGTAGATGAAGAATTGAACTAAGGTGCTTGAAGACTCTGAAACCCCAGGGAGTCCTGATCAGTCTGATTTTGGGGAAAGCCAAGGGTCACAACACAGGCTATACAAAATAACTCAACTAATCAATTCTTTCTTAAAAAACCTCTCGTTATTACTATCAAATACGTGGAAAAATGACAGGAAAACCAAACAGCAGTAATGGCAAGACAAGGTAATGTTTGCAAGGATATGATAGCTATGGCATTAATATGATCAACTACAATATTGTTTGTAAATAGCTCCTATGTTATTTTCCAGTAAGTCTCTGCTGGGTGTTTCAGTAATTTACCTTCCAAATACATAATGCAGAAAAACAACAATCCTGTATGACTATTCCATGGAAAAACTGCATGTAGATCTCAAGATTAACATCTTTGTAATAAAATAGTACTGTCATGCTTGTTTTGGATTGTTTTTTTGTTTTTAGTCCTCAATTTTTGTGCCTCATGAATCAAATTCAGGTCAAAATATCATTGAAATGCAAATCTCCAGTGCTATATGATACAGGTGAGATGTGTTTATACCAATTCCTTGGAAAAAAAAAAATCTATCAAAAGCTTTGGCAATCCTTGACAATACGACTAGGATCAAACTTGTGACAAATCTGGGTAGAGCTAAGGACAAGACCCTTCTTCCTCACTCCTGCACGTTCTATGTACTTCTCTCTAGTGTTGTTGCCTGTTCCTACATGATTTATCCTGAAGCCAGATGAATTGTCAGCTTACACTCCCAAAACCAAATGGACTATAAATAAAATACTATAAACCATAGTTTACAACACCACTGTGTACAACTAAGTAACCTAAACTATGGATTTTTTGGTAACATTACATTTCCTGGCTCTGTTTGTTTCATTAATGATTAAATCTTCAATGCCTTCTTCTTAGCTTCCCACATAACTATTCGTTGTTCTGTTTCTAAACTATTGAATAAAGGCGGGATTTTACAAAACTGCCCAAGGTAAAAGAAAAATAATTACAAACTTGATGAGATTTAGGCACCTGTATGTCACTGGCATTCTTAATTTATAGGAGCTATTTGTAGCTAATTGTTGTAACTAATTTATTACAATCGAGATATCAAAAAGACTTTTTTCTTTTATCTTCTGACTTATTTTTAATAAGAATTTACTCAGAACTAATGATTTCTAGAAAGACTTGTCCAGTAAATTTTGGTACTTCTTTCTCATTGTTTGGGACACAAACCTAGGACTTCAGCAATACTTGCTCTTAAGGGTAATGATATATAATATAAAATTTTGCAGACTCTAAATTAAATACTCACTATTTTGCTTAAAGTTGTAATAAGCAGTTTGGATCAAACTGTCACATTCTCTTCTGCATCTATTATATTATGATTTGCACTTAAAATTTGATTTAAGCACATAGTTAAGTTCTCCTCTTGAAAGGGCAACAATTGGGCACTTTAGGAATAAGAAAGGAAGCTACTGCAACTTTAGTAAAGATGGAAGTGGATTTTAAGTTACTGAACATTATGAGGGAAAAAACCCAAACTATAAAGACCTAAAATAATAGTAACAGCAGTATTTAAAAAATCACATTAATAGAAATTCAGGATAAAATTAGAAAAACAGAGCTTCTCTTAACAAGTAGAGAACATTTCATTCTGTAATTTTATTTTTTTTTGAATTATCATCTGTTACATTTCTTTTGCCAGAACACACAAATTATATATCTAGAAAAAAAGTTTCTTTCCTGCAAGAGTTTTTTATTCAACTTGAAAACTGGGATATTAAATTATTTAATCGATGTTAAAATGTATTATCTAAATAGAGATATAATTGCCATGCAGTCTTAAGGATCTTCAACTTCCACTTCTTTCTCTCAAATAAAATAGACAACAGTGTCTTCCAGGGCAGGTTAGAATCTTCCCAAAAGATTGCCATGAGTAAAGGTTAAGTTTTTAACGAAGTGAACTTACATGACACCAGTCAGATGAGAATAAAACAAGAGGAAAACCAACCAAAGGAAGTAGCTGAAATAGAACAGATATGGTAAAAATTATTACCCTGCTTAAATGTGAAAGCAAAATTAATTAATGGTTGTATTTTCTCACTTAGGAAGCTTATATGGTTAAAGGAAAATTATTATTTATGTCTAAGGAGCCATGTTGAATTTTCTGAATAATGATATTTTATAAAAATATTATAGCTGATATTGTTTCATTCTTTTGAATTATGACTCATCTGTGATTTACATAATACATGACATATACCTAAAACAAATCATCTACCTTGTTTTCCTCCTTTCAAATGTTCTTTCCTGACAATTCTAGAATTTTCTCAATTATTATATCTAACATTCTCCACTTAAACTACAGATCCTTTGTCAGTTCTGATATTTCTCAGTGATTACAAGCTCAGAGGAAGTCACTACTCAAATCAAAAAGTTCAGAACATTCTCTGACTTTTTTCATTTGCTGTTTTCCAGTTAAATTGTGCTGTCATCCCTGTTATATTTGAATAATTATCTTACTTCTTAAAAGAAGATTTAATAGTTATTTGAAAACACAAATGTTTCTGCAAATCATAATTTCCTCCTGAATTAGGTTCTCACTTCATAATTCTTTCATCCTTAGATCTCAGATATATTTCCTTGTAAAATGCAATGTGCCACAGTTGCCTGAACATATTTTTACTACTGTATGATTTATTTTTTTTAATTTTAAAAGAAAATTTTATTTTATTTTGCTGATTTTTAAAGCCTAATTTTTTGAATGAGTCCACAGATAATGTGCTAAGCTTTTAAAAATTGTTTAGAATAAATATATATAGCATAATAATGTATAAAGTTACGAACCATTGTTACTGCTGAAAACTAGTAGTTGTAAATTAAGATTGTTAACAGCTTTGCACTTCTCAGATTCCCATCTAATGTGTTTTAGAGTGTTAAACTGTCATAGCGGGTAGCAACACATAAGAGATTCTGACCTTCAATTCTGTTCTCATTTTCAGGTTTCCTTAAAGTGTAACCCTCTGATTAGTGTAACAGCTGCTTCCTTTTTACCCATACCCTGCCTTAAAGGGAACTTACCCACCTCCAATTTGCAAATAGAAAGTGTTTGCTACAGAACTGCCTTTAACAGCAACAGTATTATTGGATATTCTTGTTTTAGCAACACACACTTGGAGTAGTTTTTGGCCCTTGACTTAGATGTCATTGTCCTCTTGTAGCAGTTGTCATAATCCGCCTTGTCAGCATGCACTATACTTCTCATGTCCTGTGCATGTATATTACAGCTCAGTTTTCCCATTCAGCATCCTAAGTACATCATAGGAAATTATCATAATGTATCCAAGAAGAAAAACTGGTTACACAATGGACCATTCTGTTGCTTTGTTTGTTAATAGCTTGTTTTCCACAGGCAAACTTTCTCCATTAAGAGCCCACTTAATTCCTTTGAAAACCGCATCTACCAATTCAGATCCACTACCTACCTGAATTTGGTAGGAAGCCACCACCTTTTGCAAAAATGTGCGACACCACTACTCTGTCTAATGATTTAATGGTTCCCTGGATGAATGACTGTTGTGTCTGCAGACAAATACAATTGTTCACACAAACTGAGTTTGTCCCAAAAGTGTTGGACTCTGTGCATGTGTTGAAATTGATCTAAACACACAGTTTTTTATTGAATTTGTGGCTCATGCCTAGAACGATAGAACTTAGGCAATAGGTCAGACACAGAACGCAAAGACATTTTTGCTTTTGAATCTGACAAAATTACATGGTCTGCAAAACATGTTCAAATCTCATTGACCTTGATCTGGCAATTGTTTAGTGCTATAAAGCACTAAACAGAACTCGTGTAAGTCCACAAAGGCTACATAGGACAGTAATTTAATTCAAGTTGGTTTAAATGTTAACTAAATATATCTCAATGGGATCGTGATATTTCTTTATACTAAAATCAGTCATTTCCAATTTTCTTGCCAGGAGAGACTGATCAATCTGCTTTCCACCTAGAAGGGAATGTTTCTTGAAGAACCAAGGTGGAAAAATTCAGGCCAAACTCACCAATTTACTGATTTTGGAGGCAGCATGAAATTTTCTTTCAGTTAGCCAACTACTCTGTCTTCTATCAACACTATGACTTGCAATACTATCAATGAAGATAAGAGTTAAGAAAACATAATCGGTTTTTCTCTACTGATTAAGAACATTGTATGACTGAAATTACCTCTGAGACCATACAAAGAGAAATGCAGAACTGTTTATATATTCCAGACTACAGAAAAGTAACTATCAATTGTAATTTGCCCATAAAGTAATATAAAAGTTCTATTTACAAATGGTAGTGCATTATGCTTTGAAACAGATGTTGCTTTCAGTCAAATGTAATGGAAATTATGGAAACCTAACTGAACAAAAGGAAAAACTAACTTTATTGTTCAATGATTTAGTTAAAGTGTATTTTTCTTATTTGTTATTAGCAAAGCTAATGCTTATAATGAAATTAATGGATAAATCAGTCAGAATTATGAAGCAATGGCCAGGTCCCATTAAAAAAACTGCTTCCAGAAGTAGAAACCGAATTTAAACCACAAATTTTTCCCTGACTTTTTTAATTCTTCCTAAAATGAAAGGGCAGGAGATAAATTAACAAACTCTTTGCAGCTTTTGCACCCTGAGGGTATTGAAGACCAAAGGGCTAAGGACTCTTCTACTAAAGGAGTGCAAAGGCTGTTCTTGCATTGCTCCAGCAAGAGCAAAAAGGAAATTTTCGCAAAATGTGTTACGTGGGGCTGTAACCATTCCTTTAAATAGTTCTAAAGAGTGGGTTACCTAAGGATAAAATAGCCAACTTCCTTACTACTCTGTAGCAAGCACCCGTAACTGTTCCTAGACACATTATGATTCAGAAAGAGGGACACAACGTTTTGATCCACAGACACTTAACATCATAGGCAAATTATTAAATCAAAGCTTTGCACTAAAGTGAATTCAAGCCACAAGAATCTGGAATAAATTTGTGAAATAAATTCCAAACTTTTTTTATCCTGTCATATCCCTTGAAATACTGGCTAAGCTAGTAAAAAAGCTGACGAGTGCTTTAAAACCTGAGGGACTGATATAAGTCTTCTTTGATTTGCAGAGACAGAGAATGTATGGAAAATTCTTGTCCTGATGAAGTAGTTTTACCACTGGTTTTGAGTAAGGAACTTTTTTTGTCCTTTGCTTCATTGAACATGTGTATTTAATCAAATAGTGATGAGATTATATCCTGGAACTATTCCTATATTGTAAATTCTTATCCGGGGACTCTTACCGAAGAGGCATTTCAAATTTGTAGGCCTCTGAAAAATTCAGTATTTTCATCTTCAATTTGCTTTATTATAGAGCTATGAAGTAAATCTCTGTTGCTATTACTGTAGCCATATACCTGATACTGCTTCCCTTGCCTCTTTGTGCTTGATTTGTTTGCACCTGTGACAGGTTCTTTGAGAAAGGGAGCTGAACAATTATGAGACAAAGGTGTGGTGGAAAGAGTACCAGAGTTATGTTATCAACATCATCTTGTTTGTTTCAACTGTTCACTGTTAGTGGCACACTTGCATTTCATAGATTTCTGTGAGTAAAAACTCCCTTAACCTGAAAAAGTTGCATTTTCAAATTTGAGTGAACTCTGTGACCTGTTGGATTTTTTTCCACACATTTTTGAAAATGTCACTTGCTGCTCAGCAGGTGATTGCTGCATTCCCAGGTGCACGATTCTAGTTTATGTTTATTGTTAATTCTTAAGCATTAAAAAATAAAAGCAGTAAAGCAAGGAGAGACATTCATAGAAGCTGAACATCTACTAGTTCCTAAGTTATTCTGAAATGTTCCCTTAAGTGACTGGGATCTCTGTGCTCAAAATTAACTATACTCTGTGATTCATGTGATCAATTCTGTTAAATCCTTAGGAAATGCGATCATTTCTTTCAGACAATGTATAAACAAAAATTTAGCTGTGAAAGTGTATTTGATTTTAACAACAACAACAATAATAATCATCATCATTATCAACCAAAACTCTAGGTATGTAGAAGAAACACTGAGACACAAAGCCTATTAGAACAGTAACATTGGTTTAATTCAATTGAAGGGTAGTGGTTAGACTGTGGAGGGGCTTTTGAATATCAAGTACAACAGGAAGTTCTTCACTCTTGGATGTGCTATTGTTGCTGAAAAATATCTTTGTTTTTCTAATAATAACCCTAAATAACTATTATCCCTTATTCTTACTTATAAACAATACTTGTGAAAATAAGTTTTTAAATTGTATAGTATAGATTACCAGAGCTCTCCATTCTGAGAGTTAAAGACAATTATTGACCGAAGAGGAAGATTTAAAGTCTCCATTTAGCAACTTGTTATGGCTACTCAGTTGGATTTTTAAAAGAGCAAAATGAATGAAATATGTGCAAACATACATTCATTGGCTTAAGTAGAGTAAAATAGAAGCAATTAATACCAGTAGCCATATAGACTACTGTGCTGGATACGATTATGGACACATTGAAAATAAAGTAAGGAGATTGTAGAAATTAATTTAAAAGGAATTTTTGTATCAAAAGTCCAAAGTGTGTTATATTGAAAATGGAACCCCTTGGCAGGATTCAGAAGTACAAATCCCAAAGTCTTGTACAGCTAAATGTTCTTTAAGCAAGACTGTTGGCTACCTAAAAAAAGAAAGAATGTCTAGATGAATTCAGGAAGATGGAAATAATGTTGCTGATTATTGCTTTTGGCTAACTAACCAATTATTTAAAATTTAAGGAAGAATAGATATTAGCCTATATATTTTAATTATTGTTTGTGTTTCATAATTTCCTCTCCACATCACTAAATTAGTCTCCTGCAAAAAAAGCATGTCTGAGAAAGAAGCTATCAAGCAAATTTGAAGTTGCTTATGGTGAAATATGAGAGCCCAGACTGCTGCACTGATAAAAAGAATTACATTTTTAGTTTTAGTAAGTATGTTGACCAGATGTCCTTGAATGTAATTTATTAAAGCCAACACTTTTGTGGTTGCTAAATAATTTAGAGAGGCATCATTGCAGAATTTTGCATTTGGTGACTTATTGAATCATTTTTTATTAATACATCGCTTTTAATTATTTAAAGCTTCACTACATTATAAAATTACTTTAGGAAAAAAAATTATTGCAATCAATATATTTGTAATATTGTATCAATAGTCACAACACATTGTGGTGCTATTTCATAGTCACAGGCATTTCTGTCATTATTCAAAAAAAAGAAGTCACTTCTAAAGAGTATTAGCACTGAAACTGGTGGAGAATAGATGGACATGAATTTCAATTTCACATCTCCATCGCAGTAGTAAATTTAGGATTTGTAATGTTGTTTTTTCCCCTGGAAATCTAGGTATTGTGTTCTTAAATTAGCAAAAGCCAATATTGTTCAGCTTTTGCTACTGTTTTTTTTGTACATCTTGCTCACACAAATCCTCTTATAAGATCACGTACTGCTTGTCATTGTTAAGCATTCATACTTAGGGTTTGATTGTAGAATTATCTGAATACTCAGAAACCATGAAGGCTGATTTGAGGATGCAGAAACAGAGGTTCAAAAATGGTTTGTGACCATAAAGAATTTGCAATATATCTCTATCAAAAACTTTCTGGTTTCATTTCAAAGACAAGCCTGCCCTACTTTCACCTTTATTTTGATTAAACTTGTCTGCTCTTAGGTAGTAAAACTGTCTATAGTAGGTGTAAATTCCTGTATTTAATTGTAAACAAAACCTTAGAGGATAGAAGGGTGTTCTCAATAACACTAAGAGCAATTGATCATATAAAAACCAATTAAGGACCAATTAATTATTTATATACTAAGATTATCAGGTATATATTGAACGTAAAAAATTTGACAACCTCAGAATAATTTTGTTTTTCAACCATGGTGATTCACTTTAAAAATAATACAATGCTATATCTAAAAATTGTAAAGCTCTGAATCTTAAGGCCACACAGATGCCTGAACTTTCATTTCTAAAGTATTTGGCAAGTAAACATCATGGTTGTATGCTATATATTATTGAACCAGGATACCTGTTGGTTTGCTTCATATTATAATTATACTAGTGTGAATCTTCTCAAGAACACTTAGCAACAACAATGAAAAAAACTCTTCTTTTTGTACAGAGGTTTGCTTAGGACTGTAGTTTCCATGGAAACTCCTAGAAATAGCAATTTCATTCCAACCTTTACAAACCCAGTGTAAGCCTTTTTCATATAGATTTCTTGTTTTAATTAACTCTTAAATTTCAACTAGACAGAATAAATAATATTGATTTGGATTATTGTTTGTTAAAATAATCTTTTATTTTTAGGCTGAAATAAAAAATAATTTTGTCATTTGCCAATGAATATGAAGCAACAAAATTTAAAAGAATACTGTTTAAATTGACTGTCACTATGAACAGTTTTGATTATGAAAGTTTTGTACTGCATTTTAGCTCTCTATTTGATAGGATCTGAGTCACACAGAAGAATTATATACCTAACTCTTAGCGCTATCAAAATAGCTGCAGCTGGGAGGTGTAACTCCATCGTGAGTGAATGAGATAGAAAAAAATTATCCTCTGTAAGGAAGCTTCTCAATGAAAATGCTGGTAAACAAGTCTGAGAAAAAAGGAAACAGATGCTAAGTGATAAGAATGTGCCTGTTCTGACAGGGAACACCACCCGTATGCGTGTGTGACGGGTTGAATGTGTGTGTCTGTGGAGGGAACTTATTCAGCTGTTTCCTTGCTACGTTCAACAGTGAATTAGTAAAACAAGACTTTGCTTTTCATCTGGGAAATGACACTTTGATTCTGTGTTATAAAGGACATGTCCCTTTTATCCTTTGGTATAAATTCCTCATTAGGAATTCAAGATGGCTGGGATGCAGCCAGGATTTGAAGAAATACTTTTTCAAGGCTCAGAAGATGTGTATTTTTGCAAAAAACAACTGAGTGGCCACCAAAGATGGAACTTGATTATGGAGCTTGATTAGGTTTGTGAGCTAGTCAGGTGTTTAGGCCTATTTACAGAGTTCTTACTGAAATTACGGTATTTGGAAGTCACAGACAGTGTGTCATAGTGTTATGTAAAATTGAAATAACAGCATTCATACCCGTACATTAGAATTATTATGAAGCTCAGTGTAAAATATATAAATGTAAAATACCTCCTGGCAACAGCTTCTGTAAATACACAAAATGATATATCATACATAAAAGTGTCCTTAACTAGATGTGACAAACTGGAGTCTTTCTTTATTGACTGTAACTGGTCAAAAATAGTGAGATAGAGTTGTGAGAAGCCTGTGCTATTGATGATTTAGAATAAAGCAATTGGTGAAATCTATTTTAATCTACAGACTAGAGAGACCATGTTATGTTTAACATCGATTGAGGTATGTTGAATGGCAAAATAATTTTCCATTATGTTTTCTATATAAGTCATGAAGTAGTTAACAAGCGAAGCTACATGAATATTAATAAGACTGATATTACCTTTACCAAGAATGAAAATTGGGAACTTTTTTAGTGGGTGATTACAAATTTGTTCTAGCTGGTAGGGTTGACTTTGAATGATTTAGGAAGTACCTCTGTAGCATATTAATATCTTTTAACGTAGAAAGATGTATCTTAAATTTTTGTTATATAGTCTTACTGCAGAAGACAATTGCAACAGAGGATTTTAATTTTCCTGGCTGTGAAGGACTTTGAAAACATTGTCCAAATTTGACAGAACAGATCAGGTATTGTTTTTGAATAACAAAATCTTAACATTTTCCAATTTAGCAGCTGCTAATATCTTTCGCAGTGAGCTTTGTTGGTGCTGATTATCCCGTGCATTATCCACTGCATTTGATCTCTCCGAGGAGAAATATTACTAAGAATATTTTATTGATGGTAGTGTGTAAAGCAGATGTGAAGGGTTCATTCTGTAATCTCTGAAATATACATGTGGTGAGTATCTGAAAAAAACATTATCTGCCTATGGTGATCACATTTGTAGTGATTTATTTTATATAGAAAACAAGAGATCTTTTTGGAAAATACACAAGTGTTGTCATTTGCATATTTTTCTGCAGATAGAATTCACATATTTTTCTCTTTCTTTATGTCATAAACAATCGTAGTATGTTAAATCTGCTTTATGCCTTTGTTATGGATTTGAAATGGGGCTTTGGGGGGGAAGGGAAATGTTGGGATTGTTTGCTTGTTTGCTTATTTGTAAAACCAGTTTTTTTAGAAACATGAAGGAAAAGCCGAGATAGCAGTGTTGGTGCCTTCGGAGCTTCTCCCCCACCTTCCCTCTCCGTGTCCCAGATGGGGGCTGGGGAGCGTCAGTGGAGTAACGCAGCGCATGGAACTGGCACTCCTGTGGCACACCCGCGGCACTGGGTGAAGGGGGCTGCATGCGGAGTGACGCGGGGACATATCGTGACTGCTTCTGCTGGTGGAGAACCCCTCTTCCCAGTGGCCACATAGGGAAAGCTCTGGGCGGTGTTGGTGGCAAAGAGGCGGTATTGTGTGGGTGGGCAGTGGTGCCCAGTCCTGCCCGGTGCCTTGCAGAGCACATGGAGCCGCATGGCGCCTCTCCGCTTGTGATGGTGGCGGCTCCCAGCTTGCTGTGGTGGGCAGAATGGAGTGGCAGAGGGTGGAGACTCACTGTGGGTGCCGGCCCTGGTGGCGCTGGGACCCCGCATGGCCATGGCATACAGCATGGGTTCCTGCCGCCTCCCCAGCCCTTTGCAGCAGGCTGTGATTGGTGCTGCCACTCTATGGCTTTCTGGGGATGCCGGCTGTTCCTCCCTGCTGCTCGCTGCGCTGCGTGGACTGCATCCACTGCCCTCCCTGGCCTGCAGGCTGCTCCTGCGGTCCCACTGGCCTGGGGGTCCCTCCTGTGGGGTCCCTGGGGCGGCAGCCAGTGCCCTGTGCTGGCACTGTACTGGCAGTGACTGCACAGTGACGATGGCCACTCCGAATATCTGTGAGTGGCGCCACCGCCCCAGGGATCCCTGATGAGGGTCCCTACGGGTGATGAGTGCTCGGCGAGCAGGGCTAATGGCACCCCCAAGTTCTGGCTCCATGGCATTTTGGTGGGAACTGCCATTTTGCCTAGAGTGAAAATCTCGGGAACAGGGAGGAGCTCAACTCCACCAGCCAATTGGGGGACAGCCTGTCTGGGAAGAAGATGCTGAATTCCTGCAGGACTTCCAGGGCATAAAAGCCTGAACACGGAAGTCCTGCCCTTTCTTTTGGCTTTCTCCCAAGCTAAAAGGAGCCACGACTTCCCCTTTCCCAGCTCCTGGACCGCATGACTTGCATCCCATTGGCACAGGCAGCAGCATGGCACCAGAGACCACCAGCCAAAATCCAAGTGGTATCTGTTCCTTGTGTGTCCCTGAGCGAGGGTGCTTTTCACTTTTTTTGTCTTGCGGGAGGCTCTGAGGGCCGGGAGATTACCATCATAGAGGCAGCTTTCCCTTCCTTCTCCCTGCTCCTCAGCTGACCAGCCGGCTTTGAGGAGCAGTTCGGTATTTTTTTTTTGCTTTATTGCGTGACATTGTTGGGTTTTATATTGTGCGTGTATTTTGTTTAGTGTCTGGGGATTTTATAAGGTCTTTAGAGCCCTAGAAAAGTAAACCTGTGTTTGCTGTTGCAGCTCTGTTTAGTTTTTCATCACTGTTGCGTGCCCCCTAGTGGTATAGTGGTAAAACCACCACAGCCTTCTTAAGAAATTTTAGATTCTTCACTAGGATTCTTTAAATACAGAACAGCTACTCTATTTGTCAGATCCTGAGAGCACTGCATGAACAAATTGGTACCATCTGATTCTCATCTTCTGTTTTGTTTAGCTCAGTGACCAGGATTATTGTTCAGGTTATTCTTGGGTTTCTTTGTTAGAGCATTCAAAGTAAAGCACATGCAGTATGAAAATTGGTAGTGGAAGTACTAACAATTCAGACACAAACTTTTATTGCTTTAAAAGGTACAAATGGGTCTTCGACTCCTTTATCAATACACTGCCTGGCTCAGCTGAGCTTCTATCGAGAACAATTTAACTTGCAGTTAAAAAAGACCAGCACTGAGGAAATGAAATCTTTCCTGCAATTGTAAAACAAATATTCTAGACTTGGAATTAAGCTTCCATGTAACTTCACAGTTAAATATTCTTGAATCTTATGCTTCCGTTGATGGAACTCATCTTCTTTTGAGGCTTGAGGGTTGAAATGATCAACTCTTGCAATTGTGACATTCTGAGAAAGAATTAATATCTACTGTTTTTTCTCTATTTGACTTTTACTCCTTCTTGGACATTGCAATAAGCATCTGTCAACATCAACATATCTGCAGTAAAATGAGGGTAGTATCTTTCAAACATGTATGGATATAACTTGATTGAAAATTTCAGCCTGCTTTCCTTTCTGATGTTACCTTTTACAGTTATAAGTTAGGGCAATTTATCATTTTTTTATTTGATCAAAGCAAGAACTTTACTTTCAGCCCCATAATAAAGCTTGAGTCCCTGAGGTACAAATTCAATCTCTTGTGTTAACAAGGCTTTGGAGAAAAGACTACAGGGAAAATAACATCTGTTGAACAGTTCTTGGACACGGTTATTTTGGAGTCAAGTGCTAAAGTCCTCCATCAACACTGTTACTATTTGTCCTGGAGGCAAAAACAGACAGTGACTTTACCTCAGAACTAGAATAAGGATTAAAACAACATTGAACTTCAAGGCCCACAGGTGACTGATTCCTTCTGTTGTACTGATATTCATCACAGCCAAGGGTGCCGATCATTCTTCAGTCATCTCCCATCAGAAGGAGTGGGAATAAGAACTTCTTTTAACCTGTTCTCCACAAGCATGCTATAAGTAGCAATAAAGAAGTGCTTGCAGAGAAATATGAAGATGCCTTAAAGGCCTCTGAGAAGCAGTGAAGACAATATTTCCAAGTTCTCTGCACTACTTTTGCCTAAAGCTGTGATTTAATTGCTTAGGAGGAGGAATGGAAAATGTGGTAAGAAGACACTTGGGGCTTGATGTATTAGATTGAATCACAACAGTCATGATTTCTAAACATGTTCATGGGGTGAGGTTCTGTGGTGTATGCTATTTTTCATACCCAAAACCTAAACTGAAAAAAACAGTACTTGTGGAAGACTAAAACAATGGCTTAACCTTATACAAAATTGTCAATTGATTTTTACCTTTCAGCGTTGGGGCTAAGATAAGCTTTGATCAGAAGTATGTTGTACTTTGAAAACGAGCCAGTAACATCTGCACAGCCAAAGTTGGTCACTGATCAAAATATTACTACACAATGTTGCAAAGTTTTAAAGCTTTGAAATAAGATACATATTCATGTGATTTTATCATACTTCTGAGTCCTGTAAAGAATGACAGAAGTAAAAACATTCAGGTAGAGACAGCAAAAGTTCTCTGCAATAACTTATTATTGAACTAACTTTAGATTCCACATATTTTTCAGCAAAAAATTAAGCCATTGTATTTTAACACATCTGATGCTCACATCAGATGCAGATTAAGTTGGAATGTAAAACAGCATTTCAGATGAGCAAATTTCCATGCTGGAGAGAATTTATATTTTAAAAAGAAAAAAGACTATTGCTATGAAGAAATCTCCATTCCCATTATTGATATTCCTGTAGCAGTGATTTCCCTTAAAAATTACTTCAACTGTTATATAGTTTCCTACAGTTAAATTATTTTCTTTAAAAAAACCCCAATTTATCCATTTGAAATTCTAGGATGTTAACCAGATCTTAAAAAAAAAAAAAAAAAGCAAAAATGTTTTAAATAGTATCTAATCATTCTCTGAAAACATTTTTGCAGTGTTAGTGGAATTCAACATTCACCTAAAATTGCCCTGGTTTGAGGTGAGCACAGTTAGACCCAGAATGATATTTTTCCTTCACTGACAGTCAGCACAAGTAGACTTCACTTTCCCCATGATAGCCATGACAGAGAATGTTTTAATGAGGGGGTTATAATTACCTTGTAAACTGAGAGACCTGGAAAAAATATTCTTCCTTATTTCTCTCAGGCAAAATGACAAGAAGAGAGAAACAGAGGTGGCAGAATGACACACCTCCTGAATCTCTGGTGTATTGTTTGCAAACTTTATGCTTCCTTTGATAAGAAAAAATAATTAAGATAACAAATTCAGAGCTAAAGAGATTTTAAACTTCTCTAGTTATATTAACTTCTTATGCAGAGCCAGTAAACCTCTCTTGCACTTGAGGTTAATTTAGATGTGTGGCTTTGGAGGAACAGTTCAGTAGTCATCTATAAAGTATCAATTTAGGTGAGAGAATTTTAGATAAGACAGACAATTATCTTAAAGTCTGATTTCACAGCCTGTTCAGGGAGAAGAGATGCTGCTAACACAAAACTATCCTGTGGTGTCAGATTGGTGTCTCTAATGAATTCTTCTGAAGGTATATTTGTCATATATTACAATTATCTTTCAGTGATGGATATATTTAACAAGTGAGTAGTTATTCCAAGAAGATTAATGCTGGAGAGGTGGAGCAAGAGTAGGAAAAAGCTGATCACGCAGAAATGCTGAGAGTTCTGTAAAGGAGTATAAATGTAACAGGACCTTTTTTATCATTCCATGAAAAGATATGATATCCCTGTATTTAACTGAATGGGATCTTTTAAAGTACAAAATAAATTTTTGCACAGGAGCTTTGCTATGAGCTGCTGCTTTCTGCAGCTTGGATTGAAAATTACAAATGTCTTTTTCATCATCTATCAAATGTTCTTTTCTGTCTGTTCATGACTGGACCAGACTGTAATAGTCCAGGTGGGATTTGTTCAGGGATATTACCAAAATTCTCTACATTTCTTGGAAAACTGATGAAAATTTTCCTTCTCATGAACATGCCTTATTCCCTTCTCATGCCTTATTGACTGTCTCAGCTAGAGGCAGCCAATACCACTATATGCACTGCTATATATACAGCCAGTTTTCAATGCATATAAGAAAATAAACTTTGGGACAAACATCTATGGAAGTTAATACTCCTCCATCCCTAGGGCAGATCAAGCAATGAGCAATGCAATCTAGTTCTCTAGTATGAAAGCTGCATATGCCATCACTGGACATCCAGCTGGTATGATATATGAAAGTTCTTAATATTACACTTCTTTAAAAGTCACATTTTGGAGCTGGATAAAAACATAAAAGCTCACCCTTTTTGATCATCTCTTCCAGTCTGGGAAAGGCTAGGTTGAAAGTGTTGCATTTTATTGGGAGGTCTTAATTTAGATAGATAATCATAATGAAATGTATTATATCTAGATGAAGGTAATATGACAGATGCCAACATGCTTGCCAACTTTGTAGGGACGTGGCAAAGGATATCTGCAATTTCGCAACAAATAATAGCTATTTTTTTTTGTTTTTTCTTTTTTCTTTCTTTTTTTTTTTTTTTAAGTGAAATCCATAACACTGGTATACAGGAAGTTTTTACATAGAGTAAATTTTTCTCAGACTACACATCCTATCTGTCCATATGACATTTAAAGACAAAGTCTATGCACTCTTTTTAAAGGAAATTTAACATAAATATATTTTTTCCTTAATATTAAGAATACATCAAATACCCTAGTACCATCACAGTTTATAATTAATGTTTCTTCATATAGTCTAACTAAAGGTCCTCCACTTCCCTATGTCTTCGTCATGTCCCTATTCAGTTGCTCCTAACTCCAGCTCTAGGCTCCCTTTTAATTCTTCTCCTAGTCCTAATAGTGTTCTTACTATTCTAAGACCAAAGAAATTATCCTAACTTCTAAACTCATCTACAGTTCTTTAACAGAAAATCCAGATTGTCTCAGACTACTCTCCAGAAAGCCTGTGGCTAAAACATACAGTAGGAAAATCCAGGTGCCTAATATGACTGCAAGAACTTTTCTTCATGGTTCCCCTTGGGCACAATCTATGCTTTGACCTCCAGGTATAATTGGTGTTGGAACAGCTCTATTAACACAGTTGGAAGATGGGTATATTGCTGCATCATAGTTGCAGAGGTGACTGCAGATAAATTTTTTGGGGGGTCTGCTACCATGTGTTAGATCAGATGGACAAGGTGGCCTTATTCATGAGTGATGAATGATGCTCTTGTAGTCTTTGACTTACATGAGATACCTAATCTTGTCTGTGGTACAAAATTGAGCTTTACAAAATGGGTAAATTCTATATAAGTATTTGGTTTATTCATAAAACAAGGTAAAAAAGTATTTCATTGACTCCTCTTTTTGTATAGAAGCTTAAAGAATTACAAGCCATATCAGCTTGCATTGTAGACAACTGGTATTTCTCTGATTTTAGCTGTTATTAAATCATTGACTTGTCAGAAGAGAAAACAATGACTATGGCAAATAAATGTAAAAAATAAGAAAGCATACTAATAGGAATTGAAAAGTAAAAAAAAGAACAGTTTTCCATGTATAAAACTGACATCAGAAAAGATATTTTAAAAATATTAATTAGAAGAGGTAATAATTTTCCTTATTCCTTTCAGTACTGTCACTGTATTTTTAAGATGCAAGACAAAAAAAAGTAGTTTTTATCCTCAGATAAATGATTAGCTTAATTAGAACTTTCCCTTGATTATCTGAAAATAACAATGAGATGCTTAAAGATACATTTAAATGCATTATTGGCTCTAGGCCATAAACCTACAATCTTTTCAAAAATCAAAGCTTGCAGCAAGCAGTATCATTTCATACAAGAAAAACCTTTTAAGCCAGATTTGCACAAGGTCACTCTATCTCAAAAAAAAAAAAACAAAAAACCAAAAAAAAAACCCTAAGAAAAACTGCAAAGTGAAAAAAAACCACATTATTAGGGGAAATATTATATAGTTAAAGCTTTTTGGCTTATAAAGTACTGAGTGGGGAAGTCTAGTGTTGAAGGTTTTGTGAAGGTTGCAGAGAAGATAATTGGGGAATTTGCTCTATATTTCTAACTTTTTAAAGCTAAAATACATCCACAAAAACTGATTCATAGTGGGTTCAATGACCAAAGGAAATACTTTTCTTCTATAACACATATAGTAGCCTCAACCTATTAAACTAGAGTAAGAACTTGAATTCAGTTACTGATAAGCAGCTTTTTGCACTGTGTAGTTGATGGTCTTCTCCAGATTTAGGTTGTCCTAGGTGGTACACAGACAATTCTTACACAGTGTTCAGGGAACTGCCTTTTACATGGGCTGTCCCCCACACGCGGAGTGAAGGACAATAGTCAAGCTGGGGTATGAAGAGAGTTATGGCATTTGCATGAGACATTCAGACAGAGAAAGGACTCTGGACTATGTTATTCACCAGTTTACATACGATCATGGGGTAACTAATGGGGACATTGATAATTACCCCTTGTTCTGCTTGAATACCCTTTTTGGCCTAACTTTGGGACTGTTGCAAGTTGTCTACAAGAAGTTTTAGAATTTCTTAATATACTGTTCCTAGAGATTGTATGAAGTTTGATTCTAACTACCCTATACCTGATCCCAGCAGGGATTTGTGTTTTGGAACATTTTGCCTATTCTTGTCACTTCACACCTAGGGACAGATAGTGAATAACCCTCTATTTTGTGTTGTAGAGCACCACTTTATTGAGATTCTTTAGTATTGCACAGTCTAAACTTGACTTCAGACCTTCTGAACCAAATTAAGACAAGAATAGTCGTTATAGTGTCATGGGGGACCTTTTGTGTCCATAAGTGTTATGTAGTAGGGATGTGACCAAGCTACTTATGAGGCTAAGAGGATGTAAGACAAAACATGAGACTTGGCTACAAGTGTAAGTTTCTGACCTTTTTTTATTTAGCAGTTGGAATATATCCATAGAAACCAAATATTGCAGAGACAAGAAGCAAATACATGTCCAGGGAGAAATTAGATAGTTATATAAGTATAGGAAAAACAATGGTTGTGATAGAGCTTTCATTCTGGAATCCCCTAAGCATATATCTTTTGGAAGAAAGAAGATATTTCAGAGGAAAAGTCACTCCATAAAAATGTTCCAGGTCCATTCTCCTGGCAAGTGTGTGCTGACAGGGACCTCTGATCTGACCTAATGATATCAGACATAAGAAAGATTGAATGTGTAGAATTCGCATGAACTTTTTTTTTTTTTTTTTGGGGTTTTACATTTACTCACTCGAAAATTCTCAAATCAAGCCATGCTTTAATTACTTTTAACACATCTTTTATCCGCGAACTAAATATTATAAGTTTCCATTGCCTTTCTTAGAGTCTAGAAAGTTAGCAAAAATAATACCTAAACCATCAAATATCCCATTCTTTCCAAGATGTGTTTAGGCTCATGACTACTGAAGATGTGTCATCTTTCAGTCGCTCAATTAAATTTGTATTCCTTTGTTTTATTTTTATTCTTTCTTCTTTATGTTGTAGCCTTTTGAGACACGTATTTGCTACTCTATAGCACAAGGTACATTTATTCTGCTTTACACGTTGCACCTCACATTGCAAGAATCATGATTTATTTCCCTTGAAAAGCATTTCATTTGCACAATTAAAACAACCTATTACTGTGGCTGTTCATCATGTCACATGACAGTCTGTGTGGTACTGTGTGGAGAAAAGCTACCCTGTTTAGAAATACCAAGAATTCTTTTTAACTTTAAAATATTTGCAATACCTCAAATCTTAAACCGAGCAAATCCTACAAAAACTTAACACAAAAGCCTTAAAATTAGAAGCATAATTCCACATTCCTTTTGCTGTAATGATAACACTGATTAACGTGTTATGAGTTCAGCTCTGCATAGGTTGTCCCTCTTAATCCTGTATCCTTGGCTCCCTGATTTATGCTTGGCCTAATGAGAATTCTTCAGTTGAAATGTTGTGACAAACGAACAAGAAAACAAACAAGAAAATCCCCAAAACTCTGATCTGTCACATAAATTTTAAAAAGGAAGTGTAATTTTAGAAGTATAGGTATAGAGTGAGATTGAACAAGGTCTTAAAAGAAAAGCTACTCAATGTTTTTCCATCATTATATTGGATAAATATCTTGATAGTCTCATTTGATAATAGAATTTTTGCTGAATTTTATATTGAATTGGTTAGATCATTTATCAATTGCAAAATGGTTGAGGTTGACAGACATTCCTGTAGGTTACTTGGTCTAACCCACCTGCTCAAGCAGAGGCGCCTAGAGCAGGTTGTCCTGGACCATGTCCAGACAGCTTTGGAATGTTTTCAAGGACGGAGATTCCATAACTTCTTTGAGCAACCTGTGCCACTGCTCTTTCACCTTCACATCAAAAAACGTTCACATAAAACATTATGTTCAAATGTAACCTCCTCTTTTTCAGTTTGTGCTCTAGTCCTTAAGACAACTTGTCTAGAACTTGGCTCTGTCTTCTTTACAAACTCCCTTTGGATATTAATAAGCATTGATTGGTTTCTCTCTGACCCTTCTCTTCAGACTGAGCAGTCCCCTCTTTCGATCTTTCCTCTTATGAGGCAAGCTCCAGTTCCTTAATCATCTTAGTGGCTCCTTGCTGGCTTCTCTCCAATAACTCCAAATCTCTCTGACACTGGGGACCTCCGAACTCTGTATTTCTGTATGATTTCTTCTCATGTTTGACTTTTTCCAGGAGCTCAGTGTTCATTCACACAAGCCTCTGGATATTTTTGCCTAACTTTCTGCTCTTTGGAATGGGCAGGTCTTGAGTTTGAATGAGGAGATCCTGGAATACAAATTATGTTTCTGGGCCACCTTTTCCTCTCCAAGGTCAATGGTCTATGTTTACCTCATGGTCATGATTATTTCATCCAATGTTTATTTCAATATTTATTTAAATTATCAGATGATCCATGTTTATTTCATGAACATGATTCTGTAAAAATATCTTCCGTAATTTTTGAAATTACATTGTATTTTTTAATAATAGACTTTAATCGCTTTTCTGGTTAACAGGCAACTAAGTACTAAAGGACAATAAAAAGTTGTATTTTATTAGAACCTGCTCTTCTTTCTGCTAGTCACATTGCATACATGCTTTAAAGAGTAGTTCAGTGATTCATACAGAACTAATTAATAGTTTAATACCACATGAAATTCCACAGAGACACCTTAAATTTACACCCCTATACATGAGATCAGAATTTGGCTTTTGGTATTTGTCATAAAGAGCAAGTGAAATGGCAGCCTTGCACTAACTTAATCTAACGATAAAAAGCATTCATTCCAGTCCATGATTTCAATACTAAAACGATGCATGAGGAAAGGTCATCACAATTAAAGGCATAATGTAAAACTGAAACTCTGAGCAAGTGTTTGTATTTCTTCTCTATCTCAAGATTTACGTGATTGGCTCTTAATTGGAGACCTAGGTTTTCATTTCACAGCTTGGGCAGACAGGCTATTAGATCTCAAATGAACAGGGAGAAAATAGCAATACTTTGTGTGCATGTAATGGAAAATAAAGACACTTTTCAACCTTCTGTGATGATTAATTAAAGTAAAAATGAGTTTAAAATGCAGAAATTCAATATATTTGGTATGAAATCTCTGTATTATTTTATGATTATAAAGTAAAATTAAGTCTTTGCTTTAAAATATATCCACATCACTACATTTGGGCATTATGGGAATGTGTATGGGCATTATGGGAATGTGGGATGGGTGGGGAACACTAACATTTCAGCAGACTGATGGCCCTTTCTACCTGGACTAATTTTTTTTTTGTCTATAAAATTTCATCCAATATAAAATTTTATTGTGGATTTAAGCATCTTTGAATGCTACTAAAAGTGGAAATACAAATGATTACTTAATTATACTTGGTACTTAATGTGAGGCTGGATGACAGGAGGTCGTGGATCTGCCAAAACTGTGAAACGGCACTTTCAAATACAGCTGCCTATGCCCTATCATCCAAAGCCCCCAGACTGTCAGATATTAAATATCTTCAAGGCCTTTCTGGATGGCTTGCATCTCTATCCATACTGATGGGAAAAGATTCTCACTATGAAGGGAGAAGATTGCCTTCGAAACTATGTTGATTGCAATGTGCAATATAAGCATAGTGGATAAATAAATAATATCTTACTACATTGTGACATTTTGTGACATCCTACAAGGTTATTTTTGTGTGTGTGTGTTTGGGTATTTTTCCCTGCAAGAAAGTTGATTTCATTTGTAAGGAGCATAACTAAGAGACATTACATGTATGATTTCAGAAGGATTTTTCCCAAGTTATGATAAAAGAAAAATACCAGCAGCTACAGACTATATCTGTTGTAATGTAAGGAGGCCCTCACAAATCACGAGGCCTGGGGCAAATGGCTTGTTTTTCTTGCTTCTTTCATATGTAAGTAACTTCTTTCAGCTCAGTAACTGAGCTTCTGGGCTTTTACTTTTTATGTCTTTCATTTGGTTTCTGAGACTTCTATTTTCTTTTAGCATATTCCAAGGCCAATAAGATAACAGCTTCCAGAAATGTAATGAGCAAAATTCTCAGCTTTGCATTTGCTGAACTGCAGTTGGAGATGCTCAATAGAATATTAAACTGGAGAGTTATTCTACTATATCATCTCCACTCTTCAGATGAGACACACAGACGCAAAAAAAAGGCATATCATTGTGGCAGCTGAGTTGTGGGTGGATAAGCATAGTTAGACAGTGTGCAGCTGAAATCCAAATCCATCAATCAAATAAAATTAAAACCATAGTCAGCACCTTGTGTCATAATCTCTGTGAAGAGATAATCAAACCATTTGCTTCAGGTGGGAAGAAGGCAAGTATGCTTAAACAATCTTGTGTTATTGATCCAGTGCAACTCTGAAAACAGCCCCTGCAGTATAATCTGTACAGCTTGATAGATTGCATTAGTAGATACATTTAGACCAGTGAGATTACCTACCAGATCAGTTAAGTAATAGAAAAAAAATAAAATGGTAGCATTCATTAAAGAAGGAAAATCATGGATTGAAAAATACAAAAATGTTATGTATGTGCCTTTTATCAGTGGATTACCTGAATACATTACCATTTTGAGTGTAGCAAGCTCACACATTTAAGTAGAATAATGCTTTGTAGATATGGCAACAGATGCTCAAAGATCCTCATCAAGCCATATAGCCTCACAGGAAGCCTGAATCAAAAAAACTGATTCAACTTGCCCAAAAGCCAGACTATAGAAACAATTCCTCTTTCAATAGCCCCTTATTATCCCTGGATGTGTTTTAAAAAAAGACTGGATGTGGCACCTGGTGACATGGTCTAGTCTAGTCGAGGTGTTAGGGCAAGGGTTGGACTAGATGACCTTGGAGGTCTCCTCCAACCTAGTAATTCTGTGATTCTGTGACTATTAACAGGAACAGGGCATGATTGGGATTTCTGGTCATTTTAAGACAATATTAACAAGAAAAAAATCTAAACCACTTAATTTCATATTTAAATGAAAACATCAATAAAATGAGTTTGCTAGAAATTGAACAACCAGTGTAAAGACAGTTGCACATCTCTAGGTTAATATATGAATTGCAAGTAGATTGGGAAAAATGATGCCACACACAGTCCTGCCAGGTTATCTTGCTGTATGAATGGTGTAATTTGACAGAACTTGGATAATTTTTTGTAGAGATCTGCTGCTTTATGCAAGATAAAAAATTGACTTTTCAACTTCACTAACTTTATATTTTATTTATTCACTGACTTAATTTATATCAGCAAGTTCATGGCATCACTGAACTTTCAAAGCTGAAACTCTAATAAAAGCTATTCACTTTCATATTCTATGCATTTGCAGCCATGGAGAACAGCAGTTAAAGGTTTTTTCTTATTGCAGTTACTTTATGTAAGCATTTATTCTGTATGACAATATCTCAAATGTATAAATCAGTACAATTTAATTTGGTCACCCATGACACTCTAAGGGAAAGAATATCTGAAGTCAACTGTTTCCTTCAGCTTCATCAGTAAATGGAGTTTAGTTTTCACTTGAATTGAACCTGACTTCTCATGCTTTCCATTTCAACTTCTTAGGGAGAGCAGGGACTAAAGTTCTTTCGTTTTTAAAGTAGGCCTGAGCTGTGCTTGTTTGAGCTATTAATAAGCAGTGAAACAGATGAAATTGAAAGGCAACTGAGACATTAGTCAGTTTTAAAATGGCTCAGTAGACTTCATACAATTCATGAAATTATTACTACATTTTTAAAATCTCATATTCTTCCACCTTTCTATTTTTCATTTCTAATATTTGATTTTACAGAGGTCCATATTTGTATATTTGTAATATTTGCATATTATGTGACAAATTCATTATCACATTTATATCATTGTAGGCTGCCTCCCAAGAGGCCTGATCTGAGGGAACAGAGAAATTCTGTGCAGTGACTCCACAGCATGTACTAGACCCAAATCATTTCAGGTCATGCAATCAACTGATGTGACTAAAATAAAGAAGAGAAAACCATTGGAGGTGTGAGCCATGTTAGAGGAGGTACTCTGTACAAGGGGAGGTGGTGAGAGGAATTTGTTCAAAAAGCCTTGGAGCTGGGCATGTTTAAATTCTCATTCTGTATTTCACAGGAATGTGCTAGTGAGGAACATTTCCTTACAATGGAGTCCAACATTGAAGTTATCTATTAATTTAAAATTTTTTATGCTGCTATTTTACTTACCACTCTTCTCTGCATATCCAAGCCTCTATTTTTTGTCTCTTCAAACTTTTTTCTGCATTTATCAGGATATATTCCTTCTCTAAAGTTGTTATGTTAAAAAATTTCCTCAAATATGCCTAAAAGTGTATCTTTTATGACCGAATAACTGAGGATGAAAACATATGGTAAACAGAGAGAAGACACTAGGATCACATCCTCATGGGAAAGCTAAGGTTTTCTCCTGGGTTTTGCTATCAGATAGATGAAAAGTAAGTGAATGGAGAGATCAGTTCAGTCCTTGAAAATGCACCGTTTACAATGGGCAGAGTAAAAGACTGAAAATGAAACATTCTGTGTGGGAGATTTCAGTGTACAGTGATGATCCAGAATCCTGTCCTTGATTGTCTATGAACATACTAAAAGGTTTTGCATACAAATGAAGCTTTTCTTTGTCTTATGACAGAATGATTTTCTCCAGGCTGTGATCAATAATGTGTTCCATGTTCAGATCTTGAAATGCTTTCTCAAACATGTGAGGCACGATTATTACAAAACTTTGGATATTTTGTTTGTTTGTTTTTGCTTTTTATTTTTCCATTTTTTTGTTTGTTTTTCAATTTCAAATATGATTATTTCAGGTGGTTGTGAATATTTTTTCAATACAGATGTGTGGAACACCTGCTAAAAACTATAGTATACCTCTGTAATTGAATCAGATCATGTTATCAGTTTGGAAGGAGAAATTTCTGCCAGTTTTGGTGGAGAAAAATGATTAAAAATTATTTATATGACATGCCAACAAAAAATAATAATAACGAATTATGTTAGCTACCAACTAAGCTTTCTCGGGGCATGAAAGAGGGGTGAAGGTTCTATTCAGCTTTTCTGAGACTGGGTCTGAATATCTGTCATAATAGAATACAAAAATGGATAGACAATTTTATTGTTGTCATTTAACTTTTTTTCTCTCTAGGATGTTTTAGCCGGTCTGTAGTATTCTGTCACTTCTTTAACTAGAATAGTCTCACATAATGTGCTAACTCTAGGAAAATACTGATTTGTATAAAAATAGCCTTACCTTGAAATGATGAATGCAAGGTTATATAAGTTGTTAAATGTGAATAATTATTCTATCACAAGATCATCAGTGGCCACATGTACTTCACATAAGTGAATGGTAAGATATAAATTCACTGTGTTAAGAAAAAGTCTCTAATGACCTCTTAAAATTTTAATATCGGAACTGAAAATGTGCACTGAACACACATCAGATATGAATAAAACTGTTAAACTTGGTGTCATGGAAGTCTTCAAAAGAGGAGGAAAATGAGAAAATCTGAAATAATTGGCTAATATCATGATAAAAAATAACTATGAATGGGGAGAAAGAAGACCCCTCTCCTCAAACTTCAGTTATTGCAACAGCCCATAGTGGACAGTAACTTGGCCATACACCCTCACAAGGAATTTGCCTTTGCAAGAGTCATCATTTAACACAGAGGAAGGGAGAAGGTATGTATGAAAGATCAGAAGGAGCACAAAAGAGGTGATGATTCAACAAAACTAAACTCGCAGCTTTTCCTATTTACAATGGGACTCTGTTCTTTATTTAATCACAATCTGCACAGTAAGCTGACATATGGGCTGGGGGCGAGGGGGGCAGCACTTGGCATCTACTAATTTGATATATAGCACATTTTTCCCATCTTCTTAATACATAAAATGTTGAAAATTATTTGAGAATTAATGAGGGGATAACTGACCCATTTTTTTTTTCTTGCAAAGCATGCAGTTCACTGCACCTGACTGAGGGGAAGGAAAGTATGAAATAATTGCAAAATTCTTAAGGGCATATTTTTAACTTGATAATCAGAGAGGAATATTATTAGTCAATTACATTTACTGCTAGAATGCACTAATGTTATAGGAAAAAAATACAAGAGAAAAGACTTGGAAAATGGCAAAATCTTTGAAGCACATTTCTGACTTGTATTGACCAGTATCACTGCACTTAGAGCAGCTTCAGATCGTAGAAAAACTCTGAGCCATTTTGTCAATTTGCAGTAAGTCTAGTTCAGCTTCAAAAGGAACAGAAGTTTAGAACTGACTTAGAGTCAATAATTTGTAAAGAATGTATTTAGACAAATTCAACAAATACAAGCATTTAAAATTAAAAATATTGCACAAAGTTATTTTCAAAATTCCAAGTTTCTGAACAATATCCCAAAGCTGATAGCATTCTCTCACTATTTTAAAATAGTTTTTTCTAGTGCAATATCAAGAAAAACATTCTTGAAGGCTTAGGTGAGCTCAAGACAAGTTTCTAACAATACTTAGTCATGACACTGAAAATGCAATTTAATCTGGTGAAATGAGTTCATAATCTGTGTGTTAGCCCTGGAATTAAATGTGATGCTCAAAATACATGTAAAAATTATAAGTAAACGTCTATTCTTTCAAACTAAACATCTGTGTTCTTTTTAATATTTTGTTCTTCTCTACATAAGCATTTTCATAAAATGCTATTTGATGGCATACGTGTATCATAGAAAGAAAAACTGGAACTGAAAAATTAATAGAATCAGCTACTCTATTAACATATTAACATATTCTTAAAATAGAACTACTTCTAGTATTTTGTGCATTTTGGATTAGAACAAAAAAAGCAATATAATGAAGGAAAAGTATTGTGTCCCATCTAAATATTAATAAACAGTAATTCAAAGTTTATTAATAGCGAAGATCTATGCTCATATTCTATGAAAAGAATGAACTCGTGTCCACAAATAGTCTTCCCACGGTTGTCAATATAGTACATTTCTTAAGAAAATGGATTCCATAAGGTTTTATCATGAAGTTGTTGATCTGATCTTCAGCAAGTTTTTCCTATTATTCCTTGTCAAGTGTTTTAGAGCCACCATAAATAATTCCCTTTTCACCTAAAGTTTTAAATATGCATAGACAATTGTTATGTGCACCTGCATGTATTGGCTGAAATAAACAAGAAAAGAATATATGAAGCTTTTTTATCTGACTGAAATTTTTTTTGAGCTTTGGTCATGTTAACAATAGTGAAAACACAAACAGTAACATCTGGCAAAGAATATTGTGAGTGGCAACACTTGTCAAAGAGGAGACAAGTGTGGAAGAAATTTTAGCAGTCCAGAATTGCATTTTTACATAATCATCTCACTTTGCTAAATTAAAATCTTTGAGTCTGAATGACACTTCTTGAAATTCACTTTGCTGCATTTATTTCTTTTAGGTACGATAAAGCTTTAGATTTCCAGCTCCAATAATTAATTACTAGGCCTATCATATGACAGATATAATTTTGTGGAAATAGATTGCATTTAATTATTCAGGCAATGTCTACTTATTATAATCTTCTTGAAAATATAGGCAGAAAGTCCTCACAAATTTGTAATAGTATGCTTTAGAAAAGCAGCCTATTAAGCTGTTCACTACTATTCCCATCAGGCATTGTAAGTTCAGGGGTGTTGCATTATGTCACCTGCATCTGAAGTGACGTGTGTGCTTTCAGGCAGGGACCAGCACCTTTTACACCTACAGAGCAAAGAAGAGACACTCAATTGATTGAAAACCATGAGAAAAACAAACAAAAAAGACACTGAATCTAACTGCAACTAGATTAGGTCTCCAGGTATCCTGAAAAAAGTTCTCAAAAGGTTTTTTTGTCATGCAACAGTGAAAAGAAGGTACTTATTACTCACTGAAATCCGTCACCCAATGGTCAACACATGGTAAACAAGGATAACTCTGTTTCTTTCCATGTTCTCTCCACCCTATTCAGGCGCAGGAAGACAGGATGGAGTCTTCCAAAGCTTGTACTTTATGCCTGAAATAAACTACGCTACTCATGCACAGTGTGGGCATGGTGAGGAGCTGACCCCATGGGATGAGCTGCAGGCTCACCTCAGTGTAATCAAAGACATCTCTTCTTCTGCACTTTTGAGCAGGCCTTAGGTGCAGGTTATCCAAAGCAAATAAACTGGTAAATGTTGTAATGCTGCCAATTGCCAGCCAAATAAAATGACCTTTGGATTTTTGTTAAAACAACAGTTCAAATAGAAAAGATGGTAAGACATGCAAGCGCAGCTGCCACTCACAAGCCATGAGGTCTCCATTCCCATCTTCATTTTATTTCTAAATACCTGTGTATTGTATGATTCTACCCAAACTTATGGCAGTCACCTTTAATGGGACAAAAGTCCTTAAAAAACCCAGAGATTGCAAGAACTGCTTTCAGCGACTGAGAATGAACACAAAAATATGTCTGGCAACATGCCAGAATTGCTTGTGCCTAAGTGAAACTGGAGAAAAGCCAAAAAATGAGACAGTTTTGCTCTGAATGCAAATATTATCACACAGCTCTCAACATAAGTTTTTAAAAGATAAAGCCATACCCATGGTGATAAAGGCATCATCCAATGCCACAAATGCCATGATTTTGTCCATTTTCCCTAGCAAAAGCTAGAAAGCAGAAACTACTGTTTTGATCGTGCATGGGATTTAAAAACAAAGACAAAGCCAAAATCTTTCTCACTTGGACTGTATCTTAGCTATTTCTTACCACATCTCTGTCATACAACATGTACATCTACCCCAGCTTTGACAAGTGCAGTCAGGCCAACTTGTCAGTGCTGAGCATTTTAGCCAATCAACTGTTTTCATCTCTCATTTTTTGCTCAACACTTTGAAATTGGATTAGGTGATCTTCTGATTTATAGTTTGTGTTCTCAGCAGGCTTCAGGAGGGACTATCAGCACAAAATCTTGATAAAACTGCTACTGACAAATCCTCAGAAGAACAAATAATACTTTCTCCTGCTGCTTTTTAATATGTGTGACTATATTCATGCATTTCTGATAGCAACTGCTCTCTCCATCCATGTTCAAGGAGCCATTCCTAATGGAATCAAGAGAAGTTGAGTTCAAACAGTTGTGGGTAGAATTGCTCCAAATTGCCTCAATCTCAAATTGAACCAGATTTATCTATCATTCTATTATCTGTCTATCACAGGTGGCCCTATTTCCTAGCCCTGCAATCAGAAAAATGGTGACCATCAATAATACTTCGTATTACTGAAATGAACAACCCCTGCAGTAAAGGTTAGGAGTTTGTTTTGTTTTGTTTTGTTTCTATGAATTTCTGATTATTCAATGAAGTGAGAAGCCTGAATTTAAAGATGAGGAGTTTAGGTATGGAGGTCCCAAGTAACCTGTGAGAATTAAGTATCTTTCAGCTTTCCAAAATACTGTCTTTCAATAGTTTTAATGAATTTATGTTTTGGTTTACAGAATTGATGGATCTTTAGGAGACTTCAGTTCCTAGGGTTCTCTTGTTCGATGGGAGATGTATACCTAAGTGTATGCATACAGTGCTAGTTTGCTGCTTTTCACTCCTCTACAGAAAAGCATCTCGAGAAGACTACCCTAATTTCCATTTATTTGTTTGTTTGTTTATTTTAAAGATCATGATAAAGTAATTCCCAGACACACGACTTTTATACAGTTAAAGATAGGTGAGATGAATCCCACGACGACTCTATTTCCCATTCATGAAAGCAAAAACTTTTTTCATTTTTTCTTTCTATTGTGTCTTTAGAATTTCAATCAACAAGTACAGCACAGTCCCTAAATTGGAAACTATGTGGTACTCAGTATAATAAGACACAACCTCAATATCTTTTTCATACTGCGGAGCAATTAGAAAAAAAATATTTCAGGACAAAAATAATCTAAACCAAAATGAATAAAGATAACAAAAATAATTCTTAATGCTTAAGACATTAATTTTTAAGCGTCACTGATCTGTGCCTATTGCAAAACCCTACCAATGATGCAGAAATCTTTGTCAAAAATTTTAATGAGGAGATGCTGCAGGTTGTTGTTCCCTTCTACGTTGTAAGTTAGTTCTATCATGATCTAGTAGTTATGTTGGAAACAGATCTAGGAAAGAAGTATGGGTGATAATGTATGGTCTGGTTTGGATTTTTGATTTTAGGGAGAGGTTTTTTTCACATTTTCAGGAGTTAAAACTATATTTATCTTGCTAAATGTCAAAGAATTTGCAACATTCTTCTAGACTTTCATATTAGTTAACACATCATACTATACTAGAATTGATAAACCATAATAAGAGAATAAGATTTTTTAAAGACTCTGAATAAACTGTACAACAATGTGCAGATATTGAGCAGCTCATTATCAACAGTTTTACGATGACACCGAATCATTCTTGCCATGAATATTCATGATATCACAAAATTTCTTACAGTTTTGGCTGATCTATTAAAAAAACCTCAGGGATTCCTATTATAAAAACTCAGGTGATAAGAGATATCTTGTATTCAGCTTTCCACCTGTGTCACACTAAAGTCTGGAGATTTCAGCACTTCTCTTTAGAATAAGATCTTCTCAAAGAAATTTGCACATTATCTTGAGTAATGTGGCTTAATATAGGAATCATTGCTACTTTCCATGAGTCACAGAAACTAAAACTCTTATGCTATCACAGGTTGTTCTGACAGTTAATAAGATGTCAAACATGAAAATTTCGTGGGAGGAATACAGATGTTTTAGATATTAGAGAGTGCATACATATTGCCTTTAAAAATCTAAAACCATATTTTCATTCATCAAAGTTTTCTAGTCAATGAAATAGAAGATATCTTGGCATTAGGAAAAGTGAAGTATGATATCCTATACTTTTCAACTGAGGTTTTAAGTACTTAATAATTACTCAGTTCACAAAAAATACGTGTTTTTAAAATTTCCTTACTCTGCTTGGCTATCTACTTTCATGAACTCACTACCTGCACCAGCATGGTTGACATGTGTAATGCATTAAGATACCAGGCTAAGCACACAACTCATTGTTTTACTTCCATTTTTCCCCTCAGAGTTAACTTTTCATAAGTTTAACTAATCAGTTTTGACTACAAATTTCCAAGTATATTTTCTATGTGGTGTTATTTAATTTTCTTAAAATGTTCTAAGATATTTATAATGTTTTTTTACTTCAGTGATGAAATCTTTGGACTTCTTGAAAACTATAAATTTAGGAACTGAACGTTTGTTTTGGTTTGTGAATCTCAGGTGAGATTTAAAACAATCTTGTATTATGAAAATAAAGTCAAGTTCACTGCTGATGTAAGTAACAACAGTTTCAAACCCTGTGCATGAATGAAAACCACTTTTTCTTTTTCTTGGAGAAGAAACTTAAAGAGATTTGATGAAAAAAAGAACATGCTTTAGTATACTTTTGTTGACAATTTAAAATGAAGGATATTTATTTTTGTATAGTACATTTTGTTTTTAATTTAACAATAATCTCCAAGGCTTAGTTCTGTTATAGCTTTGGTTATACTCTGGTTTTACTCTTAGATGTTCACAGTGCAGCACTGTGAATCATCTTCTACTGTAATATATAATGTATAAATTTCATTCTAAAAAATAACTTATACATTTCTTCCTTAATAAACTGTTACAGCTATTTCACCTTTCATGCCTGCAATTCCCTTAAAAGCACCAAGAAAATTAAATGCAAAGAAAGTGCAAACAAAACTAGTGTAAGTGTAAGATCAAGAGGTGAAATGTAAAGTGTATAAAGGCCAGGAAATAAATTGCTGTTCTTTTTTAGTACAGCATTACCTTGGTGTTATTCCATATACACTTTATTTTACATATAAACTTTGGTAGTTTACAATTTATTAGCTAATATCAGCACCATACATACATAGGACAATGAATGCACCTAAGAATATTTTTATTTTTTCTATTTTAACTTTTTTATTTTCCATTTTAAGAAGCGGAGTCTTTTTGCCTTTACATATATTTCACATGTATGTTACACTTTTGAGCCACACCTGCTAGGAAAATTAGCTGTGTGGGGGTTTGGCTGGATTTTTTCAGTTAAAAAAAAATCAAGTTTTTGAATCAGAGTACAGTGTTTATCAGTTGTGTGGGAAGGAGCAGAGCTTCTCCTAAAAGATGTTGCTTGTGTCCAGTATTTCACAGGCAGCAAGGTTGGGCAAGGCACACCTTGTTCCAACCACTCTTCTCTTTATCCTCCCCAGCATAGTGTTCCACAAGGTTGGACACACAGTCACAGACACCACGTCCCACTGAGATGTGCAGTTAACTTACAAATATTTTGTTCACTGTCGTGTCATGCCAGAGAATCTTCTTCTATAACCAAAACCACTAAAAGAGCAGCAGACTTATGTCTAGTAACATTAAGAAAAATATTTTTTTTAAAACTTAATTCCATCTATCAAATAGTTTTGGAATTATTCCCATTTTTCAGTCTGAAATTTCTTTTAAGTGAAAGACAGCACGTCATTTTCACTTTTCCATTCATCTCCCTTTCCCATCCTCTTCTCTCTACCCCTTCCCCTCTTAATTCATACAGAGAAATGGATTTGGAAATAAAAGTCAAAAGGGTAAGTACTGGATATATCGAAATTTAATTTATCTGCTGCTGTCTTTGCAGAGGAAAGTAATGTTATTGCACATTAAATTAAGCCGTTGGCTTTTGGGGTTTATTGTACAATGATTTGCTCTTTAAAGGCAAAAACAAATAAGAGGATGATTTAGCACATGTAAACGTATATTTTAGACAATAATTAAAATATACTCTTTTATATAATGATCTGCACATCAGAATAACTTTTTTTTCTCTGCTTTTTTATTACTAGCAAAATCAATTATTTAGAATAATAACATTAATTGCAATTAGAAATACCACACTTGAACTTTTACTTCATTGCTGCAAGCTTCCACAAGTTTAATAATGGAGTGAATTACATTTATTCCAGAGTTACTCTATTGAACAAAACTCCAGTCCGGTTTTCTGTTAACAATATATTTAACCATATAAGAAAGACTGCAGACTAGAACAATATACCCTATGAGAAAAGGAAGCAATTTGCTCAGGTATGTGAGTGGAAAATAACCCAAAATATGAGTTGACTCCAGTATTTCTGTGAGTTAGCTTTACAAAATATTGAGTCTGATATTGCTCTGCATGTAAGAAATATAGTTTAGATGAATTGGACGTAAATTATTTCTTATGTTTTCATGCTTGTGAGTATTATATTATTTTCCTTCTTAATATCTTTTTGCTATTCTTAATTTTATACTTTATAAATATTACAATTCAAAGCATCTTTGAGAGCATCTTTCTTGTTTAGAATGCAACCATGTATACTACCAAAAGAAGAAATCTGACGACAAAAATAAAGATGACCAACATCTGAGATCTTATAATTGTTCTAATCAACTGGTTGCATTTATTTTCTGTGTTGGGTTTTGATACTGTACTAGGCCATTTGCTTCCCAACTTTTTATATTCTAAGCATTACTGGGATCTTTTCTTTTTCTTCTTGTTTTTTAGTGCATCTATCTTTTACTGTCATTTCTAGAGCCTCTAGGTTCCATCTTTTTGCGCCTCATTGCTGAGTTTGAGACTCCAGGCTCAAACTGTGGAACACTTTTATTTTTTTTTTTCCCCATTTTGTCAGAGAAGACTCACAGGCATTTTCCATAGACATTCTCCTTCCTAGAGTTTGCAGCTGGACAGAAAGACATAAAGAGATGTTCCAATGAAGCATAAAATGATCAATTACTTGTATCTACTAACAGTCCAGTTTTAAAGCGGAGAAAAACTCAGGCCAGATCAAAAGCAGATCCATATTACCCTCCTGGAAGTATTGACTCGATGAACGGTCCCACACTGTCATCTGCCCCATTTCCTCATCAGTTCTTAACGTTGCTGTCTCACTTTTTGTTATACATTTTGCTACAATAAATCTTTAACCTCCATATCAGAGACACAGCAAAAACTTGCCACTTCTTAGAACTTCTTAGAACTTGACAGTTCTATATGTATCACATATCCTTCCATTCACCTCAACATCTCATGACTATAGCTAGTGTCTTTAATTTTTTCTTTTATTTGTTTGTCAGGGATTTGCCCCTTCATGTCACTCATTATCTGTACTCCGAAGGAAAAAGAACTACACCAGCCAGGAGCACAGTTATTTTGAGACTCTGCCAGGATGCTGCATGGTGTATCATTAATATTTTACCAAAGGGCTTCTCCTCTGGCCAGTAGCACCTTGGTCCTGCATATGCTCAAGTCATTCAGCTGTAGCCAGGGTTGAATTGCAAACAGAGGGTTCTTAATGTGTTGCTAACAAAGAAAGCTTTAAATATCAGTTTAGTTTAAAGAGGTAAGTTACCATTCCTAAAGTGTGTCAAAGAGAGATGATGATTTAGCAGGTAGACAGACACATTTTTTCCTACCTTGTTTGTTTTTCTGCTGAGTGAGCAGAGGTAGCAAATTGTGCTTTAAAACCCTTCAGATTTTTTTTTCCTACTCTTAAATAAGTCCCACATTTAAATGGCCTCCAAGTACTATGACCTCATGGGTCATTCACCTCATAGGAATTATTAGAGAAAGAAAGTATCTTTTTTTTTGTGAATTGGACTACATTCATTGAGGCCATTTGTTGTTTTTTTCTGTACTGGTATTTATTAGCATTTCATAGACACTTGTAATAATAACTCAAAATTACACACAGAATTACACACAGAATTAACAAGGTTGGAAAAGACTGTAGAGGTCATCAAGTCCAACCTTTACCTAGGTTAACAACCTATCCAACACCAGTCTAACATCTAAACCATTTAAACCATGCCACTAAGTTCATCATCCAACCTATCCTTAAACACATTCAGGGACAATGACTCCACTACCTCCACGGGAAGCCCATTCCAGTGGGAAATCACTCTCACTGCGAAAAAATTTCTTCTGATATCCAACCTAAATCTTCCCTGATGCAGCCTAAGACTGTGTCCTCTC